>CM076573.1:18915921-19462652 GCA_034641835.2 Pinus albicaulis
CTGCGAGTCCTGGTGATTCGGTTAAATGGTGGCTTAATTTTATCTGTGGCTATATAAATGTGATAGATGCATAGGCCTTTGTGAGTCTGGGCTGAGAGTTATCACACTTCTACTGTGACCGGTTGCCTCTCGAGCGAGTTTCACCCCTCTGACTTGAAAACCCTCGTCTCCCGATAAATCTGGACTATCTCTTGGAATCATTGTGCGGCCCTTGCATGGGCCTATGTCACCCACTTTGGGGAGTGCATCATCTCTTGGTGGTTGCGGCGAGGGTCCCTCTTGTTGCTTACGGTACCCTTGCTTTCTTGCTATGTACTCTTGGTCCTCCGACCTATTACTGATCTTGCCCCTCACTTGCTTCTTTGAATCACTCGAGGATACGATCTTCTTCCGAGCCTTTGCTCATAGTCGGAAAATTAGAACTCCCCAGACTCAACGTGTGTATTCTTAGCGATCCCAAGCCTTTCTGTTAATTTTGGACAACTAGGTCCAAACTCCATGTTGTGATGTAGATGCGGATACCAATATTTTTATTGGACTCTTCTTCCCGAGGAGGTGCAAGATCGATCTAAAGATCATCTTAATGCGATGAGCAAAACATTTGTTTTGAATTTATTCAAAATATGTGCGGAGTTAGTCTTAAGGTTTGTGCCCCCGAGCGTTGTGTCACACCTCACTAATGGATATAAATTGGTCAACGTTGGAGGACATTTCTATATCTCATCTACACATTTCTCTCCTCATGCGATTGGTTCGATGACCTTAGAGCTCTTCTCTCCAGCAACTCTTTTACGTTTTCGGCCTGGGGTTTACTGCAATAAATTTGACAGGCGTCTAACCTTATCTGATCTAAATTGAATACATGCACAATGATAAAGTGAGGCACAAGGATATTTTGGACAACTGTCCCCGGAAAAACCCAATGCGGGAAAACTGGTCTTCTAGCTGCTGGAGGATTTTATTATTAAGTAGAATCTAAGTACAACAAATCTAGGCACCAACTGGTTAACCCGACAGAGAAATAAATAATCTACAGCTATACCTCTGTTCTGGAGACAGAAAAAACTGATTGATTCACACCCTCAAACGAGATTTATAGAACTACGGAGTCCTTTTCGGTATTTGAAAACAGTCTTTGCTGCGAAGCCCTGCAGCCATCCAACCTTCCTGGCTTCCGTCAGCCTTTGCGCTGGGGAAGGCCACATGTGTCACCCCAGACTAGGTTACGTTGCCCCTGCGCTACCACAGGTAGCAGGCCGGCGGTCAGCTGCGCCCGGCGCCTCCTGGCCCCCCGCGCTACCCGCTTGCTGGGCTGCGTCGACCCCTGCCTGGCCATGAAGCCTGCGGCACCGCCTCTGCTGGGGTTTGGCCTCTTTGGTGTTGTTGCTCCCTCTGCACTGCTTAATCTGCTGCTTCTCTGCCCTTCTTGCACTCTTGGCCTGGGATCAAACCATCCCTTTCGCCAATACTACCCCTTGCTGCACCTGAAACACTTCTAAAATTCTTAGCAAACCAGGTCCTAGAATTCCATCTTAGCTTCAGTGCTTTGCCACTGTGTGTGTTCTCCAACTGACCCCAAGCCCTCTTGTTATGCTTTTCTCGTTGAAACATCAACGACTGTGATCTAATCTTGAATTGACGGCTAAGATTAGAAGATGCTTGATCCATGTGACTTAAGTCATTTTCATCACATGTTTAATTTAATTAACTTTAATCTTTTAATTTTTCTAAGTTAGACTTAGGGTCTTTAATTAAAAAGATTAATTAATTAAATATCTCTTAAACAGTATGGAATTTCTTAAATCGCTTTCTGGGTCTTAGAGATCTCTGTGTAGTACTCTGGTGTGGGTCTCTGCGCTGATGCTTGGCCTGTTGCCCATCATAACTACGCTATTGTTGCTCTTCTGTACTGCTGCCCATGACACTGTCACCACCATTGCTACATTCATACTGCAGCTCCCTCTCAAATTGCTGCATGATGCTACCAACTGCTACAATGCAACTCAGTTGTTGAGAGTAAGCAATTGAAGTTATCATGCCCAATCTTTGATAGACAAGTCAGTTGGGCTGCATCTCATCACTGAAGCTCGATAGGCTGCTGCTCCGTGCTGTCATCTAGAGGCTGCTGCATTGCTACAGCTCTGCACTGCGTAAGGAGACCTCCTCTACATTGAAGGCCCCTCACTGCTGCTGTGCTATGCTGTTCTCCTGAAGCCTCTGTGCTATTGCAGCTCTGCACTACGTAAGCAAGCCTGCTCTGCACTGCTGAAGTCAGATCAACCCCTCTACGCTGCTGCTGTTGCATCTGCACTGCATTGCTCCTTCTCAGCCTCCAGCTCTGCCTCTGCTTCATCTGTGATTCTCTGCATCCACTTCTCCACTTTTCTCGCTACTGTCTTAAGGCTCCCGTAGCTTGTATGTGATCCAAGAGTTGGGCTACTCAAGGATCCTACTTGCACTCTGTAGCTGCTCTACAGATCAAGATCGCCCCACTTTTGTGGTTCATCAGCGCTCATTGCTACGTCATCTCCGTAGCCATCGTCCGCCACAACAGCCTTGGAGCTAGAAGCTTCCTTGTCCTTCTTCTTCTGAGGACAATTGCTGTCGAAATGTCCTAGTTCACCCCACTGGAAACACTTGATCTTCGACAGAGCACACTTCTTTCTCCCTTGCTGCCTCTTTGATGCCAAGGCTGCATCTTCCTCTTCTTCCTTCTTCACTCTACTCGAACCATTGTTGTATTGTCTCTTCGTCATCCAGCGAATTTCCTCTTTCAGAGGATAGCCCACATGTTGTCCCAGTTGGGAAGGTCCGCTCTGCCCAAGAGACTTTGGACAAAAGTTTCCGAGTCCTCTGTGACTGCGTTGAGAGCAGTCCTCACCATGACATCGTCATCTACCTTGACCCCCATGCTAGTCAGTTGATCCCGGATCGATTGTTGTTTGAACAGAGAAGGATCGATCACCTCTCCCTTGGCCATCATGAATAACCTCAGCCGGTTCTCCTGAAGCATCTTCCTCTGGACGGATCTTCCTTCATATAGTGTGGTTAGAGCTACCCACATCTCATGAGCCGTTGCCTTCTCGGCTATGTGTGGGACCACATGATCATTGACCCTGTCCATAATGAAGCACTTGGCGTGTGTCGCTGCTTCTTCATTCTTCTCCAGGAGCTTCGCATCAAACGACGTGGCTAGGACTTTCTCTGCATACTCCCTCAAGTCGTATACCTCCATGACTACTAGGATTCTGGCCTTCCATATTGCAAAGTTGGACAGGTCGTCCAACCTATCCTGATCACATAGTCCATGGGGTGCCATCTGCTTAGAAAATGTGTCGTAACGAATCCTCCTCTCTATGCTAGAGACTTGGATCTAAGGTCCTTAGCGAGACATGAACCCTCTACTCCCTTTGACAACTAACTCCCTCTTTTGGAAGTTTGTTAAATAACACGAATCAACTCTCTTCGATCCTTTGATTGATCTTCAAACTTCTTTGGCAGGAAGCCTTCTGAGAAGATGTTCTCCTCCCGCTCTTCATCAACTTAGCTTAGGCTAAATTCGGCATCGATAGAAATTTAACCCCACCAGCAACTGCTGAAGGTTTGCAGCTCAGCTTCCGACACTCTGAACAGCAATCAGCTTCTCTACTGCATCACCCTAGCTGGCCTCTGCGTGAGCAGACAGTCTCGGCGCGGCTTCTGCGCAGTAAGTACGCGGGCTTGCGTGAGTCTGCGTGGAGACTGCTTCACTCTTGCCTTTGCTCGACTCTGCTTCCTTTTGATGTTGTGTTGCCTTCTCTGGTCCGACTTACTGTTGCTTTCTACAACAATGATTCTTCAGTCTCCTTGCTGGAGATCTAGGCTAGCTCTGCAATCGCTTTGATACCATGTGAAAATTTCTGAATATCTCAAACAGATACCCTACTGTTAATTTTCAGATTTACTTCTACTTACATTAAGTTATTAATGTGAAATATTCAACATTAACATCGAAGTAAATACATCAACAACCTACATATATAGATCTAAATTGAATACATGCACAATGACAAAGTGACACACAAGGATTTTCTGGATAACTGTCCCCGGAAAAACCCAATGCGGGAAAACCGGTCCTCTGGCTCTTGGAGGGTTTTATTATTAAGTAGAATCTAAGTACAACAAATCTGGGCACCAAACCGGTTAACTCGACAGAGAAATAAATAATGCAAATATACCTGCGATACAGACGAGAAAAAGCGATTTGATTCACACCCTCAAACGGGATTTACAGAATTGAGCCCCTTTCAGTGTTCAAAAACCCTAGCACTGCTTTGAAGCCCTCTGCGTCAGCTCTGTTAGCCTACGTCAACCCCTGCGCTACTCAGGAAGGGTCTCCGTCACCCCAGACTGGGTTACGCTGCCCCTGTGTTGCCCTAGCTGGACCTGCATCAGCCCTGCAGGCCTCCTGCTACCCCTGCGCTGCCCTTTCTGGGCTTGCGTCAGCCCTGCGTAGCCCTTGAAGCCTCTACGTTGCCTTTGTTGGGTTGTGGCTGCTCTGCGTAGCTATTGTTCCCTCTGCATTGCTCAGTCTTCTGCTTCTCTGCCTCTTGTTGCACTCTTGGCCAGGGATCAAACCATCCCTTTCGCCAATACTACCCCTCGTTGCAGCTGAAACACTTCTGAAATTCTTAGCAAACTATGCCCTAGAATTCCAGCTTAGTTTCAGCGCTATGCCACTGTGTGTGTTCTCCAACTAACCCAAGCCCTCTTCTTATACTTTTCTCGTTGAAACATCAACGGTCGTGATCTAATCTTGAATCGACGGCTAAGATTAGAAGATGCTTGATCTGCGTCACTTAAGTCATTCTCATCACATGTTTAATTTAATTACCTTTAATCTTTTAATTTTCCCTGGATTAGACTTAGGGTCCTTAATTAAAAAGATTAATTAATTAAATATCTCTTAAACATGATAGAATTTCTTAAATTGCTTTACGGGTCTTGGAGATCCTATGTACTCTAAGTCACTTTCATCACATGTTTAATTTAATTAACTTTAGTCTTTTAATTTTCCTAAGTTAGAGTTAGGGTCCTTAATTAAAAAGATTAATGAATTAAATATCTCTTAAACATGATGAAATTTCTTAAATTGCTTTCTGGGTCTTGGAGATCTCATGTACTCTAGTCCCTCCACAAAGTTTGGGAGCTAGAGCACATCCGATGCTACCCCAACACCTCAAAATCTCAACAGGTACCCCATGGAGCAGGTTAGGCAGTCAGATACATCCATGGCCACATTTCAGCAAAGTTCATAGATCACCAGAGGGACACGAGGGCCAGATGTTGTTGGGATCCAAATGGGATTTCCCATCACATCATAGAGTCAGTAGGTGGTGGTAGTAGTTGCGCGATGGACCTGATGTTAGGGCGCACACACATTTTCAGATCTCTATCAGAGCCCCAGACAACTCTAGTGACAGGATGGTTCGACAAGGGGGATTACACTTTTGATGAGTTATCTCAGCATATTGACTGCGTGCGGAGTCACAGGGTGATTAGCTTACCTTGGGAGGAGCTAGTAGGAGGAGGTTGTATCGACAGGCCACCAGACAGGGAATTACATAGAGACGGTGCTCTCTCATTGGTATATGGGACACTTCAGCTATGGAGGATAGGCGTAGTGGTGTCATTTTCGTTGACATGTGAGGGGTTGGGCTGCTCTGGTCCTTAAGAGTAGATGGGGAGATGTATCCCACATCATGGAGATGCATGGGGGTGTGTTGTAGTATGTTGGACCGCGTTGGGGAGTTGGAGTGCCTCACATCGCATTGGGTACATGTGGGGAGTGACAGGTGTAGTGACACAGGAGGGATACATGACGATAGAGGATGGTATAGCCGTAGCCGAGGGTATCCGGTGGTGTACATGGACAGGTTGCAACATACAGTGGCATGTCAAGGTGTGCGGAGACAATTGGTGGTATGCAGTGACACATGATACGACGCAACGGGCTCTTGGAGCGTTGCCTCCAAGGGGACTTATGGGTAGGGGAATTAGGTGTACCATGGGATGTAGCTCGCCTAGGATCAATGAGGATCTTGTTGAGCATCTGGAGACACCATGTTTAGTGGAGGCAGGGCTACGAGGGTGTTATCAGCAGATCCGAGGCAGAGAAAGTATTGTCCGTAGGATTACTCTTGAGCATTTAGGTAGACTCTTGATCATACCCTTTGGGACATACCCACCCATTATCCTCTAGTGTTTCTTACAGTGGTGGAGTGTTTGGTTGGTGCCCCTTGACACTCTCCATTCAACAGGGCATGGGAGGCTCACCCTAGGCAGTTGGATGAGATATCGCATGCAATGACCTAGGAGGAGACTCTCCAGTTGAGACACTTGGTAGGTGCACGAGTTGATGGATACAGCCTTAGGTATGGCGTGGTTGATTTTCGAGGTAGCATATGTTCCACCCCTGGGCTCACATTTGAGGAACAGTGGATGGTAGACTTCGACTACAGGGGGTTATCGAGACTCAGAGCAGTGTTCGGGTGTATCATTAGGAGTTGGGATAGCGGATTTCACTACGTGGTCTGGCAGGAGTAGGGCAGGTACGCATGCGTGGGACAAACTCCTGATACTTGGGGTCCACCTAGGGGATACATACAGAGGTCAGAGATGAGGGCCTACTGGCTTCTATCAGGTAGCAGCGCTACGCAGCAACATCCCGTGAGGAGTGGGAGGTGTGAGCTCCTAGTATGGTTGGGGGATATCCCGCGAGGAGTGGGAGTTGTGAGCTCTTAGTATGGTTGGGGGATCCAGGGATCTGTTGGGCAGGTGGATCACTCCACTTTGTGATGAGCAGGGACATGGCAGAGGGCGATCCAATCCACCTTGGGTTTGACACGTGGGGGAGCACTGGGACCTCCACTGCATGGTGAGGCAGACTTATCATGATGTTGCTCAGGGTCATGATTGGCAGTGGAGGGGTAGATATCAGCATCATGGAGATGCCTAGGTAGGATAAGCTTGGCCTTCACAGATTTTTCGCTACAAGGCCCCAAGAGAGAGGGATACAGTTTGTGCATGATGGGGAGTATCTCATAGTCAGAGTGGCGCAGCGTCAGCATGGTGGCACCTCTCCGAGATTAGCAGGGGACCTGAGCATTAGAACTCTACACAACTTGATAACCTTTAGGGATGAGCTGTATACTACCTGGGGAGATCATGTAGATCTTTCATTAAGCTTTAGCGAGTCACTGATGAAGTGGGGGACTTCATTAGCATGGCAGGATGATCGCAGGAGGGGCTCATGTGAGCGAGACACTATCTTTGTAGGGATTAGGTGGTATTTTCGAGGGTTTACTCTTGGAGTGCATGGGATGGAATACTTGGTAGGGAAACTTCATGAGGAGTTGGGCATAGTGCCATATTATCATGATTCCCTACTCATCGATGGTGTTCAAAGGGGCTTCTGTTACTTATTTCTAGTAGGATGGTGAGTGGAGCAACAGGAGCTTTATGTTGGACATGATGGCTTGGGATCCGGGTATTGAGGGATCCCTTCATATTAGGGAAATACAGAGGTCAAGGATGATTCAGTAGCGCATCTGGACCCTGGCACATTTTTGCAGTGACAGTGGGGAGCATCAGCTAGAGAGGATGCTTGTTAAGGTATTGCGTGAGGACAAGCAATTTTTGGCGGGGAGGACTGTAATATCCCCAATTAGCAATTCTGCTAATTAGAATATTATTTTTTGATAAATTTTGATGTTTCTAATGTGAAGTAGAAATAAGGTGGGTCGGGACCCATAATTAATAATTAAGGGAAAAAATACATCCTACTCCTAAGTTCACAAGGAAAAATTGCGGACTTAGTGGGGTGCGTGTGGCCAGCATTCGATTTGGAGGCAACTCCCTAGGTGGCAGTGTGGGAGAGGCTCTATGGGGGCATCGTAGTGAGTGGCTGGATGAGGGGACTACGCAAGTCCATGGTGGGCCCAAGGGAATGTTAGTGGCTCAATTGATAAAAGGAAGTGAAGGCAACTCATTTCCTTATTCATTAAGCTTTTATTTTGATTGTCATCTTGACATAGCACGCTTGTGCCGGGTGCCAAGTTTGTACTGTTGTTTAGCACACGAGATCTTTAAGCAGAGATCTCAACCTCTACCTCGGGGGATTTCGAGTGCTCGCTTAGGAGAGGAGTTCCACAATTTTGGCGAGCGATTGGCATAGTAGCAACATTAGAAGTGTCTAGTCCATTCAGGACTGTGTAGAGGCAACAGAGACGTAGAGGCAGCAGAGACTGTGCATTGATTGCACAATGCAGTCTAGAGGAAGTGTCAAAAGTGTGGGAGAGAAGACGAGTTCAACCGAAGGATTTGGAGGGGAGGCTAGCCACCTCCTACCAGGGATTTTGGCAACATTTTGGGGATATCTACCTGTAGTTCTAGCCAGAAATCGAATTTCCCAGTTGTTGGGTGAACCAAGCCCAAGAGGGCCAATTTTTGAGGTCAAAACCAGACGAACCCTTTTTGGGTTTTTCTAGGTTTATTGAGGAGAGGCCAAGAATAATTTGGCATAATTTTCTAGGCAAGTTTGAGGTGTCAAGCAGAGATCCTAACTAAGCCAACAACTAGAGGAGCTAGGGGGAAATTGGGTCGAACTTCCGTGGTCAACATTTGGCCAATTCCTTCACGAGTTTTTGTGGGTTTTTTAAGTATAGTCTGGGGTTAAAAGCCCGAAATTTTCTGAGCAGTGGAAGTAGACCAACCAGTAGTCTGAAGTCAACCAACAACAACATTTCTAGGCAGAGTAGCGCATGACCAAAGCCAGTTGCAGAGAGTCATTCAAGCTTGGGTTGAGAAGTGTTCCAGCGTGCCTTGAGCAAGTCCAGGTGCACCTATTCCGACACCTCTTTTGTACTCAATTCCCGACATTAATAAAATGGCTTAGCTCATACTTTGGCTTCAGTTTTTCGTGTATTGATGGTGCATTTTATTTTGCTGTAGTTTTAGTCTATTGTTGCTTGTATTATTGTTATTTTCCCATTTGGGGATATTACAAAAAATCTCTCTCTGAGTGAGTCGACAGAGAAATATTATGAGATCGAAATCTGCCAATGACAGAGGGAGCAACGCAAAAGTTTCAACGCAGAGTAGTCTTCAGGTGGGACGTAGTTTTTGCTGGTGCAGAAAAGCGTCAGAAGAAGGAAGAAGGAGCATACTGAGGAAATTCTGACCTCAAATAATTTCTTGCTCTAAAATTCTAATTTCTCGTGCAGAAGCGACAATTACCAAGATTTATTTTTCTCACTGAAGCAAGGAGTGCATAGAGCCAACTGCGCAGAGGGTTAGAGTCAGCATTTGACATTTGGTTGGGTGATATGGCAGCAACCGGTTTGAGCGACCATGATTGGTTGGAGGGAACCTCCAACTATGTGACCTGGAAGGAGAGAATGTCCTTCCTTTTGGATGAGCATGGTCTCAAAACCTTCATTGACAATGTGGTAGTTGTCCTCACAGATCTGGATCCATTGAAGGCCTACAAGAAGGATATGGCGAAATCCAAGAGATTAATCCTCGATGGAGTGACGGATCATATTGTTTCACACATTTTTGGCAAAGGTACTGCCAAGGAGATGTGGGATGCATTGGCTACGCTGTATGAGGGATCTTCCGAGCAGCGGGAGATGTTCTAGGAGGAGAAGATGAGATCCACAAGGATGCATAATGGAGAGCGCATGGATCCATTCTTGTTAAAGCTTCAGGAAGTCCGAGATTAGTTGCGGGCACATTAGGATCAACACCTCAGGCCATGGATATGGTGAGATTGGCCCTGAACTCAGTCTCAGAAGAGTGGCAAGTCTTTGTCCATAGTATCCAGGGCAGAGAAAAGTTGTCGGATTGGGAAGGAATGTGGGAAACTCTTCAACAGGAAGAGATGAGGCGAGACTTAGTCAAGTGCATGTTGAGATTTTGTGTATTTGGGGTAGCATTAGTTGTCCTCTAGGTCCCAAATCTTGTGGATGGACTAGAATACACTTGATCTACAAGTCCCAGAAATGGATTTAAGAAATTTCAAGTTGTGTTGAAGTTATTCAAATAATTAATTATTTTTAATGGATTTCCTAAGTGTAACTTAGGAAAATAAAATAATTAAAGTGAATTGATTAACACATGTGATGAAATTGTCTTAAGTCACATGGATCAAGCAGTCTTTTAATCTTAGCCATTGATGGATGATTTAAGCTCGGCTGTTGATGGATGATTTAATCTCGGCCGTTGAAGAGTTCAACGAAAAAGTATAAGAGAAAGGCTTGAGGGTCAGTTGAAGACACACAATTTCTGTAGAACTGAGGAATAGATCTGGAATTCTAGGGCGGGTTTGCTAAGAATTTCTAGTGGAATTTCCTGCAGTGAGGGGTAGTATTGGCTGAGGGAATGATCTGATTCCAAGAGCCAAGAGACAACAAGAGGCAAGAGGAGCAGCTCAAGGACAACGCAGAGAAGCCAGGCAGCAGCTATGTAGGTGCTGCGCAACTGCTACGTAGGACAACGTAGAGGCACTAGGAGGCTTCAGAAATTACGCCGAGGGGATTTTAGGGCCAGCGTGAGGCTGTGAGACCCTTCTAGGGGTGATGCAGTCCCTTATGGTGCAGCGCAGTGGCATTTGAGGGTAGTAGGGTTGACGTTGAGGCTTCAGGGGTAGGGCTAAGGGTTTCTAGGGCCAAATCCGGGCTGAGTCCTGTAAATCTCGTTTGAGGGTGTGGATCAGTTAGTAATTTGGCACTAGATCTTTAGGTTAGCTGCAGATCTTGTATCTTTTATTCTCTGTTGGGTTTTCCAAGGTTGGAACCCAGATTTGCTATACTCAGAACTACTTAATAATAAAACCCTCATATCTGCTGAACCAGTTTTCCCGCTTTGGGTTTTTCCAGGGACTTATGTCCAAAAATCCATGTGTTACTTTGTTGCATGAGTGAATTATTCAGTAAATGATCTGTATGTGTAGGTTGTAGTTGTGTTTATTTTCCGTATTTTCCGAAGCTAATTTCTGAAAATAACTTGTATAAATTTAATCAAGTAGGAGAAAATAAACCAATACATTGCAGTAGAATTTTCACATGGTATCAGAGCAATAGCAGATCAAGCTGAATCTCCAGCAAATCGATTGAAGAAATATTTTTTCTGCATGGTGGCAGAAGAAGCAGCAGATCCGGAAAGGGCATCTTGACAACAGGAGGACACAAATCCAGAAGAAGACAACGCTAAAGCTGCAAAAGGCTTCTGGGCTTACGCAGACCCTTCCCAGGGCAGCGTAAGGACTGCGTTACCCAGCCTGGGGTTACACAGTCCACTTTGAGCCACACTGGGACTGCGTTGGCCCAGCCAGGAGGATGTTGTCCAATCACTTCTCTTGTTGCAGAAGAATTCAGCCAAGTTTTGGATGCAGTGCTTCAGATCTTCAGCAGTGCTGGTGGGGTAGAGATTCTGCAGTTGCAGAATTGTGCCTAGCTAAGGCAACAAAGGCGGGAGGAAGACAATCATTCATCAGATCAAAGCCAAACGGATCTAAGATTCGATCAGGAGGATCAGAGAATACTGTTTGTTTGAGTTTTGGTGGAAGATTTTGAAGAGGGAAGTCAGTTTGCAGAAAGAAGCAGTTACTAGAGGGTTTCTAGCCACCAAGAAACCCAGATCCAAAGGGAGAAGTACTGTTTGCTTTAGATCTGAGCAAAGATGGCTCAATATGGATTGAGGGATCAAGTTAGATTGGATGGCATGCCCAAGTATGTTATCTGGAAGACCAGAATCCTCTTAGTTCTGGATGAGTATGATCTCAAAGATCATGCAGAGAAGACACTTGTTGTACCAACCGATGCAGATCCACTCAAGAAGTATGAAGAGAATCAAGCACGGACAAAGAGGTTGATCATAGATGAAGTCAAGGATCACGTGATTCCTCATGTGACTGGTAAGAATACAACACATGGCATGTGGTCAGCTTTGGAAGTGATGTACCAAGAAGGTTCTATGCAAAGAAGTATGCTTCTTGAGAATCAAATGTGTATGTTCCAAATAATGAAGGATGAAGAGATAGATCCATTCCTCTTCAAACTTCAAGCTATCCGTGACCAGCTGATTGGCATGGGTGCTAATCCAGATGAAGGGCTCCTTGTGAGGACAGCCTTAAACGCTGTCTCTGAAGAATGGGAAACATTTGTCCATAGCATTCTGGGAAGGGCGACGTTACCATCATTGGCAGATATGTGGGCTATTCTCCGTTAAGAGGAGATCAGGAGGATCACTAAGAAGCAATCCAACATTGGAGGAAGCGGATCAGCCAGAGTGAAGAAAGAAGAAGAGGAGGATGCATCCCTTGCATCAAGGGAAAGGAAGCAAGGGAAGAAGAAGAAGGACCTCTCAAAGGTTCGGTGCTTTAACTGTGGTGATCTTGGTCATTTCGCTAGCAGTTGTCTTAAGAAGAAGGACAAAGGAGCTTCTGATTCCAAGGCTGTAGCAGCAAATGACAATGGCTCTGATGATGATGTAGCCATGAGTGCTCATGCACCTCGAGAGAAGAGGTGGGGTGACATGGATATCTAGAGTATCTAGATTGAGTGGCGGGATCCTTGAGTTAACCCTACTCTTGGATCACATACGAGCTACAAGAGGCCTAAGACGGTAGCGGGATGAGTCGGGAGATAATTGCAGATGACCACATTGAAGAGCAAGAGGGCGCTGTAGAGCTGAAGAAGGAGCAGCGTGATGCAGAGGCAGCAACAACGTGGAGGCAACAACGCAGAGAGGCTGATGGGACTTCAATGGTGCAGAGAAGTTGGGCTCACGCAGTGCAGTGTTGCAGCATGACAGTGTCTCCAAAGGGACAACGTGATTTAGCATCCAGGAGGTCTCAGTGGTGGAGGGCAACTTGACTTGTCTGTCAAACAGTTGGGCAGAGTTATTCAGTTGCTTGCTTCTCAACAACTGAGTTGCAGTGCAGCAGTTAGTAGCAACAGTGCTATAGGCAGCATGATGCAACAATTACAGAGAGCAACAATGCAGTAGATGGAGGGCAGCAGGCCAAGCATCAACAACACAGACCAAGTACTCAAGATCTTGTAATGCATGGTGTGATGTATTGCTAGAGCATACTTCTGATGCTAAGAGGGAGTGTTGATATTTTGTGTATTTTGGGTAGCATCAGTTGTGCTCTAGGTCCCAAATCTCGTGGAGGGACTAGAATACACCTGATCTACAAGACCCATAAATGGATTTGAGAAATTTCAAGTTGTGTTGAAGTTATTCAAATATTAAATTATTTTTAATGGATTTCCTAAGTCTAACTTAGGAAAATAAAATAATTAAAGTGAATTAATTAACACATGTGATGAAATTGTCTTAAGTCACATCGATGAAGCAGTGTTTTAATCTCAGCCGTTGATGGATGATTTAATCTCGGTCGTGGAAGGGTTCAACGAAAAAGTATAAGAGAAAGGCTTGAGGGTCAGTTGAAGACACACAATTTTTGCAGAACTGAGGAATAGATCTAGAATTCTAGGGCGGGTTTGCTAAGAATTTCAAGTGGAATTTCCTACAGTGAGGGGTAGTATTGGTTGAGGGAATGATCTGATTCCAAGAGCCAGGAGATAGCAAGAGGCAAGAGGAGTAGCTCAAGGACAGGGCAGAGAAGCCAGGCAACAGCTACATAAGTGCTACGCAGAATAGCGCAAAGGCACTAGGAGGCTTCAGAAATTATGCTGAGGAGATTTTAGGGCTAGCGTGAGGTTGTGAGACCCTTCCAGGGGTGACGCAATCCCTTTTGGTGCAACGCAGTGGCATTTGAGGGTAGTAGGGCTGACGCTGAGGCTTCAGGGGCAACGCTAAGGGTTTCAAGGGGCCAGATCCGGGCTGAGTCCTGTAAATCCCGTTTGAGAGTGTGGATCAATGAGTAATTTGGCACTAGATCTTCAGGTTAGCTGCAGTCTTGTATCTTTTATTCTCTGTCGGGTTTTCCAAGGTTGGAACCCAGATTTGTTGTACTCAGAACTACTTATTAATAAAACCCTCATATCTGCTGAATTGGTTTCCCCGCTTTGGGTTTTTTTGGGGACTTACGTCCAAAAATCCATGTGTCACTTTTTTGCATGAGTGAATTATTCAGTAAATGATTTGTATGCGTAGGTTGTAGTTGTGTTTGTTTTCGATATTTTCTAAATCTAATTTCCAAAAATAACTTGTATAAATTAAATCAAGTAGGAGAAAATAAACCAATACACTGTAGTAGAATTTTCACAGTGCAAGCTTGATGGCAGCAACAGCAGTGGGATGAAGCCTAAAGATGAGGAGGAGAATGCATCCCTTGCATCAAAGGGGAAGCAGGAGCATCAGTGGCGGAAGAAGGACGTCTCAAATATCAAGTGTTTTCAGTGTGGTGAGTTTGGTCACTATGCTATGTAGTGTCCTCTCAAGAAGAAGGACAAGGATGAGAAACATGATCTGCAGGTTGCAACTGCAAGGATTGAAGAGGAAGATTTTGCTATGATTGCTCACATATCTCTAGGGGAGAATTGGGGTGATACAGAACTGTAGTTCGAAAGAGTTGCAGTTGTGTAGGATCCTTGAGGAGTCCACCTCTTGGATGAATACCTTGCTACGGGAGCCCATATCAGAAGTATCAGGATGAACCAGTGTTGGTGCAGAGGAGTGCCAGAGTGACAGTGCAGTGGCTAGAGAGCGCTAGAGATTGAGCAACGCGGAGCAGAGTTGGCATTAGTGCAGTTGGCACAGTGTAGAGTCAGCAACAGTGCAAAGGCTTCAAAGGGTCAGCGCAGAGACTAGCAACAATTAGATCTTTTGTATCAGATGCATCATGCTGAACACTTAGTTCAGTATTTTGGATGTTTTTCTCCTGCAACATTAGCAAAGTTGCAGTGCAGATGCAGTTGATAGCAGCATGCAGGGTCAACAACAACATAGATGGAATGTTTGTATAGTAGTTGGTGGGCAATGATGTCCGACATCAACAACACAGAAGGAGGTGTTAAAGAGTCAGGGTGATGCTTCAGTAGGTTGCATTACTAGAGCACATTCCCCGCTAAGAGGGAGTATTGATTTATGGTAGCATCGGATATGCTCTAAGCCTCAAAATTTGCAAGGAAAATAATTAACTACTGTTAATGGATGCCTATGTCAAAACTTAGGGAATTAAAATAATTAAAGTGTATTAATAGAACTGGGTGTAAATCTTCTAGAAAAAGGCGAAGATCGAGTCAATATAATTTGAGCCATTGATTAGAATCTAATTTGGGCCGTTGATTTCTCAATGAGAAGATTGTAAGAAAGACTTCGATGGGCATTTGGAAAACACATCGAATGAGATCAAGAGATTGATTTCTCAAGTAGCGCAGTAGTTGTCGGTGAAATCAGTTGAGGAGATTTGTTGCAGTGAGCGACAAAGATTGTTTCAGGTTGGAGATTTCATAATCCGAAGATTGCAAGGTAGAGAAGGCATAAAAAAATTCAGAGAGGGAGCGTAGTGCCACACAGAGCCAACGTAGAGCTACGTTGTGGCAGCGCAGTGCTTCAGTGGGAGATCGAAGTTTTGCTGAGGAGCAACTGAGATCTAGCACCGAAAGCCGGGGTGGGTGATCGGGAGGTCTGAGGATTGAATTTCCAGCCAGCAGAAGGTTAGCTTGAAGGTGTTACACAGTAATTGCGTTGGTGTGACGCAAAGCTGCGTAGAGACTGCGCAGAGACAACACAGAGGTCTCATCTTCAGTCAGTTTGATCAATATCGGATCTTCCCGTACTTGTGTGAGGGTATCTCACTAACTTTCTCGCCAATTATTTTCTTTGTATTGGATGGCCAGTAAGGCATCCTGGATTGTATTCAGAACTACTGCTTAACAATACAATCCCTCAGTTGCTGCACTGGTTTTCCCGCATTGGGTTTTCTCGGGGACTTTAGTCCAAAAACAATGGTGTCATATGTGTGCTTGCTGTCTTCTTGCTCAGTTCTTGTTTCTGCATATAATTTTAAATTAGTGAAGACTGCAGTGTGTTGGTTTTGTTATTTACCGTAGCAAACAATAATAATTTTGTTCAGTTTTATAACAAAATAGAAGAAACTTGGCCAGTTGCTGTAGAGGGATTCGAATTTCTGGAATTTTCACACAACATTCAAAAAATCCTTTTTTAAGGGGATACGTTCTTATGCTACAACAAGAGAAACCACAAAAAGAACATGACATGGGACACAAAATCCATACACTTGAGATAAATTTGAGTTTCATGGGGGCTACAATAAAAGCCCTTCAAGTTGGAAGAAAAGAACTTGCTTCACTCCTCTCCAAGCTGGATCGGTCAGATGGGAAGAGCTTGATTTGGGCTCTAAAACTAGCCATGCGTGCCTTAGTACAACATAAGTATTTGGACCACCCTTATGAAGGGGTCAAACTTTCGGTTGCCTCCTGTCTAAGTAGTATCATGATGCTAACCGCACCTATACCCCCTTACAATGGTGACATTATGAGGAGAGTCTTCAGGTTGATAGTGGAGACCTTTTAAGACTTGGATAATAGCGAGGGCCCCACCTTTGGGAAGAAACTTGAGATTCTAGAAGTCATGGCCCAATATATGACAACATGTTTGATCTAGAGTGTGATGACCTGATTCTTCAAATGTTCCTATGCTTCTTCAACGTTAAGAAACATCATCCAAAGAGTCATAACACTTATGCAATCCATTTTATCTTCATGTATGGGAGGTCGTGATGCCATTTGCAGGGAGTTGGAATCTAGATTGTTGGCCATTTGGAGAGAACAGTTGGTATCACCTGCTGCTTATGAACTAGCTAATAGGTTAGTTGAGTAGAACATTGGGTTGTTCAAAGGAAAATTGGTCAGGGAGGAGTTGCTCAGGTTTGGTGGATCGTGCAACAAGAATGAGCTAAGGGGAAAGGGTCTTTGCTTCATCTACAAGGAAGCTTGGGGGCCTAAGCACTCATATTTAGGTGAAACCAAGGAGATGACAAGGGTAGATAAGGAGGAGATTCCTTCTGAATTTTAGGATAAGGATTCTTCTTCTATAGTTGATTCCATGGGTTTTTATGAGGATACCTTAGAGGAGCATGAGCAGTCATATGAGTTGTTGACAACAACTCCGATACGCATCTATGTAAGATGGAGGAGTATGATGAGCAACAAATTGTTCCCATGAGGGAAGACGATTATAGAGCAAACTAGCGAGGTGAGGGACTGGTGATTCAACATGGAGAGCACATAGAGGAGCATGAGTCAACTGAGGAGGATGATATGCACAATATGCATGATGAGCCATTTGTGGAGAGCCAATTGGAGGTTCAAGTTGAGCCCATGATAGAGGAGGATGATCAACCATATTTTGGACTAGCCATTGATGGGGAGTAGACAGATGCATAGGCAGCTGACAAAGTTGCAATACTTTTAGGCAGCAAACCTCTCTAGGAGTACATAGCCAGGGCATACAACACAACTTGCCCACTTTTTCCTATTATAGAGACAGGGGCAAGATTTCTTAGACAGATCTTGTTGATTGACTGGGCAGAGTAGCATAAGTTGAGCGTGGACCAACATCAAGATAGTAGAATTGTTCCTTACACAAGTGTCCATGCTTTGGATTTGCGAGAGATCATGAGTTGGTATCCTATTGATGGAGTATCATTCTTAGTTAGGGGCACAATATAGCAAGAGCCCTTAGATGCAATGGTTACTGAATGTTTTAGTGCGCAATGGTATGTGGACCGACAATTCATCAGTATTCCAGTGGCACTAGCCCAACATCAGCATAGTGGGATTGACGTTGGGCTATGCCAGAGGTTGGATTGGAGAAAGGTGATGAGTTGGTATCCTATTGATGGAGCATTATCTATGGCTAGAGACGGAGCACAAACAGAGCCATGGGGTATGGATGAGAATGATTGGCTATGATGGGTTTCAGATCCAAGTTGATTTATTGATGGTGGGTGGAGTTAGCGACCTATTTGGGATCTAGGTATTGAGGGATCCATTCATGTTTGGTTAGCGTGGAGGCATGGCGTAGCACAATGGTTCATATGGGATTGAGGTATCAGCTTCAAATGCCTCTGCAATGGACAGATACAAATTTCTTGAGGGTAAACAATCTTGGGGCGGGAGGATTTGTCATGTCCCCATTTTTATTTTCCTCTATAGTATAGCCAGGATGGGTTTCCAAGGTGTGTGATGGCCAGGACATATGAGCAATATTACGTCATCAAGAGTCTCAGAGTGGTTTTGAGGAGTTTTTACAGGGTTTGATGGAATTTTCTTGGCATATTCCATCATCCGCACAACTTGCTTTCTGTTCCGTTGCATTCCGACAACATTCATAAAACAAGATTATTACTAGGCCTGACTTAATTAATTACGCTTGAGGTGGCATTCCGAGAGGAATATTTGATGGAATACCTCAGTGTAATAGCTTGTTGGAACTAGAACGAGAAAATCTACAGGATGGGAGGATGAGAAGAGACTTCCAATGGCTAGATGAAGCATAGTAAGTGATTTACCATTTTCCCAAATTAAAAGTGACTTTAATTAGTCACTTAATTAAATAAAAAGGGGAAAATAATTAATTGAATGATAAACGCCAAAAGTGACTTAGTGAAATAAAATAAAATTAAAAATCCTTTAGATGGAGTAAAAAGGGGAGCTTCTAGCATAATATTAAAATAACCAAAATTGCCAAAAGTGACTTAGTGAAATAAAATAAAATTAAAAGTCTTTGAGATGGAGTAAAAAAGGGAGCTTCTAGCATAATATTAAAATAATCAAAATAAGATTTTTCTAGAGGCTTGGAGATCTATCTATGGAGTCTTTAAAAGGAGGAGGAGATCATTTTGGATATCTTGGAGTTGAGTATTTTTCTTGTGGACAGGTTTTGAGAACCGAGAGTTCCCAGCTTCAGCAGTAGCCCCAGAATTCGTTGCCTAGGATCATGTTGCATTATTGCTGTGCGCATAGTGCGTATGGATTGATCTGCTGGTTGATATGATCCACATTGGGAACAAGTTAAAAGGGCCGATGCGTACAATCGGAGTGTACCACTTACATGATCAAGATAGAAAAGGTCCTTAGAGGTTAGATCATGGAAATATTTGTTGTGCATAAATTTGTGCACTTGGGATGATAGTCCTCTGCGAATCAGTTCGGGATCAATTCCAATGGGTGTGTGCTCCTGCATAACATTGGTAAAATAATAACCCGAAACACAAAGAGTGTGGGTGAAAAAACCTCCAGAGGAGTGGTTTGTGATTGAAGTCGGGCTCAACGAGAGTATGATATCATGGATCAATTCTTTTGCTAGACACAGGATCAAATATTTGGGATGATGACCAATTAGGAGTTGAACTATGATATCATGATACAACATGTTGTGTAAATTATTTGTCAGTTAAATCACTTGTCTTTAAATTGTCAGACCCGGGGTTTGTGAACTTGCGAAGTATACTTGCACAATATATGCTAGGAATCAACTTTCAATTTCAAAAGAGAATCCTAATCTATTGAAAGAAACGACAACTAAAATAAAACCTATTCATGAAAAGTATATAAGATGACTATGCACACAATTTATTTTTCAAAAATCTCAAATTCAGAATTTGGGAAGAAATCGTTTAATTTATGAAATTGAGATGACAATTGACATGAAAGTAAACTTACTCAATTGACATGAAAATAAATAATTCTAGTGGCATGAAAGTAAATATATTTTAACAACAGGAAAGTATATCTAGTCTAATGACTTGAAAGTAAATTTAATCTAGAAAACAACAAAACATATACTAAGAAAACATTGAATTCTTAAACTATGAAATTTAAAGACAACCTATTGTGAAAGCAGTGAGAGATCAATTGAAATTACTAATGTGTGCATTGTCAAATTAAAATAATTCATAAGTATCTATAAAACAAATTGAAAAACAATAAATCTATAAAATGAGAGCAATGACGCTTAACCTGCAAAATAAACATAAATGGAATGAGCATAAAAGAATGTAAACAATGCATCTATTCAAAAGACTTAAAATGAACATAAAGAAACTAAAAAAAATAAAACATCAGACTACATCCCATTCTCATTAGGCGGCCATCACAAAGTGCATGAGAGGTGAAAAGTTGAGAAAACTCTTGACCAAACACCAAATGAAGACACAACCATATCAAAGTGAACTACACTGCACTCATCACATCAATCATAAGCATAGTACCAATCCTTAACATCCAAAACTCTACATTGAAGCATGAGCACAACTCCCAAACTTTTCACATCTTTTGAGAGGAGAAGGCACTCCTATTTATACAAAAACTAAGATAACTAATTTATAAATATGTTAAGTTTTTGTAGCATCGAATGTGTTCTAGCAACGAAATTTTGTGGAGAGGCTAGAATACATGAGATCTCTAAAACACATAAATCGTTTCTGGAAATGCTGCCTAGAAGTGTCTCAATTAGATTATTAACCAATTTTTAAATATTTCCTAAGTCTAAACTTAGGGAATATGGTTAATTAATCAATATTAATTGAGATAAGGCAAGAATAGTCTAGAAACTCACACAGATAGAATCCAAGATGATCCTAGCCATTGATTAAGTTCTAATCTTGGTCGTTGGTGCTCCAACAAAGGATTATAAGAGGAGGTCAATGTGGTGATGGAGAACACACTTAAGTAGTTCGATTTAATAGGTAGATCGATTTCCAGAGTAGTAACAGTCAATTGCCGGAGAGAGAGTCAGTGAGATCGAAGCAGTGTGAGGGGCAGAGATAGTGATTTGGAGGAAAGATTTTCCAGATTCAGAGAGGCAGCAACAAGAAGGCCGAGTTATCCCAAAGAGGTAGTGCTGAGGGACAACGCAATTGCTTCAACCAAGAAGTTCAATTTGGAGGAAGGAAAAATCGTTTTCAGTTCCAGAGGCCGGGAAAAAGCTCCAAAGGGCTGGAGAGATGATTTTCTCAGCGTCCAAGGCATAACGACTTCATCAGAGTCCAGTCTGAGGCAAGCTATCCAGCCAGCTACGCAAAGGATGATGTAGAGGTCCAGGAAGCCGAGTTTTGGTAGGCAAGTCGTGCCAGAAATTGCTTGTGGGAGAATGGTAATTTCCCTTCAGTATTTTGCCCAGATTTTCTTACTGTTTGGATTGCTAGTTTGGCATCCATAGATGTACTCAGATTTCATTGTTGCATAATAAAAGAAAACTCTCATCTGCTGCACCAGTTTTTCCAAGTTGGGTTTTTCCGGGGACTTTTCTCCAAAAATAATTGTGTTCATTTTATGTGTGTGCTTGCATTTCTTCCAGCATTTATTCTTCCACAGTTTTATTTGTGTAGATTGCAATGTGATTTATTCAGTATTTGCCATAGAAAACAACAAATAAATTGTTAAATAAAATTAACAATTAGGAGAATAATTTCCATTTGTTGCAATAGAATTCCGGTTTCTAGAAATTTCACAAAATGTAGATCCAAAAATCTCTCCTAGATCCACAAATATCTCATGTGGTTACAACCATGTGTTGACATCTTAGCAATTAGCATCTCTTCATATCCTCACACAAATCTCTCCTAGCTTTGATAGGAGACACTTATGAATATTTTCATGATTCTTCTCGATGAATTGTGATTGATCAATGATCCCAAATCTTCAGAAGTTTGAAGAGGAAATTTGAATTTGAGACTTAGAGGCCAAATATGATTGTGTTGGAATCTTCAAATATGGCTATGCATGTTACAAAACTCATTCAACTTTTATATATAAGAGAATACATGTTATTTTTCTAATATTTAACCATAAATTCACTCAAAATACCAAAATAAATGTATCGGAAAATCATGTCTAAACCCATATTTGATCATAAAGATGGTCTTAGTAACTGCGGAATATGAAAATTTTTGAAGCAAAGTGAAAGAAAAGTGGGTGAGATGATGATATTTTGGAGACCCAACACAACATGAGGTTGTCTGCATGTTGAAGAGATACCATAATCGATTGAATGTATTGTGGAGGACGTTGTTTCAACATTGATTGGCCTGTGATTTGATGTTGTTGGTGTGAAATATCCTTTAATGAACCAACTAGAAATTATTCTCCTAACTGATTAGAAGTTTATTTGTTTACAACAAATATAAAATAACTCATTGATGCAATCTTCACAAATAAAATATGTTGTGGAAGTAAAATAAGGAATTGAGAAATAAATGCTCACATATAAAAATTTGACACAATTATTTTGAAATTTGGACTAAATGTCAGTGGAAAAACCACGAAGGGAAAACCGTGCAACAAATGAGGGTTTATTTTTATTATTATGTAACAAATTTGAGAGTACAATAATCTAGATGCCCAACTGGCATTCCTCCAGCAAATATAGTGGCAAAATAATCTGGAGATCCTAGATCTCCTTTACTAAACAACATGACCTCCTCTAGCTTGCTCGAACCCCACATTGGCTACTCGCATTGCAGCCTACAACTCGCACTGCTAGCTCTGGATAAATCACACTGCCTGGAAATTGGCCCCAAGTGAGCCATCCTGCCTCCATCTACCTTTGAAAGTGACTCGCTTTGCCTCCTGGAAGCTAATCCTACCTCCAACAACTGAATCCATTCTCTTCCGGCAACATGCACAATGGTTTTTGGCTATTTGCATTGGATTTTGCGACCCTCTCTACAGATAATTTGACGTCCTATCTATGAAAATTCCCTTTAAACACAACAACTGGAATTAATTCTCCTAATTGATTAATAATTTATTAATTTTCTTATTGATACTGAATTAATTTTAATACTGAATTAATCACACTGCAATTTCTTCATCAAAAATAAATACGGCGGAAGCAAAAATATGAACTGTGAAATGCTAGCTCACACACATAAAATGACTGTTATTTTTGGACAAATTTCCCTGCAAAAACCCAATGTGGGAAAACCGATGCAATAACTGAGGGTTATTTTATTATGCAACAGTGAATTCTGAGTACAATCTTTGGAAGTCTTGATGCCTATCCAAACAACAAGAATCTGATAGAAAGTATCTGGAGAGAAAGTTCTTTCCCACCACAAGAAAACCCCGACCTTTGAACACTGGTTGTCAATCCTTGCGCAAGTCGTTTCTGCTTCTGTTGACCTGCATGGTTGTGTTAGGAAAACTCGCGTGATACTCGCGGTTGTTCTAGAAAAACCCGCACAACCCTAATCTGCAAGGTCAGAAAAATCTGCGCGACCCTTGCGGCAAATCTCGGCTAGCTGTGCCGTGTAATACTTTAGTCACTCGCTTCTACCTCTTCTAGATCTGGAAATCCTCCTCCGGATCACTGTCTTTGCCCCTCTGACACTTTGCTACTCGATCTTTGACTTGATCACTCCTGCTGAATCACCTACACTGGAGAATCAATCTGTCTAGATCACTGAGTAGCTGCAACTGGTCACACTCTCATGTGCTCACCTTCAAGTGTGTATTCTCCATCTACCCATTGACTTCTTCTTATAATCCTCTGTTGGGGCTCCTATGGCCAAGGTTAAAACTTAATCAAGGGCCAAGATCATATCGGAGTAGATTCATGTGAGTTTCTAGAGAATTGTCACTTTGACTTAATTAATTTTGATTAATTAGCCAGTTTTCCTAAGTATAGACTTAAGAAACATTAAAAATAAGTTAATAATCTAATTAAGCCATCTCTAGGTGGAATTTCCAGAAACGATTTCTGGGTTATGGAGATCTCATATATTGTAGCCTCTCCACAAGTTTTGTGACTATAACACATCAGATGCTACAAAAACTAACATTCCCTCTTAGTGAGGACTATGTTCTAGTGTTGTACGCCCTGTCACAACACTCTGTCTCTGTGTCATCCTCTTTCACGCTGTTGATGTCCGGCTGCTACTGCCCACCAACTAGTACGCAAATCTGATGCTGCATTTGTGTTACTGCTGAGATTGCCATACTGCTGCGAACTCTGCATCTGCGCTGCAACTCCCTCTCATCTATTGCTGCTGCAACTACAACTACTGCAACTGAGAAGCATCCAAAATATTGAATTGACTGTGTTCAGTATGGTGCATCTATCTCCTGAGCATCTGAATGCTACTAGCCACTGCACTATCACTCAAAAATCTACACTGCTGTTGACTTTGCAATGTGCCTCTCTGCACTGTGCTCCTCAACACCTGACTGCTACTAGTTTGCAATTGTAACTCCGGAATCTGACTGCATCTATGACACTGAATACTATGGGCCCCTGTAGCAAGTTAATGATCCATGAGTTGGACTCCTCAATGGACCCTGCTTAATCTCTGGGACTATATCCAAGTCGCCCCATTTGGGGCTAATCATTGTTTTACATTATACAAGTGTTGGGAATCTCATTGATCATCTGTGACCATTGTAGGCTTCTTGTTTCTCAAATCTAGAGTGTTTTTCTTACTATTGCAATAAGATAATATCTGCTGAAATTTCTGAATTGTTACTGCTGATTTGGGTTATTGAAAATCTAACATTTGCTTATCTAGATCTGTCAAGACTTGCACCAAGCACTCACACATATAAACTCTAATTTGTTGATGGTTTAATCAGTTTGGGCATCTTATTGAAAATCTAGTTGGCATTGTGTGTTGGAATAAGAATATCTTGAGTAATTATTATGGGCATCTTGTGTTCTTTCAAATTTCAATTATATCATTGGTTAAGTATCTTGTGGATTGGTTTATTTTTGGCACTAAGTTGACTGACACCTTTATTGGTTGTAATATTACATATAAATCATTGACAAGTATCTTTGTCATAAGAGTACATCATAATTTAAAGTACTTGAACACTTAAGATAATCTCTAACTAAGAATTTCACTCATCCATCTTGCATTTCATTCTAGGACTAGTTGCACTAATAACTTACCTCCAAGCATAAGCTTGGTTGATAGACTCCTAAGACAACCCTTTTCCAAATAACTTGAGGGATTCAATCCTTCTTAGTGGTTAACACAGTGACTTTGCAGTCGTCAAAGCCATAGTCTCTACAACGCCGGAGGCACTGCGTGGTTGGAACATAGGGAGAGGTATTGTTAATTAGGCCACTGCCTGCTTCCCCTTGGCTTCCATTCACAACCTACTTTGAAGACTGTTTCTCAAAACAATTAAGGGAGAGGTTCAACTTATAATAGACATTTAACTTAAAATAAACAAGATCCTTGCATTTCACCTAGATCTTAGGATTTGCACTTCATATAGGTTAGTTCATCATATAAGCGACAGTTGTCCATCCGGTTACTTGGCTTTAATTTCTAATAAGTAAGAAGTTTTGACTTCATCAAGCACTGGTCTCAACATAAAATCTATTTGAATCATTAATCTTGCTAAAATTTCACCAAGTAGCTAGGCCACTCAACTATGTGTTTCGGACAAGTTGGTTCCCAGCTTGTTCTCCATCATCTCATTTCTATAGGGACTACCCCCCATAGCCTGCTATTGGGAGACAACGAGAATGGAGTGGGCAGGGATTAGAGTGACAACCCCTGCTCTGAGCGGTTGTTGCGGTGCTTGTACAATTTGAGCAACAACAGGGTGAAGCAAGCATCTATCAAGGCACTTCAATTCACCATGGCAACTCCATTTTAATCCTAATGTGCAAAATCATGAAAAGTTGACTATTGTAAAAGAGCGATTAATCTTGGTCCTACATTTGCAAAACTCAATGATCAAGAGCCTCAAGAACTACAAAAGAATGTGAATAAATACACTGAATTTTATCAAGACTTGTTGGAGGATATGGATGAGGAATTCATGCTCAGGTTTCATGGGTCAATAGAAAAGAAACTCTATTTCATGAGGTGTGCTTATGAGAAAGATCTTAGTTGTCTTCTTGACCTTGCTGGCTTAACCTCCACTTTTAATATTCAGATTGACCTAATTAATAAAAAGTATTATAATCAGTCGCAAAGCCACGAAAAAGGAATCAATTGGATGATCAAGATGGCATTGAAGAAAGTTCAAGTGTGAAGGATCATCATCAAAGTGAGGAATGTATGGAAGAATGGAATCTATCTGAAGAGGTTGGAGAGAATCTTGGGGATCTAGATAATGAGCAAAAAGATGAGTTGTCCTTGGGTCCACATGATGAAAGTAATGATTTTATGAACACATGTGTTAGGGAAAATGAGGTTGTGGAAAGTGAAGTTGAGGCTGACCTTACCTTTCTCAAGGATATTACTTCTGATGACTCTCCTTTTGAGAACCTTGAGGAAGGTGATCCTAGTAGTCCCTTGAAGGATGGCATTGGAGATTACTTCCACATTGAAAATGAGAAATGGGAAATTGCTCCTCAATTTGATTGTGGTCCCATTTACGACATCGACAAGGAGGAGGAGGCTGAGATTGGTCTTCCCTCTCTCTCGAGCATTATTTATCATGACACATCCATTGATACCCTTAGGAAGGAGAATTATTATTTTCCTTTGCATGAAGAGGGGCAATTGGAAGTAATCGATTATACTTTTATGGGAGACCCAATCTTCGATACTAATAATGAGGAAATCGACAAGGCTCCCACCTATCCTCCATATGATTCTATATTCAAATCACTTGAGCCTTTAGATTATGATTTTGGGGAAGAAAAACATATGGAATATAATACTTCACCCTCCCATTTGCCTTTTCCTATTGTTCATCATCTTGAGTCTTCCTCAAATGATTCCCTCACCCCTTTTCATATGATCTCCAATGACCATGGGCCCCATTACCTTCCTAGGTATGATGTCGAGGAAGAAACATGGACTGGATGCCTCCTTCCTTCCCTCTCTTACCCTTAGGATCGTGGATATAATCACTCCATTGAGAAACCGATATGTTGTCCCCTTCAGTGTTTCAAGTCTCCTTTCTCCTCCCATCATGACCTTGTGGCACCTACAAAGCATAATATTATAAACAATGATTGTGATAGGGAGTTATTGAGAGTGATCATTCATTCCACCATTTTGTACTTAGAGGGAAAGCCCTGCACTTCTAGATTGAATTATTTTCATTCTCCTAGGGCTTCCTTTTACCTCGAATGGAGATCATATTTTCCCACCTCCCACCCGCCTCATCCTTTGTGTGATTGTGTCCGCATTCTCTTTGGGTAATCATACTGGCAGGCATATGTATATTGATATGTTGATATATTGGTTGCACTAGCTTTATGATTACACTTAGTATTAGGCTTACTATATGGATGTTAGGGTAGGATGCATTGCATGCTAATTTTCGCATTAGAACTATGACCATATGATATTATCATGGTAGATTAGTTGCATTTAGATTAAACTTGCATTGGAAATGATTTTTCTTTCTTGTTGGTTTATATGGCCTGATACTAAGCATGGGTGATCAGAAGACACCGCAAAAACATGCTGCCTCCTGTGCTTGATCTTTGATATGTACAGGTAACATGTTTGCAGTACCAAGAGATTGTTGGTGTTCTCATGACCTCCTGTTCGAGTAGGTTCGGGCACTTTCCTGAGAGATCATGTCCTAGTTGGAGCTAGATGTTACCCAACACTTGTGCTTAGTGTATATAGGAGAATTTTTTTCTCCTAGATGGTCCTCAGCCGGTAGCCAACAACCACTTGCAGCCACCAGATACCTCAATGTGCCATTGTCTTTGCCACCTGAGCCAACCTTGTGGTCCGTCAATCACTTGTCATGATTGTATATTTGAAGGTGGGCCTCCCAACCCCAAAGGTATGGCTTTTCATTGGTATAGTTGAGTAATTTTCCTTTCTTGTCATGGGCACTTTTGGGCATAGATTGGTGGGGGGATTCATTGGAAAGAGTGGGTTAGGTTTGCACTCTTGTCTCCATTACTGGATTTCATGATTAACCTTGTAACCTAGTCCTGTGGGATATCCTTTACTGGCCATTAGTTGTAGGGTTGGCACTACATGGGAAATCTCGATTTTGGTTGCGTGGACTCGCTTCCCGACACCATCCACATCACCTCCCTTCCACTCATTTTAGCCCCATTCATCTCTTTTACCATTTGGATCCACATAGGGTTAGCCTCCCACTCCCCTTGTCCACACCTGGGATTGGGCCTAGAACGACGCCCCAGAGGTTGATGCAGCAAAAAGGAAAAGAAAAAGCATAATTTGGCCACTCTCAGTAGGAAATGTACCACAAAATGCAAAAGATGGTTGGGACATACAAATTTAGTATCTAGGAAAAAGCGAAACATGAGCTCTACTCCTATCCATGGCCATCACCTTGGTTCCTATGGGCCCTAGATGAGCCCCTCCATCATTAAGGAACCCATGATTGTCTTAAACACTGGTGGGTGATGAACCGCCCGACTTTAAGGGGGTATCCAGTGTTATATACTACACATCATGCTCTCATCCCTTGGAGCCAAGAAGTTATGAAGACAAATCAATCAAAGGCAAAAGGCATATTTAGAAGGTTGGAAAAACAAAGGTCTCATGTACAACTATTTTCTCCCTCCTACTCTCATATACCTAAGTGTGGGCTTCCCTCATTATAGCTACCCTTGCACTATGACATGTGGTCTGGATGATTCCCCTGATCCCCACTTCGATCCATTACTATAGCATTTGCCACCTACCACTTGAGGGATGTACCATGGACATGTCACCCTCTATAGAGGTTGAAACCACCTAATAGGGTCCTCCATTAACATCCCTATTAAGCTTGGAGACATTTGTACATGCCAAATCCCACTATGGAAGGGCATGCCACCATGAAGTGCCCCATTGGTTCCATGACGTGTAAGCTCTTTTACTTCATTATTTTGGTGATTTGTTGTATTGGAGGGCAAGGGGACACACTGGATCTTATGCAGGATTGCAGGTGGGTCTCGATTTGGGGCTTGGTCTCCCTATACGGGGTCTTAGCCCCTCCAGAGGGCCACATTGGCACTTTTAGGGTGAGCGTTGAGAGCCATGGGCCTCCACCATAGTAGGGATTACTTCATGAATCCCTAACAACGCTCATTGATATCTCATGTTCCACCTTTTGGGATGAGGATGATGTACCTCGTTCACCATGCCTAGCCAACTCCACTGTTACACCATACACTTGGCAGATGTTCCAGGATCCAGAGAATGTCTCCCGATGTAGAGGGAGGGCTTATGTCATCATCCTAGCCCTTACAGATGGTCTACATTCATTTTCAATCCACATGGAGACCCATGAGGATGTACTTGTGCCCCCACACCCACTTGGGAGCACCACAAGTTCTCGCTTGGAAAACAAGGGGCCAACCTCTTCTCCATTATGTTTGGAGTCCATTTCTACATCATAGCACCCTGTGGACTGCCTTAGGCCTCCTCGAAGGCCCAACGACTCACTTTATTGAGCATTCGACCTTCTTGAGAGGCTATTGAGCTATTTGGTGGGTTTGTGTTAATTTTGGGCAACTAGGTCCAAGTTCCATGTTGTATTGCTCATATGACGATGGTCATATTTTTGTTGGATTCCTCTTTCGGAGAGGTGCAAGATTGATCTAAAGATCCTTGATCGGATGAGCAGAACATTGATTTTGAATTTATTTTCCACATGTGCAAGGTCGGCCAGATTTATCCCACATGCTTAAGAGATGTGTCACACACCCTCATTGATGAATATAAATTGGAGAGACTCGGAGGTCATTTTCTCATCATCTCATCACACATTCTCTCATTGTGATCTGATTGGTTTGATAGCCTTTGGAGGCTTTTTTCCCTCACACGTGTGGAGCGAAGCCGCTGTTTTCTGTGCTGATCTGTTTAGGGCTTTCTGGTTTCTGTGCTGATTTGTTTAGGGCTTTTCTGTTGTAGCGTTGACCAGCGTTGACCATGGTCATTTGACCTCAATCTTCTGCAGAATTTTGATTTTAAGAGGTTGTACAACTGGGCACTAAAATCAAGGAATTTCGGGTTGTTTGACCGAAGCCCTAGTTTGCTGCGTTGACTTTTCTAAAGCTGCATGCATTGAATTTTCTGTGTTGTCCCTGGTTTGACTTGCGTTGACTTGTGATGCGCTGTCTTTGAGGGTTGTGGGTGTGACACATGAAAGTGTTGGCTGACCAAGAAAGACTTTGGTGGTTGAAGCATTCCGCTGACCGCCGTAATGCCACAATATCTCATATCTTTGCTGAACAAAAGGAATTGTAAATATGATCTATATTTGGCTTGTCTTCTATTGATCTATTATTGCGTTCCATCAACATTTTACTTTCAAGTTTATGTGATTGCTATTTTGTATTGGGCCTTAAGGAAGATTGAAGTAAAAGTGCATCAAGCATAAAACACCATGGTTATCTAAATTTACATGGTATCATAGCTGAGGTGAAGACAAAGTCCAAGAGTCCAAGCTGGTGTTAGAAGCTATCTCTGAAGGAAGAAATCCTATCAGCCGGGGAAAATTTTAAGGATGGAAAATTGTTTTGAAGTTTAAAAAATTGGCGAATCTCACTAGTACCTAATATGCAAACTATAAAATGTTTATTGCTATATTTGTAAAATTATTGAAATTTATAATGATTTTATATAGAGTCCATATAATTTTGCGATCTTTAACGTGAAATATTTTATATTGTAAAATTTAGGCGAATCATTTTTATAAAAAATGGAAATTGGCGAATCTTTTTTTGGAAAATCATGGAAAATTAGCCCACTTTGAATATTAGCCCTAAAATTTTCCACGCTATCAAGGACAAATGGCCTCCTCAACCTACAAGGGTTTCAAGGCTGATGATAAATTGACTTATAAGTCTCATTATCATGCTTGGATTTGGCGCTAGAAGATCATGATGTCATGGACTATATACAGGGGAATATTTAAGAACCTCCGTCAAGTGCACCTGCTACCACGAAGACGAAGTATAGAAAAGGGGAAAACAAAGTAAAGATGATTATCCGGGATTCTATTCATAAACACTTGGTTGCTTACATTTCTAAGCTGAAGACATCTAAGGAGATGTACGATAAGTTGGTGAGCATGTTCAGGGCTAGCAATGCTAATCAAATCCTCTTCTTCAAGAATCAATTGAAGAGTATCAAGAAGGGTAAGGATGAATCTATTCAATCCTATTTTATGAGGCTCACTGAAATCAGGAATAACCTCCTAGCTATTGGGGAAGCAATATCTGATGAGAAATGGTTCTTATTGCACTTGGAGGTCTCCCCCGTGATTGGCATGTATTCAATACCACTATTCTCAATAATAATGTAATTCCTGATTTTGATGAAATATTGACGAGATGCACTCAAAAGGAAACAATAATAATGGAGTTTGCCTCTAATGGTAATGGAAGTGACCCTACTGCCTTTGCTGCTCATGCAAAGAAGAAGAACCATGGTGGCCCGATAAATCAAAACCATGGTAGAGCGGGGCCCAAAGGAAAAAAGGGAAGATGTTACACTTGTAACAAGATTGGTCACTATGTAAGAGAGTGCCCTAATAGAAGGGAATCTCCCAAGGATGATGACAACAACAACTCGAGAAGGAATGGCAGGAACAACAGGTTCCAAGGAAAAAGGAAGGCAATGGAAGACAAAGGGTTCAAGGTGGCATTCGTTGATGGAAAGGTAATGATTTGGAAGAAGAACTTCAAGGAAGCTCTTTCTATTGGTTTTAGAGTTGATACACTCTACCAGGTTGGAGGAAGTCCATTGGGGGCTATGACATGTGATACAACTTTTCAAATAGAGTTATGGCACCGAAGGTTTGCACACCTTCATTACAAAGCCCTTCTCGTAGCAAGGAAGGTGGTAACAGGGATGCCCGAATTGAGAGATGATCATGAAGGTATATGTCAGGGTTGTGTCGAAGGGAAGCATACAAGGGGACCATTCCCCTCAAGTGTCACAAAGACAATTGATATCTTGTAGTTGATACATTCTGACTTATCTGGTATGCTGCCTGTGACATCCTTGGGAGGATGTTCCTATTACATGACTTTTACAGATGACTTCTCCCGCAAGACCTGGATATATTTTTTGAAGAAGAAGGACGAAGCATTCAAATGGTTCATACCTTCAAGGCCTTGGTGGAAAATCAAACCGAGAAGAAAATCAAAGTTTTGAGGACCAACAATGGGACAAGTATGAGTCAAATGAGTTTAATGACTTTTGTAGAGAAGCTAGCATTAAGAGGGAGACCACAATTGCATACAGTCCTGAGCAAAATGATGTTGTTGAAAGAAAGAACAGGACCATTGTGGAAAATAGCCTCGCACCATGCTATTGTTGGGTATGTGTTATATTCTTAATATCACTAGCCCCAAACGGCATGCAAGAAAGAGACTTGTGTAGGCGCGGCGGAGGTCACGGGGAGGAGGCGGCCCCCCTTTGTTGGGGTCGGCGAAAATTGTTTTGGTAAGCGGACCCACTCATGGCGGACCCACCCATGTTGTATGCATTTGCACATGGTATTGGGGTACGATGGTTTTCGTCCCCTGGTATTTTTGTAGATCCGGTCAAGGGAACTACGGTTATGTTCTAATCCAGGGTTTATGGATTGGGGTTTATGTATGCTTCGGCATGTATATATATGTGTTGTAACACTAAAAGGAATATAATGAAAAATCAAGCTGGTCGTCCCGATTTGGGATCCAGGGGAAAATCTCTGTGTTTATCTGTTTTATGTTTTATGCTCTCGCTATTGTTTATTTTCTGTTATAAGATTCGTGTGTAGATAATTTATGTTCAAGGTTAAAACCTACATTTGGTTTCAGAGCTATTTCGGCTTCAAGGGGACGCCTTTGCTGCTGAGGGTTTTTTGCTTGGGCTTGAGGTAGACCCTGTTCAGTGGGAGATCTGCAGGATCGATTCTTGCTGTGAAAGAAGATGGCGAGCGGCGGGAAGATAGAGATCGAGAAATTTAATGGTCAGAGTTTTGAGTTGTGGAAGCTCAAGATGGAGGATCTGCTGGTGGATAAAGATTAGTGGATCGCGGTAGATCCAGGTACTAAACCAACGGCAATGTCAGATGAAGACTGGAAGAAACTGGATCGGAAGGCTAAGAGCACAATACGGTTGTGTGTGTCAGATTCAGTATTGTTGAATGTATCTGGGGAAGCTACGGCGAAGAATTTGTGAGAAAAACTTGGGACTTTGTACCAATCTAAGTCTCTGGTGAATAAGTTGTTCCTGCGGAAAAAGCTGTATAACCTGAGGATGAAGGATGGAGACTCGGTGACAGAGCATCTGAACGCCTTCAATACTGTGGTAAGTCAGCTGTCGTCTGTTGATATTAAAATCTCAGATGAAGATAAGTGCATCGGTTTGTTGTGCTCTCTACCAGACTCGTGGGACAGTCTGGTTATTGCAATAGGTAGCAATACAACTACCTTGAATTTTGATGACATTGTCTCAGCCTTGCTGTCGGAGGAAATGAGACGGAGAAATATGGAGGGTCAGAATGGAGATGCCTTGTCTGTACGAGGAAGGTCCCAGAACAGAAACAAGAATAAGGTTTCGAGTGGGAGATCTAAATCTAGAGGGAGATCTAAATCTCCTGGAAAGTTTGTAAAGGTGTGCTGGAAATGCGGAAAGGAAGGGCACTACAAAAAGGATTGCAGATCTAAAGCTCCTGAGAAAGGAAAGGGATCTGAAGATGCTCCTTCTGCAGAGGAAAAAACCACCTCGAATTAAGGTGGGGATGTGTATTGGCTTCTTCTTCAAATACACATGTAGATCATGAGTCATGGTTGATTGACTCAGGTGCATCCTTTCACTTCACTCCCCATAGGGAGTGGTTCTGCGAGTATGAGAAATATGATGGTGGTGATGTCTTCCTAGGGAATGATAGGAAGGCCAGAATCGTCGGACGTGGAAAGGTCAAGCTGAAGCTACAAGGTGGAAGGATTAGAACACTTCCTGGTGTTCTGCATATTCCTGCATTGGCCAAAAATCTGATTTCTGTAAGCAAGATGGATGATGCAGGTGTAAAAATAGTGTTTGAGAAAGATGCCTGCAAGATGGTTTGGGGAGCACTGGTATTAATGCGGGGAGTTTGGACTGGAACTCTGTACAAGATACAAGGTAGCACTGTTATTGATGGGTGTAATAGTTATGTGGTTCCTGAAAGTGGAGCGGAAAGCCTAGCTGTCTCTGGAGAAAAGACCATGCTATGGCATCAAAGGCTTGGACATATTGGAGAGAAGGGCCTTCAGATACTACATAGAAATGGTATGGTAGAAGGTATGTCTAATTGCTCTCTGGATTTTGATTTCTATGAACATTGTGTATATGGGAAGCAAAATCGGGTGAGTTTTCCTTCTGGTGCTAAGAGGGTGAACAAGATATTAGAACTTGTGCACAGTGATGTGTTTGGACCTGTGTCAGTTCCATCACTGGGAAAGTCTATGTACTATGTTTCATTCATAGATTACTTCTCAAGGAATACATGGATATATTTCTTGAGGAAGAAATCTGAAGTCTTTAACAAATTTAAAGAATTTAAGGCTCTGGTGGAAAACCAGACAGAGAAGAAGATAAAGGCATTGAGGACAGATAATGGTGGGGAGTTCTGCAAGAAGGAATTTGAAGAGTTCTGTAAGAGGTGTGGTATAGCACGGCAGAAGACTACTCCATACACACCTCAGCAAAATGGATTTGCAGAAAGAATGAATAGAACACTGATGGAAAAGGCAAGAAGCATGCTCAGTGGTACCGGGTTAGGACAAGAATTCTGGGCAGAGGCAGTGGAGATTGCATGTTACTTAGTTAATAGATCACCTTCATCAGCGTTGGAGGATAAGACTCCACATGAGGTATGGACTAGTAAGAAACCCTCTCTTTCACATCTAAGGGTATTTGGATGTGATGAATATGTACATGTTCCAAAGGAGAAAAGGACCAAGTTGGATAATAAATCTGAAAGGTGCATCTTTATTGGGTATAAGGATGGTTTAAAGGGTTACAAGCTTTGGAACCCAGAAACAAGGAAGGTTGTGTACAGCCGAGATGTGGTATTTAGAGAAGTGAAAGATGTTGTTAAACATGAAGTCCTACTAAAGGAACCTGAGAAGATAGAGTTTGAGCTAAAGGAGGATGAATCAGACTCTACAACAGAAGAAGACTCAGAAGATGAAGAGCCACAAACTCCAGCTTTGAGAAGATCAGTTCGGGAAAGAAGGCAACCGGAAAGGTATAGTCCATCTGCTTTCTGTTCAGGTTTTGCCTTAACTATAACTGATGATGAACCCAGAACTGTCAGGGAGGCAGTAGATTCAGAGGATGGAAAACTCTGGAAGGAGGCCATGGTTGATGAAATGGCATCCTTGCACAAAAATGAGGCATGGGATTTGGTGGAGTTGTCGGCTAGAAGGAAGCCCATCGGGAGAAAATGGGTGTTTAAGAAGAAGATGAATGTAGAAGGCAAGGTGGAGAAATACAAAGCTCGGTTGGTAGCAAAAGGTTATTCCCAGGTGCCGAGAATTGATTTTGGTGATATTTTTTCTCCTGTTGCCAAATTTACTTCTATTAGATTACTTTTATCTGTTGCTGCTGCATTTGATTTTGAGATAGAACAGATGGATGTGAAGACAACATTTCTTCACGAGGATCTAGAAGAGGAGATCTACATGAAGCAACCTGAAGGCTTTATGGTGAAGGGTAAGAAAAAACTGGTATGCAGGTTGAAGAAGTCTCTGTATGGGTTAAAACAGTCACCAAGGATGTGGTATCAGAAATTTGATACCTATATACGGGGACTTGGCTTCACCAGAAGCAAGGAGGATCACTGTGTTTATTTTAAACTAATTGGTGACCATGTTATTTATTTGGTCTTGTATGTGGATGATATGTTATTGATTGGAAATGACAAAGAAATTATCCAAGATTTGAAGACCCAACTGTTCTCCAAATTCGACATGAAGGATCTGGGTGCTGCAAACTATATTTTGGGCATGGAAATTAAGAGAGATCGGGCAAAGAGGAAGCTCTGGTTAAACCAGAGGAAGTATGTCGAGACTATATTGCAGAGGTTCAATATGCGGGATAGTAAACCGATGAATGTTCCTATTCCTGTAGGTGTAAAGCTATCTGCCGAACAGTGTCCCAAGACACAAGAAGAAGAGGAGGATATGTCCCGTGTTCCATATGCAAGTGTAGTGGGTAGCCTGATGTATGCAATGGTCTGTACTAGACTAGACATTGCACATGCAGTGGGAGTATTGAGCAGGTTTATGTCAAACCAAGGGAAGGAGCATTGGACAACAGTGAAGCGGGTTTTCAGATATTTACGTGGCACTAGTGATTATGGCTTGTGCTACCAGGGAAGACCAGGATTGGAAAGAATGTTGGACATTTGTGGTTTTGTTGATGCAGACTGGGCTGGAGATCTGGACCAAAGAAGATCTACAAGTGGGTATGTGTTTAACCTATTTGGAGGCGCAGTCAGTTGGATGAGTAAAAGACAGTCTGTAGTGGCTCTTTCAACTACAGAGGCAGAATACATAGCAGCCACTCATGCAAGCAAGGAAACAGTTTGGTTGCAAAGATTGTGTTCAAGTATGGGGTTGGTACAGCAAGCTATAAGGATAGACTGTGATAGCCAAAGTGCAATTTTCTTGGCTAAGAACCCTGCTTATCATTCAAAGACAAAGCACATTGATGTTCAATATCACTTTGTTAGAGATATGGTTGAGGCTAAAAGGGTGTTGCTGGTAAAGGTGGACACTTTGAAGAATGTTGCGGATGCATTGACGAAGTCTGTGAGCACTCAGAAGTTCTCTTGGTGTAGAGAAACAATGGGTGTTGAAGAATTGGCCCAATGACTAAGCTCTCCTGTGGCCCCCTGTGGAAAGAAAACAAGAAGTGGGAGAATGTTGGGTATGTGTTATATTCTTTCCACGATTAGCTCCACGGACATGCGTTGCGCGGGTGCGGCGGGGGGTCACAAGGGAGGAGGCAACCCCAACTGTTGGGGTTCGGGGCGGCGCCACAGCGAAAATTACGTTGTGCGGACCCACTCATAGGCGGACCCACCCATGTTTTGTGCATGAGTTTGCACATGGTTTTGGGGTACGATGGTTTTAGTCACTGGTATTTTGTAGATCCGATCAAGGGAATTACGGTTACATTCTAATCCAGGTTTAATGGATTGGGGCTTATGTATGCTTCGACATGTATATATATGTGTTGTAACACTAAAAGGAATATAATGAAAAATCAATCTGGTCATCCCGATTTGGGATCCGGGGAAAATCTCTGTGTATATCTGTTTTATGTTTTATGCTCTTGCTATTGTTTATTTTTTGGTTTTAAGATTCGTTTGTAGATAATTTTTGTTCGGGGTTAAAACCTATAGGTTGAAAGAATGAATAGGACCATTGTGGAAGCTGCCCTCGCCATGCTATGTGACCAAGGTCTTATGAAGTTTCTATGGGGAGACGCTGCGAACACTACTGTGTATGTTCAAAACAGATGTCCGCATTTTGCTCTGGACTCTAAAACTCCCAAAGAAGTCTTCTCTGGTAAGAAACCTGATGTTTCTCATTTTAGAGTTTTTGGTTGTCTTGTTTACTTTCATGTGCCAAAAGAAAAGAGAAGCAAGCTGGATGCTTCTGGAAAGAAGGGAATGTTTGTGGGCTATAGTGAAACTTCGAAGGCATATAGAATCTATGTCCTTGGTCAAAGAAAAGTGGAGATATGCCACGATGTCACCTTCGATAAAGACGCTGCCCTCAAGAAAGTAAGAAATCTTCCTAGCTCCAAGGAAGACAAAGAAGATGAAGAAGCAACCAAGTTTGAAGAGCCGAAGGATGACTTGATGCCCGATGTTGAAGGACCTATGGATCCCATTGATCCACCTCCTTCAAATAAGAGAAGACCCTCATGGCTTAGGGGTACTCTCGAAGATGCCGAGAGACATATTGCCCCAAGGGGGACATTCTGTGAAAGCGAGAAGCCGAAGAGATACCAAGGGTATCTAGCAGCCATGAGTATGATAGTACAATCTGAGCTTGGAACATTTGAAGAAGTCGTAAAGCATCAAGTTTGGAAGGATGCTATGCACAAAGAATATGAGTCCATTATGAAGAATGATGTTTGGGAAGTGGTCCCAAGACCGTAGGAAAAATCTGTTGTCACCTCGAAATGGCTCTATAAGATCAAGCATGGATCTGATGGAAGTGCTGAAAAGTACAAGGCAAGATTCGTTGCCCGATGCTTCTCTCAAAAGGAAGGCATAGATTATGATTATATATTTTCACCTGTGGCTCGCTGTACCACCATTCGATCTATTATTGCCCTTGTTACTACGCAAGGATGGAGTCTACATCAGATGGATGTGAAGACCGCTTTTCTGCATGGATCTATAAAGGAAGAGGTGTATGTGGAGCAACCTCTGGGGTTCGAAGTTCGAGATAGACGCACCCATGTATGCAGGTTGAAGAAAGCCCTCTATGGGTTGAAGCAAGCCCCTAGGGCTTCGTATGAGAGGATAGATAGCTACTTGATGAAGTTGGGCTTCACTCGAAGTAATGCTGATCCGAACCTTTATTTTAAGGTTGATAGAAAAAGGCCTTTCATTTTGGTTCTCTATGTGGAAGATCTCTTCCTGACAGGTGCTGACCCTGTCATTCATCAGTGTAAGAGAGAGCTAGCTTCCGAGTTTGAGATGAAAGACCTAGGACTAATGCACTACTTCCTAGGCTTGGAGGTCTGGTAAAGGCCAAGCGAGATTTTCCTTTCTTAAGGAAAATATATCATGAAGCTGCTGGAGAGATTTGGTATGGTGGACTGTAAGTCTGTGTTGACATCGATGGAACTCAACTTTCAGAAGTTGAGTGGAAATGTTGCTAGGCTCGTGCTAGCAAATCCTACCGAGTATCGACAACTCATAGGGGCCCTAATGTTCTTAGTGAACTCTCGTTTAGACGTATGTTTTGCAGTGAACACTTTGAGTCAACATATGGTTGAACCTCATCACATTCACTGGATTGGTGCCAAGAATCTGTTGAGATATCTTCAGGCCATAATCAACCATGGGTTGAGATACACTGTTGGGAGTTTGAGACTCCATGGATATACTGATGGCGATTGGGCTGGCAGTGTGGTGGATTGCAAGAGCACATCTGGATGTTTCTTCACCTTGGGTTCTGCATCGATATCTTGGATGAGCAAGAAGCAAAATTCAGTGGCTTTGAGCACCGCTGAGGCTGAATACATTGCAGCGAGTGTGGCCTATTGTGAAGCTGTTTAGTTGCAAAAGCTCTTCAGTGAGTTGCTTAGGCATGTGCTAGATACCACTGTTATCCTTTGTGATAACTAGAGTGGGATTCGTCTTTTTGAGCATCTCGTGTTCCACGATCGATCCAAGCATATTGATATCAGGTACCACTTTATCTGAAATATGGTACAACGATGCGCTGTAAGGCTTGATCATATAGGAACTGATGAGCAGGTCACGGATATTCTCACAAAGCCCCTAGGAACGTCAAGTTCCTAACCTTCCGTGAGAAGCTTGGAATCATGGAAAGGCCCTATTATGAGGGTCCTACTTGAGTTGGACTATGAGCTCTGGTAGCCTCAGGGGGCTTGGGGATAACTTCTTGGAGCTATAAGCACTCACGGGGCTAGGCTTGCCAAACCTTATGATGCTTTTGCCCCACCGTTATGATATTGAGTTGGTTCGCCTCTCTCTGATCTGTGCCTCGCACGCATCCTACCCATGGAGTTTCAGACTCATGGGAAGTACCTCTCATTTGGCCAAATGAGGTGGGAAATGTGGATAGAGACCATAGCAAGACCGATGCCAGATGAAAGTGCTGGCTGACCGAGAAAGACTTTGCTGGTTGAAGCATCCTGCTGACCACTGTAACGCCACAATATCTCATATCTTTGCTGGACAAAAGGAATTGTAAATCTGATCTATATTTCGCTTGTCTTCTATTGATCTATTATTGTGTTCTATTGGCATTTTACTTTAAAGTTTATGGGATTGCTATTTTGTATTGGGCCTAAGAAAGGTTGAAGTAAAAGTGCATCAAGCATAGAACACCATGGTTATCTAAATTTAACAACTTGTCACCAAAAGTATTGTTATTATGCACATTAATTCTAGGGGCATTATTAGTCCAAATTAAGCCATTGAATCCCATAGAGGATTGTATAAATAGAAGAGTTTCTTTCTGATTCACCATCACTTGGATTGGGGTTATTTTCTTTTGTTAGATTTTCGCTATCCCCTTTAGAAAATGATTTTGGATGATATGGATGGATTTTGATGTTTGGATTTCTCTCTCTTGTCTTAGAGCTTCATTATTAGCATAATATGATGATTGGATATACTCTTTTGTACATGTAAGTGCTATTTTCATGCTTGTTCTTGTTATTTACTTTTGTCACATGAATGTTGTTGGGATTTTCGCTATACAAGTCTGAAATTTACAGCTTTTCAATACGAATTAGTGGAAATTGTGATCTTTTATAACGTTGCATCATGTCAAGGGCCATGTATGAATGGGTGAATGTTCCTAGAGATATTTATGTTAAATATGTATCTAGAAAAGTCATCATTGTGCAAATCGAAGTATAGGGGCTGTTGTTTCTTGAGAAACAATTCCTTGCTGTGAACAGGAATCCGTGCTCAAGACATTAAAGATTATGTCACAAAATGTATGTCTATCTCTGTTTATTAAAACCTTCAAATATTAATAATATATCTCACAAATATCAAATCTTTATAAACTCTGCAATGCCATGTTCCCTTTATATTGAAGTGAGCGAAATGGAAGACGAAGAAAGAAAAGGATTTCAGTTTGTCATGCTGCTTAAAACAGAAACTGCCATAATAAAATCCTGAAGAAGTGAATAACAAATAAGCTAAAGTAAAGGAGCGCCCATTAAGGATATTTAACTCTTAGATACATAAATATCAAGAGACCTGCAGCTCTAATCACTCTACTTTATTCTCAGATATGAAAATGAAATGAAAACCAAGAAAACTCTTCAACACAAATGGAATAATGGAAACTTGCAAAGCTTTTTCATTCATTCAATATTGTTCAGTACAAAATTAGCCTTCAAGGTTCCAAAACTCGGAACCTTCTTTCTTCCTTAAGATGTCTTTAAATACAATCTGAACCAAAATGGTTTTCAGTTATAAAACTGATTCCAACTAACTGTAACTGCTTAACTATTCTCTGTAGCGGAGGTACATGCCTCGGAAACATTTTATTACATTTACATGACTTCACTTAAAACAAAATAAAAGATGATAACTCCTAATCTAAAGGAACTGATGTTCCTGGAATAGCGGCTGACTCAATGACTACTTGCGGCTGAATGGCTACTTGTGGCTGTTTGGCTGGAAATCCCTTTTCTGTGTCAATAGAAAATTTCTTGCATTCCTTCCAGAGTTTATCTTGAGTTATCGGAGCGTTCTTATAACGATGATATTCCAGTGTAAAGGCAACAACTTGACTGTGAGTGAGGTTACTTGTGAACAATGTCTTCACCATCCATAGCAGAAGGAAATGCCTTTGTAAGAAATTGAATACTGTTTCTCCCTTCAATATCTGTGTCTTCTCATGTCGGCCATCTGCTCTGCTTTTTGCAAATATCAATTGATCCTCATAAAATTTCCAGGACATAATCTCACCTCCCTCCCTCCAGCATGAGGGCAAACCTGTTCTCGTCAACTTATCAAACGAAATATCAAATTTCTTAACCATCTCTTTAATTCCATGTAACCGCTTCTCTGAGGCCTTTAGAAGGTCATTTTTAATGATCATTTTGTTTACCTCTTCAGCATAGAAGTACCTATCCAGTATCCCCATATCTTTCAACTCTTCATCTGTCTTGGCATTAATAAAATTTATGAATTTCTTGGCCCAATTTGATCTTTTGATAGCGGCCTGCTTCTCCGATAACAGCTCCTTTTCATGCTCTGAAATAATGTTTTTCTCTCTGGCAATTATATTCATGGAATCCCATTTTGCCTGCATTTCTGAAATGATCTCGTTCCAGATGAGATCCTTAGCTTTAATAAGGGAAATATTTCCCTTCAATTTCTCCTTGAGTTCTTTGATTTCTTCCTCGGCTTTTTGTAGCTTTTGCTCGTTCTCATTTGCCTTTCCTTCCCATCCTTGCATCAACTTAAGAACTGTGGCCAATTCAGACTGGGCCTGTTTACAATCTCTCTCCGCCATTTTTAATTCTGTGTTCAGCTGAACAACCTGGGCTTGAGGGTCGGCTCCACCTGCAGAAAAATCAAAAGTACAAGTATGGTTCTGGATTTGATTCTGTAAGGTTATAGCAGTTTTCTTTACCTTAGTAAGTTCCTCGTCCTTCTTCATCAACTATTGTCGCAGTTCCTCTTTTTCCTTTTCAACCTCTGCTACTTCAGCTGCCAATGAGTGCTCTGTAGCTGGCAATTTCAACTTTTTCCTTAATGAAGATATTTCTGCTTCTGCACTCTTCATAAGTTTTTGAATTGCGCTTTTATCATTTGGATCGACCCCGATTTTCATTATGATTTTTTTCAGCTCTTCATTCTGAGTAGTTAACGCTCTTGCATTGGCTTTTTCCATCTTGCATTGTTTGACAACCTTAGCAAGCATATTTTCTGTCTTGACTGCTGTAGCATTGGTCTTGCTCAAATCATTGACAATCAACTGACATGTCTGCATGTGGAGATTCATTTTGTCCCACAAGGGGATCTTTTTCACGTCCATGACTATATTCAACTCCTTAAAGCTACCTGAAGGTCCAAGGGACGTTCCTGTCGGATGCGACAGCGCCATCTTAAACTGATCTTTCTCCAGATCCATTACAATCAATAGTCTTGTTTGGTCAGCAGGTATATGGTGCTTTGCTTGTGTTTCTATATTGGCCTTTATTCTTTGGTTCTTTTCTTCAATCTGTGAGAACACTTGCTTCATGGAAGGAGCCTTTTCCAAATGAAGTTCTGGTCTGCTAGGAGATGAAGGGCCACCTTGTTCTTCACTGACCTGGAGAGTAAAACCAGGTGAATTGGAAGAATGGTCTTCTGCTAATTTAGTCCTTTTCTCCTCTCGGGGTTCCTCCTCATCGATCTCAATAACATCATCTCTCCCTCTTTTGCTCATCCTTTCCAATATTGCAGGTGTTTGAATACTGATCCTTGATGAACTTGGCCCTCCTGGATTAGCCAATTTCTCTAAATCCGGTTTACTCACATGAGTAAAAGCAGCATACCCATTCTCAACCCTTTTTTGTGAAATAATCCCATGTGGGTCATAGGCCCATTTCTCTCCCAACAGCAACTGTGTTTCTTCCAATATTTTTGATACCTCCTCAAAAGCTTGTCTTGTGTTAACAACAAAAGGGCCTACACTCATAGGCAACTTGTACATTAATCCTTTCTTCATGGGCAGAAAATGAACTTGATCCACATTAAGACTTTGCCTTATAAATTCCAAGGCAAATAGTCTCATGGGAACAAAGGTTGGAAGCCTATAAGGCTCAATACTGACTCCATATAGCCTTATCTCAGAATAATCTTCAAAAACAAACCAGTCTCCAAATTTACAATTAGGTCCTAATTGTAAGAACTCCTGGGCCTTTGGCAGGAAGCATGGAGGAAGAGTTCCATTAAGAATTTTATAAGCAGTGGTCATGAAATGGTCCACAAATTCAAATAAACCGGCTTCGTTCTCTTCTCTTCTAACCATATCGGTCCAAAGCAAAACTGACTGTTTATTTTTATTACTATCCATTATATTCAAACCAACACTCATGAACTCTTCAACATTCTGATATAAAAACAAGTAGACTACCAATGAGGGAAATCTGAAATAACCTGTTAAAGGGAAGGCGATCAATTGAGAATTCACCACTTCCTGCCAAAAGGATGGGATATCTAGCACCACCCCTGGTTTCATCATAAGAGCAAACATCCCCAGGGCTGCCTTGTCAGTTTCGCGATCATCATCTCTCCCCAAAATCTCCATAATACAGCTAAGGATTGGCCTGTATTGAACATTGAACGCCTCTAAACTGAATTTTCCCGTTTCAAATTGAGTCTTCTCTGGACTTGATACCAAAAACGACATGCAACGATTAAACTCTTCATTTGAATGCTCCTCGAAATACTGAATCAACGAATCTTCAGAGAACTGCAATTGAGAATCATTTTCTGGAAAACATAATGCCTGACGCATTAATTGAGTTGAAACCTGCAAAATATTTTCCCCTTGGGAATTCATAACAAAACACTTGCCTGGGTACATAGACGAAACTAACCAAGAAATAAATTCGGGGAAGAAATGAGTTTTTGGAATACAAGTGGACAACACTCCCGAACTTTGCATAGCAGAAAACACAGGGGACTTGTCAGTGTTCAAGGTTACTTGATAATGCAAGAGAGGATGGTTTACGGATGACGCAGTATCATGAACATCTTTCTCACTATCTAAGAGGGGACTGAGACTTGACAAACCAGAAAATGATGTTCGCTTGGCCATGACTGACAGGAATTTGAAAACAATTCGCGAAATGCTGAATAGCGCAAAGGTGGTGAGACGTGGTTACACAGGGCAAACAGTCACAAACAAAACACAATGGAACGGAAAAACCCCTTTTATAGACTACGGAAACCGTAATAAATGCAAGAGTGACGTGGAAAAACAACTAACAGTAAATGACAGCTTGTTTTCCACCTCGACAGATGACGTCATGCGGGGGGTCTGTGAGTACGACGAAGAGTTCCTACCCATACCCCCCGTAATTAATCTGAGCCGTCGATCACCGAATTTCTGAGATCTGACCGGTCAACTGCGGGGGGTCGGTATTTGATAACCGACGGGCTAATTGACCCCCCGCAATTGCATATCTATACACTTCTTTGCTTGAATGTGACTTCCGCTCCGAAAGCTGCTCGAGCTTTAACCTTAATACATATATATATCAACCTAAGGTTGGCCCGCTTCATGTATATGAATAAAAACTGAAATACATTGCATTCCTCTCTTTTTTATGCTAAAGTATAAAAACTTCGTACTATAGCATATTTTCGAATTCTTATATATTTTTTTTAAAATTTTCTTTTCAAAATTTCAAAAATGAAATATAAAAAGGATATGTAGATCTTTTGATCTAGGGACAGGCACGGTTGCTCCCATGGCCTAATGCCATACCAAAGTTGTTGAGAGCCTCCTTGATTGGGTGAAATTTTTTCCGAACAATGAATTCTCCTTGACTCCATCTCTCCCCAAAGGACAAGTCACTAATTCTCCATAGGTGATCACTTTCAAAGCTTATTTCTCTCACCTTCTCTTCCTTTTCTAGGCCTAACCTCCATAGGTCACCTAGGGCATCACTTTTCTCATGATTTAGCCATCTGAAGAATTCAATCTCTTACCCACAACTGCGTTGGACTATCCTCTAGAAGCCCTCCAGATTTCACGAAATTTCAACGGTGAGATCTGTTATCACTCAGATTTTCCTTGAAGTTGTTGGAAGAGGAAAGGGGTCCAAGGTAACCACAAACCAAATTTTAGGTACAGAATCTAGCCAATCTGTATCCAGAGAGGGCTCTCTCTTTAAATTTTAGCTTTGTTTTGAAATATATTAGGCTAGTTATGAAAGTCCAAGGATTTTGATTGAGTTTGGGTGGTGAAATTCAATAGCAAAGGGTAAGACTGAGTAATTTAGTCCATTGGGCTAATGGAGTCAAAGAAAGATGGCTTAACTAGATTAAGTTTCTTAACAAGAGATGGTTTCACAGGGAAAGGTAATCAAATAGGGAACAATTATAGATCTAAGATGAATGGAATGGACTTAGAAATGGTTGAAGGGAAATTAAGAATCCTTCAACATATCCAAAAGAGGGAATTTGAATGATTATTAATAAAGATAAATTAAGAATTCTTTACTAAATAATCAAAATGAATAAACTAGAAAACAAGAGTAATTAAGAATTCACTGCTTAAACTAGTTCAGAAGAAAACATTAAGAATAACAACGATTGAAAACAGATTGCACTTAAGCACTTTCTGAATTATTCCTTTTCATTTATCATTTAGATATGAAACACAGACGGTATAATAAACGAGTATAAAACTCTAAAACATAAGAGATAGATGACTTATTGATCCGTTGCCTGACTCAAGAATCCTGTGAAAAGTATTTTACATCAATTCCTTATCTAACTAACCATATGAAATTTATCCAATAGCACTTTATTCCAAAATAATCAATGTTATAGCAAAGTCTAAGAATCCACCCCTCAATACTCCAATTGAGGGAGTATTTATACAAAAAATTATAAAAAATATCTCATAACAAATTGAGATATAATCTAGGATGACTCATGGATATTTTACAACAAAATAGAGACAAATGGTCTCGTGGATAAGAGAAAAGATAACCGATGTTGTTGTTCCTTTTTTTTATGAATGTGTTGGAGGCAGGTCCTATGATTTGGCTTGCTACTACCCTCTTTAGTAACTCTGTGTTGGTTGCTCTGTTTTACTGATACTCTTTACCTGTACTGATACACTTTGACTTGTTTGATCTCTGTTTATCCTTTTTATCATGACTTACTGTAGTAAATAATCAAAAATTCATGTAAGGATAATTTTACAAAAGTTCTAACATCTCTTCCCACCATTGAGCTTTCGGTATTCTGGTTCTTTGAAGATTTTGGGTTTTGATGAAAAAACAGGCACAATCACAGGTTTTCGAATACAATTGCAATTTTGGGATTTGAGGAATGAAATAAAGACCAATCTTGAATTCTGTTTCAATTTTTCGTGTGGAATTGAAAAAATAACCAAGATTTTGCAAAGTTCAACGGGAATTTGGGTAAATCCCTGTTTTCCGGGAAAGGAACAATGACGAAAACAGGTGTGGCTATGGCGGATGAATTCTGGATTGTTTGACTGCAATTTTCCTCAACAAGGTGGTGGTTGAAAGTCTTCGACAATTGATTTTGAATTTTTCTGCATGGGACATTGGTCACTGCACGGGATAATGCAAAGTCAAAGGTTGGTGGTTTTTCTTATTTTTTAAAAAGATGACGTCAGCAAGTACGGTTTTTTTGTCATGAGAGGTAAGCGGTAAGCGGTATCTATTGCACCGCTTTCGGGGACAGGCGGTTTCTAGTGGAGGGCGAGCGATTCCATACAATACACGACACGTGGTGCGGCACTATTCAGAAAACCGTTTGGCCATCGCGCATTATCGTTCGGACGTGGAGGCACAGCGATATCTATGACAACCATAGATCGTGGAAAGGTTTATCGAACAGTCATCGCGGAGGTGAGATGACGGGGGATTAACAGGGTGGGTCTAATGAAATTAAGTATGAATTAATCGCATCGGGGGCAGTATCATTGGTCAAGTAGGTTATTAATTAACCATGAGGGTTGATTAATCCCTCTTTATACGGCGGGGTGTCGGGTTTTTTAATTAGTTGGAAATCCAACCAATTTATCACAATTAATCTAGTTATATGGTTATTTTTCAACCAAAGGGGCAGGATAGTAATAATTGGGAATTTTATTAATTAAAATAGTATGGGAACGGGTGGATTTTAATAGGGATTTAAATAATAAAGTTAAAAGTCAATATGAAAATGAATGAAAGCGCTAAGTGTAAAAACATTAGGTTTATGTATTTAACTTATGCTTGAAAGGGTTTTATGAGATATTGTGAAATTTCCCTAAGAAAAATAGGATTGTACTTAGGAAAAGATTATTTTTGAAAGTGAATGAATGATTTATGAATGCTTTTCAGTACTTACGCTTTTTCAATTATTGGGCCAAGGGTCCAGTCCCTCCAAAAGTCAAGGAAATGCCTTGAGTCCCTCTAATTTTCAAATGCCCTAATACTTAGGGGAAATTAGTGAAATTTCTAGGGAAAAATGAGAAGGGAAGTTAATAATTTGACTTTTTTTTGCTTGAAATTCTTCCAGTGTAGTTTCTGCCTTTACACATGTGATGAAAGTAAAGATTTAACACATCTAGAGTCATTATCCATCACATGTAATTCTGCAACAACATCTACCTACCCTACCTACTTTACCCTACCATTTTTTCTTCTTTATTAGGGTGCACTTAGACTGGCAAACCCTCATCACACTTTTTCTTTTACATTTGGAAATCTATCTAATTCTATCCTTATTACATCCAAGGGCTCAGATTAAATTGTTGAGCTCCTTTTATTTACTCTACCTATCTACTTATCTGCCAAGATTAAACAGTTTGGTCAGATTTTATTCTCTATCTCTAAAACATAAAATTGAAAGATGAACTAGCCAAGCTTAAACTGTTTGACTATTCATCAATTGTGGCATAAGATACAAGTTGCACACAATTTTTTTATTTACATAAGAGCAAAAAGTAGTGGCATTTAGACTTGTACACTTTCCTTGGCCTTTCTTTTGGTGGGGTTCATTTTCTTTCACTTTTTTGGCCATTTTATTCTTTTCACCCTTTGATTTTTCTTTTAGGGTATACCCTCTTTACATTTTTTAAATTTTTTGATTTTTTGACAATATGGAAAACCTTTGCAACAAGAAAAGGTATGAACATATTACATATCTTATCAAGTCAGTCATGATATATGACACCTATTGGTATAGGAGTCTAACACTGGCTCCACTTGGGGATGGCTTTTCCTGGTGAAAATTCAAGAACAGCAGGTCAGTTGCCCTCAGAATGATTTTGACTGAACCATGGAATCTTCTTCTGCTTGTTGCTTTATTATATGTATGATAGTAATAATTATGAAGCTTAGGGCCTTCTCCTCGGGCTTCAACTCCAGTAAGTTACTATCCACTCCAAACTGATACATTACAAAGGATATAGTATGTACATGTTAAAAATCAGGATATCCTAATAAATAGGATCAAAGTAATGTTTCAACATTCAACCATTAACTGGCCCATCTTCAGTTTCTGTACCATCCAAGTTTTTCAGAAAATATGTATTGTTTCCTTGTAAAGCATGAATAATATAAGGTCCTTTCCACAGGAAGTCAAACTTCCCATGTTTTCCCTTATCCTCTCTTCTGGAATCCCATCTTAAAACTTTGTTTCCCAGTTGGAAATCTTCTGCCTTGGTCCTTTTATCAAATATCTTCTTTAGTTTCTCCTGTAATACTTGGGATCTTTGATAAACTTCCTCTCTGGTCTGCTGCAAATTGATAGTCTGATTTATTCTCCTTTGAATGTCATTAGGTTCAACCTGAGCTTCTTGAAGTAATTTCATTACAGGAACTCCTAAAGATGAAGGAAATACAACCTCAATACCATAGAATAACTCATAAGGACTGGTCCCAATAGATTTTTTGGTGGTGAGTCTGTCTGCCCATAGTGCATTTGTAAGTTTCTTGTGCCAATTTTTCTTGTTTTCCTCCAATAATTTCTTAATAATATTAATGAGACTCTTGTTGGAAGATTCAGCCAGTCCATTACCCTGAGGGTAATAGGCTGTGGAATGGCTTAAGGTGATATGATATTTATTACAGAAACTTATCATCTTCTTAGATTTGAAGGCAGCAACATTATCAGTTATAATTTTCTCAGGACAACCAAATCTTGATAATATATTGGTTTCTAGGAATCCTATAATCACAGTGTCATTGGCTTGTCTGGAAGGAATTGCTTCTATCCATTTGGTGAAATAATCTGTAGCAGTGAGGATCCATTTGTGTTGGCCAGAAGAAGGAGGATGGATTTCTCCAATGAAATCCAGGCCCCATTGTTGGAAAGGTTTTTCAGTGGAAATTGGTTTCAGGGGTAAAGGTAATAGTTTTCTCTTGCCTTCAAAAATTTGACATTTATGGCAAGCAGTGACAATTTTTTTTACATCAGAGAACAAGGTTGGCCAATAAAATCTAGCCCTTAGGATCTTGTCTGCAGTTGATTTCCAATAAAGGTGTCCACCACAGTCTCCTGCATGAAATTCATGGAGAGCCTTGTCAGCTTCATCTTTTAACAAACAATTCAATAGAATACCTTCATGATTTTTCCAAAAGAGAACATTATCTAAAATACAAAACTTTGAAGATGTCATCTTTAAAAACTTTTTCTTTGTTCTGGATAACCCTGGAGGAGCTTGCAGGTTTAACAATACATAAATTATATCAGCATACCAAGGTGAATCTAAGAAGGCCTGGCTGATTTGTGGAGTCACCATCTCCTGTTCGTCATCCAGTTCATTAATATCCAGGGCTTGACAATTTGTTTCTATCATGAGTTGAGCCAATCCCTGTCCTTTTATAAGATTTGTAGGTTTTATTTCAATATCATATTCTAATATGGTAGCAATCCATTTACCTCTTTTGCCTTCAATTCCATCTTGAGTTAAGATGTCTTTGACAATAGCATTTGGTACATAGGCTATCACATGGGAATACAATATGTAGATTCTAAAATCTTTAATGGCTTTTACAAGTGCAAAAGCTTGTTTTTCCATGATGTTGTATTTTAATGATGCATCCCTTAGTGCTTTACTAAAAAATGCTATAGGTTTTTCACATCCTTGATCATCCTTTTGTAATAAAACAGCTGCTACAGTATGTTCTGATGCAAATGAAAATATTATGAAGTCTCTATCAAATTGTGGACTGGTAAGAACTGGTGTTCTGGTCAAAGCCATTTTAATTTCTTCAAATGCTTTTTTGGCTTCTACTATCCATTTAATACTTGAATCCTTTCTTAACATGTTATTAAGCAATCTAATTAGTTCAGCTAAGCTAGATATGAATCTTCTCAAAAAATTGATTTTTCCTAGGAAAGCTTGAAGTTCTTTGACATTTCTGGGGTGAGGTATTTGCAATATGGCTTCTATTCTAGCAAGATCAATTCTGATACCATCTTTGGAGATGATATGGCCCAAAATTTTACCTTCTTCAAGACCAAACAAGGACCTTTTTGGATTCAAAGAGATACCATATTTTCTACATTTTATGAATACTTGTCTGAGATGGTCCAATTGTTGCTGATATGATTCAGAGAAAATAGTTAAATCATCCAGATATATGACAAGAAAATCATGAATTTCTTTTGCAAATAAGATTTCCATTGCTCTTCAGAAGGTTGCTCCTGCATTTTTAAGTCCAAATGGAATTTTAACATACTGGAATGTGCCCCATGGTGTTGTAAAAGCTGTTTTTTCCTGGTCATCAGGATGAACTAGAATCTGGTTGTATCCTGAGAACCCATCTAGAAGAGAAATCCTAGAAGCACTTACTACCCTTTGTAAAATGTGATCCATTTTGGGCAAAGGGTAATGATCCTTCAAAGAAACCTTATTTACATTTCTTAAATCAACACATAATCTGATCTCTCCATTTTTCTTCCTAGTAGGGACTAAATTAGACAACCACTCTGAAAACCTAATGGGAGCAATTATCGCTGCTTAATACATTCGTTTGATTTCTTTTTCAATTAAAGGTAGCAGTACAGGGTTGATTCTTCTGAGTTTATGTTTAAATGGTTTCTGATCTTCTTTCAGAGGTATTGTATGCTAAATAATAGAGGTATCATATGATTTCAAGTCTTCATAACTCCAGGCAAAGACATCCTGGAATTCTCTTATTAATTCAACATATTTTAGTTTTTGATCAGGAGATAAATATTTAGATAACTTTATCATTTTATGATTTTCTTCAGTTCCCAAATTATATTCCTCAATATCTGCTTTCAATGGTTCCATTTTGGGTTTCTTTGGAATATCATTAGAATCGAAAAGATCTTCCAGAGGAGTTAATCCTTTAGGCAGATGGTTATATTTTAAATTAATGATCTGAGATTCTTCTTCTATAATCTCATCAACCTCCATTTGTTTGAGGTCCTGCATTTCTTTTTTGGTGAACTTTGTTTGATGAAGCATTTGAATTACACTTTCTTCTGAAATTTTTGTTTCTTGTTCATTTATTTGATCAAATTCAATGACTGTATCTTCATCTATGTTACTGTTAGAAAATTCATTTTCTAGAGTCAGGAAATTGTTAATCTTCTCATCACTTGCAAACACTTTCCAGTTCTTAAAATTGTCAAGTATGGATGGTCTGTGTCTAATCTCAGTTGTGAACTGATGATTAGGTTCGAATGGTAATTTACAAGTGTTGGAAAACATTGCAAGACTATGAGCATGTAAGTTTTGTTTTCTTGGGATTTTCGCAAGCTGAGTTTGTAGAAAAGTATTGAGAATTTCTACAACTGTTCCTCTATATTCTCTCAGTCTGGGATCGTTTGTCAAAAAGTGTCCTTTGATCTGTTGAATGATTAAATCAGAATCTCCTATGACAGATACTCTAATTTCCCCTAATCTTTTAACAAGTTTAAGACCTAGCAAAAGAGCTTCATATTATGCCATATTATTGGTGCACTTAAAATTTAATCTGTAGGCATGGCCTTTAGCATGATCATTTTCAAGGTTATGCACCCAAACTCTAGCTCCTGCTCCTAATTTATTAACGGAACCATAAAATTCTAAATGTCAAAATAATTTCATGTTCATAATTGTTATCAGGAGTTTCAGGAACTTTCTTAACAGTGAGATCTGGTTTTTTTCTTTTTTCTGGTTTTTCTTGGGTATCTGGTGTTTTATTGTCCTCAGAGATTTCCCGAATTTGAACACTGGATTTTTCATTTGTAATTTATTTTGGTTCTGTTGCTGGAGCTTTTAATTCAGTGGGAGGATCAATTTCATCATTATAAAGAATAAATGAATCCATATCAGAGTGTACTGAGTACATGGGGAAATTTTTAGGTTTCTCCTGACTACTGACCACATATTTCATTAAAGTTTCTCTATATAGTCTCTTAGGTTGGCCAAACACTGAAATAGTAGCATATGACATATCCAATTGAAGAGATCCTTGAAGCTTTGCACCCCAAGATCTGGATAATAACATACCATATTTTGGAGGAATATTTGCTACTACTATGTCCATAAGAATTATTTTTTTAGGGTATTGAACCAGTGAAACATACAAGTCTTTAATTAATCCTAAACATCTCACCTGACTTGAATCAAAAGAAAAGAGATATTTGGAAGGTCTAGTGATATCTACGTTTAATTTCTCCATTACAGACTTGGGCATTAGATTGTGAGATGCCCCGGAATCAAGCATGGCATTATGAACTATTTTGTCATGTATGTTTAAACTCACATAAAATGGAGGAGTTCCTCCACTTCCTGGTTTTTCATTTACTTGAGGGCCAAAGAGTAATCTGGGTTGCTCATCAAAAACATTTACTGAATCATCACTTCAAGTAATATTAAGTGATCTATTGATTTGACTTTGGCATAAATCATGTTTAGCTAATTCAGATAATGGAACATCTATTTTTAATTTTCCTACTTCAGCCTCTAGATTAAAAGGTTTTTCAGTCTGAGTTCTTGTATTTCGGAAAGTTGGATTCTCTTTATATTCTGTGTTTTCGGTATTTTTCTCCCTCTCAGGAGTGGGGTTGTGGGCTGAAGTTGTTTCCGAATCAAATTCTGGAGGTTCCTCTACATTTCCTTTAGGGGGAAAAGTATTGGAAAGTTTTTTGTTATTCAGTTGACTATCGGATACATCTTCAATTATTGGGTTAGGAGGGTTAGGATCTGATCTAGAAAGAATATGTACAGGGGTAGTATTCGTTTTACCTTTGAGGGGCAGTTTAGTAGCTTTCTGTTTACTCATTTCTGGGACATCAACTCTTCTGCTCCTCAAATTATATTTCTTATGGACTTCATAAATGGCTGTATCATATCCCTCCTTGAAGTCAAAATATTCTCTTGAATGAGTTTGGAATTGTTTAAGAATATGAGCTTCTTGATCATCTTGGGTCAAGAAAACTTCTGGTTCGTTCTTGCATCCAGTCAAGTTGTTTATTTGAGCATATTCTATTGGTTCATCAGAGGTTGAGGCTTCAACATAGTTTTCCTAGAATGGGGGCCTAATTTTTTGTTCAGGACCAGTTTTTCCAGTATTTTGATTTTGGTTCCTTCTGAAATTTGGATTTCTCCCAGTATTGCTCGGTTGACCATCCCAAGGAGATTTCCTTTCAATTGTTTCTACTCTATCTCCTAACCTTTCCATTCATTTAATAATAACATCCAGTTTCTTTTCAAAAGATGAGGTCTCTTTGTTTAAAGGCATTCTCCTTTCAGTTCTCGCTTTAGCTCGTCTAGCTATCAGGTTGGCTTCAACACTAACAACTATAATTTGCATATCTTCTAAGGTTTGAGGAGCTCTTTCCCTAAGCTGATATGCCATATCAGAATCAAATCCATCAGGGAATTTGATTAATGCTAAATCTGGAGGAGGTCTAAGGTTTTGGGGAATAGCATTGTAAACATCATTGAGCCTGGTGTAATAATCTTGCACAGTCTCTTGTGGTCCTCTCTTTAGATTCCCATAGTCTATTAAGATTTGAAGAGGATCTTTCTTCTTTTCCCATATGTTTAAAAATGTTCTATAAAGAGCTTGTAAGTCAGTGACAATGTTTACAACAAGGGTTCTAAACCAGGTTCTAACTTCTCCGGTAAGGCTTTGAACAAATATTCTCATTCTCACATCATCAACATCTATTTCATAAATTTCGAAATAATCAGTCATTTTTTTAGTATGTTGTTGTGCAGTGTAGATACCAGAAGCATCGAAAGGAGTGATTTTAATTTGGTAGTCTTGGGGCATAGCCCCTAGATTAGCTGGTAATGCCAAAGGAGCATATCTGTTTGCCATTGCAGGAGGTAGTGATGAAATAACAGGTGAGGTTGGTATGTGAGTGGTGGTTGGAGGAGTAGAAGGGGTAGTTTGAGGTTGAGATGTTTAAGGTAATGTTGATGAACTTGGAGAGGCTGAAGTGATCACAGAAATATTTGATGTTCCTTCAGAGGTAAGCTCAGATTGTATGGAATATCGCAAATGTTTATCAAGATGTGAAGTAACAAATTGAAATTGTAAATCTTCAATAAATACTGGGTCTGGAACCAAATTGGACAACTCAGATTCAGAAAAATTTACAAATAAAGAGGTTTCAAATTTCTCATCAAAGGGTTCATCCTCACGGTAAATCCACTTCACAGGACATGATATTGATCTATAGAGAGGTCGAGAACTACCAGAACTCTCTTGACTCTCTTGTCTCCTAAGAATTCTGGGGATCAGATTCAGATTTTCAAACACAGGCAGTGGATTTGGATCAGGATTAGCCAAGGTGTAATGAGTCCTTTCTGAAGCCAGTTTTCTAGGTGATTCTTTTTTCTTTTTGGTTTTTTGTCTAAATGGAATTAACAATACAACTTCGAAAATATCTTTAAGAAGTTTTAGATATTGGATTTAATTTTCTTAAAGATTTATTTGACTAGAAGAACTGATCAAATGTTTGAAACCAAATGTTCAGTTCATAAACTAGACCGGAGATAGACTGAAGCAACATTTATTTACTTATGCAATTGCAGAGAAAAAGAAGTTCAAAGGCTACCTGGCTAACTTTAGGCTCCGTCTGTAGTTTATAAAGTAAACAATAGTAACAATAAAATTATTCAGGTCCCCAGCGGAGTCGCCACTATGTTATCACTCAGATTTTCCTTGAAGTCGTTGGAAGAGAAAAGGGGTCCAAGGTAACCAAAAACCAACTTTTAGGTACAAAATCTAGCCAATCTATATCTAGAGAGGGCTCTCTCTTTAAGTTTTAGTTTTTTTTTGAAATATATTAGGCTAGTTATGAAAGTCCAAGGATTTTGATTGAGTTTGGGTGGTGAAATTCAATAGCAGAGGGTAGGACTGAGTAATTTAGTCCATTGGGCTAATGGAGTCAAAGAAATATGGCTTAACTAGATTAAGTTTCTTAATAAGAGATGGTTTCACAGGGCAAGGTAATCAAATAGGGAAGAATTATAGATCTAAGATGAATGGAATGGACTTCGAAATGGTTGAAGGGCAATTAAGAATCCTTCAACATATCCGAAAGAGGGAATTTGAATGATTATTAATAAAGAAAAATTAGGAATTATTTACTAAATAATCAAAATGAATAAACTAGAAAACAGGAGCAATTAAGAATTCACTGCTTAAACTAGTTCAGAAGAAAAAATTAAGAATAAGAACAATTGAAAACAGAATGCACTTAAGCACTTTCTGAATTATTCCTTTTCATTTATCATTCAGATATGAAACACAAACGGTATAACAAACGAGTATAAAAATCTAAAACATAAGAGATAGATGACTTATTGATCCATTGTCTGACTCAAGAATCCTGTGAAAAGTATTTTGCATCAATTCCTTATCCAGCTAGACATACGAAATTTATCCAACAACACTTTATTCCAAAATAATCAATGTTACAACAAAGTCTAAGAATCCACCCCTCAATACTCCAATTGAGGGAGTATTTATACAAAAAATTATAAAAAATATCTCATAACAAATTGAGATATAATCTAGGATGACTCATGGATATTTTACAAAAAAATAGAGACCGATGGTCTCGTGGATAAGAGAAAAGATAACCGATGTTGTGTTGTTCCATTTTTTTATGAATGTGTTGGAGGCAGGCCCTATGATTTGGCTTGCTGTTGACTTGCTTTTGCTCTCTTCTTTAGTAACTTTGTATTTAATTTCCTTTCTAATTTTCTTTGATACTCTTTACTGTCTCTTGATACACTTTGACCTCTGTTTATCCTTTTTATCCTTTTTATCATGACTTACTGTAGTAAACAATAAAAAATTCATGTAAGAATAATTTTTACAAAAGTTCTAACATATCTTCCCACCATTGAGCTTCCAGTATTTTGGTTCTTTATGATTTCGGGTTTTGATGAAAAAACAGGCAAAATCACAGTTTTGGGAATACAATTGCAATTTTGGGATTTGAGGAATGAAATAAAGACCAATCTTGAATTCTGTTTCAGTTTTTTATATGGAATTGAAACAAAAACCAGGATTTTGCAGATTTCAATGGGAATTTTGGTAAATACCTGTTTTCTGGGAAAGGAACACTGACAAAAACAGGTGTGGCTATGGCGGATGAATTCTGGTTTGTTCGACTGCAATTTTCCTCAGCAAGGTGGCGGTTGACAGTCTTCGACAGTTGGTTTTGGAGTTTTCTGCATGGGACACTGGTCACTGCACGGGATAGTGGAAATGACGTGGGTTTATTCGTTTTATTTTCAAAGTCAAAGGTTGGCAGGTTTTCTTATTTTTTAAGTAGATGATGTTAGCAACTGTGGTTGTTTTGTCATGAGAGGTAAGCAGTAAGCAGTATATATCGCACCGCTTTTAGGGACAGACGGTTTTCAGTGGAGGGCAAGCGATTCCATACAATACACGACACGTGGCGTGGTACTGTTCAAAAAACCGCTTGGCCATCGCGCGTTATCGTTCGAACGTGGAGGCACAGTGATATGGATGAAAACCATAGATCGTGGAAAGGTTGATCAAACGGTCGTCGAGGAGGTGAGATGAAGGAGGGTTAACAGGGCAAGTCCAATGCAATTAAGTATGAATTAATCGCTTCGGGGGAAGTATCATTGGTCAAGTAGGTTATTAATTAACCATGAGGGTTAATTAATCCCTTTTAAATGCAGTGGGCAGGCGGGCTCATGATTAATTATATATTTGACTAATTAATCGCAATTAACACCATATTAAGGTTATATTTCAACCAAAGGGGCAGAATAATAATAATTGGGAATTTTATTAATTAAAATAATACGGGAATGGGTGGATTTTAATAGGGATTTAAATAATAAATTTAAAAGTCAATATGAAAATGAATGAAATCGCTAAGTATAAAAACATTAGGTTTATGTATTTAACTTATGCTTGAAAGGGTTTTATGAGATATTTTGAAATTTCCCTAAGCGAAAATAGGATTGTACTTAGGAAAAGATTATTTTTGAAAGTGAATGAATGATTTATGAATGCTTTTAAGTACTTAAGCTTTTTCAATTATTGGGCCGAGGGTCTGGTCCCTCCAAAAGTCAAGGAAATGCCTTGATCCCCTCTAATTTTCAAATGCCTTAGTACTTAGGGGAAATTAGTGAAATTTCTAGGGAAAAATGAGAAGGGAAGTTAATAATTTGACTTTGTTTTGCTTGAAATTCTTCCAGTGTAGTGTCTTCCTTTGCACTTGTGATGAAATTAAAGATTTAACACATCTAGAGTCATTATCCATCACATGTAATTCTGAAACAACATCTACCTACCCTACCTACTTTACCCTATCATTTTTTCTTCTTTATTAGGGTGCACTTAGACTGGCAAACCCTTATCACACTTTTTCTTTTACATGTACAAATCTATATAATTCTAACCTTATTACATCCAAGGGCTCAGATTAAACTGTTGAGCTCCTTTTATTTACTCTACCTATCTACTTATCTGCCAAGATTAAACAGTTTGGTCATATTTTATTCTCTATCTCTAAAACATAAAATTCAAATATGAACAAGCCAAGCTTAAACTGTTTGACTGTTCATCAATTGTGGCATAAGATACAAGTTGCACACAATTTGTTTATTTACATAAGAGCAAAAAGTAGTGGCATTTAGACTTGCGCACTTTCCTTGGCCTTTCTTTTGGTGGGGTTCATTTTCTTTTACTTTTTTGGCCATTTTTATTTTTTTCACCCTTTGATTTTTCTTTTAGGGTATACCCTCTTTACATTTTTTAAATTTTTTGATTTTTTTGACAATATGGAAAACCTTTGCAACAAGGAAATGTATGAAAATATTACATAGCCCATCAAGTCAATCATGATATATGACACCTATTGGTATAGGAGTCTAACGGAATCTTGGGATATTGCAAGCCCTAGGTTAGGGATCATCTCTTGCCCTAGGTTTCCCTTGGCTAGTGACCTCATTTGGATCATTGTGCTTTATTTTAAGAAGATTTGTCCATTGATCCTTTTCTCTTCCACAATTAGGTCAAGCCCCTCCTTGGTTGATCAATTCCATACACTTGACCTAGTTTTGGGTCCGCTTGGCCTCGTGTGGTCCCACAACCTATAAATGTCAATTTCACAAAGATTACGTAAAAGCTAAGTCTCTATAAAGATCTCTAGGTCTATGAACCATCTTGACAAAACATACTCTCAAAACCTAGCCCTAAGGATCTTCTTGGCCCTTCCTATAAAGCCCATCACCTTGCTTCTAGAACAAGCAACCCATCTAATCGAGTCTCTCTTGTGAATAGACGTCGTAATCACCTATTTATCTTATCATTGACCATATATTCTCGTGATTCCATCTTAACGGGTCTCCTCCCATTGTTGAAAGTCCGTAAAGAACAGGGAGCCTTAGCTGAGGTGATAGTGGGTTGTCGCTCCATTTTTTCCCTTGACTTAGTAGTTGCCCTATAGGATCCCCTCCTAGGACTGCTACTAGTTTGAGCGGTAACAAGGAAAACAACACCTTGTGACAAAGGCCCATTGTCACCACAGCCTAAGTCCCATTCTCTTCTCGGATTTTCATTGACGGGAGGAGTCCATGTATCCCTCACATATGATAGATGTATCAAGGATAGATTTGAATTGAGGCAAGGAGGCTCATTCAATGGAAATGTTCAATATAACTGCAAGCTTTGGGAGAAGCTAAGAGGACTTTCCACAAAAAACCCCTTGAAAGGAAAGCTACACGAGACCTGGGGTTCAAATATTTGACGATATAGGAGTTTATCCAAGGTCAAGGTAGACGAGAGGAAAGGCTATGAATGATATACTTCAACAAGTACTAAAGCACAAAACTTAAAGAAATCCCCAAGTTGAAGGATTAGCTTCTAGGGTTCCCACTTGGTGTGAAGGCTAGGGCATCAATTTTATGGAGATTCTACCGTTGGAATTTGTTAAAAACTTGAGGATGCCTAGAGGAGACACTAGAAAGAATCTTGTCTAAGAAAAATTTAAAATCACCTTCTCTAATGGAATTCAGACCAAGCCCTAGAGAAGCCTCCTTATCCTTTAGGGCATGAGGAAAACGAGGAAAGAGAAAGGTGAAAGAAGTGATATTTTTCAATGAAATTTGGTCACCAAGGACTTAAGGCCCAGTGCTTGCCTGTTGGGAGAATTGGAGTCAAGGATAAACCAAGAAATGACAACTCGCTCTTCAAGGAGGCCTAAAGAAGTAGCTTTGCTATCTATGGATGCAACTACATGACAACTTTAGACTTTTATACCTCTATGACACTTATTGTGGAGTTTCAAGGATGCAAATGCAAATAATCCTCTAGGAACATTCATTCATTCATCACCTTATGAGTAATGCATGCAAAATTCCAATAACTTCAATGTTCCAACAAAATTTTCATATATTAGGGCACATTAAAGAACATAAGACAATATTCCATGCATTAGACATTAATTAGATTAGAAATATGGCATTTAAAAGCACTTACAAGACAATGAAGAATATATCCATCCACAAGAATGCCAAAGAGAAGCTCCAAGAATGATAGCGAAATAACCAAACATCAAAATTCATCCAATTCATCCAAGATTCATCCTCAAATTGCAGGTCCGAAATTCTCTAATGAGAGGTCGAAAATCTAAAGTCTGATGATTAGAATGAGGCTAGGCCTCATCTATTTATACATGGTCTAAGAGTTCAAAAATGAAAAGAATAACCCCTCAATGCCTAAGATGTCCAGTAACCCAGCCATGGTTACAAGCCAACCATGATAGCCCATAAAACAAACCGAATAAGCCTTCTTAGTGTAAAAATTCCTAGATCTGACAATCTAAGGAATCCTACTGCACCTATCTGAGTTACTTCTCCTATTATGTAAATTACATTTACAGAATTAATTCAGATCGGAATTATTGAAGTAACTACTGAAGTAGCCTACACTTAATTAAAATGATTCTGAAACAAGGAAACTGAGCAAGAAATTAATCACACATAGGACACGTTAATTTTGGACTAAGTCCACGGAAAAACCTAATGCGGGAAAACTGATGCAGCAGATCTGAGGGTTTGTATTATTAAGCAGTAGCAATTTTTGAATACATCTCTGAATATCTCAAGGGTTATTCCGTTACAAAGAGAAATATTGGTAGAAAGAAAATTGTGAGAATACCTCACACAATCACTGGAAAATACGACTAATTCGGACATTGGAAAAGCTGCCCTTAGAGGTCATTGTGCAGCTTGCGCGCTAGGCCCTGCATCACCTCCTCTAAGCACTGTGTCACCCCAGCTGTGGATGAATTTGACTCTCTGAATCACAAATCTCAGCCTCCCGGTTCACACCCCGGTTTTCGGCTTCTAGATCAGTTCCGACAGTGAAATCTTGGAAACCCTCTGAGCCCTTGCGCAGCCTTTGCATAGCCCTGCATGGCTCTGCGCAACGTCTGCGTCACCCTGACTGGCTCTGCTGGACGTCTCTCTACCCCTCTCTGCTAATGATTCTTCAACTGAGAAAATCTCTCTCTGGATGCTGTCTCTGCCCCTCATTGCACTGAATCACTTAGATGTGATCTTCGTCCGAGCACTGCTTTGTCAGAAGAATTCTATCTCAAGATTCACTCCGTTTGTGTCTTTCCGAAGGACCCTCAAGCCTTCATTTATAGTCTTCTCGTTGAGAAATCAACGACTGAGATTAGATCTCCAATCTATGGCTAAGATTACAACATGACTTGACTTACTATGCTGTTAACACTGCCACTACTAACATTGCATCTGCACTGCAACTCAACTGGTGAGAGAAACAACTGAACTCACCCAGAAACGAAATGCACCTCGGTGCTGAAGATTATGATTGCTGGTAACTACTGCGTTGTCCATCTAATCCACTGCGCTGCTGTTGCTCTGCACTGCGTAACACTGCTCTGCATTGCACTGCACTCTGGTGCACTGCGCTGCTACTACTACGCCGTTGCTGCTCTGCTCTGCGCTGCTCTAGAAATGAGCGCTGCTACCCACTGCATTGTTGTCTCCATCACTCCTCGACTTTCACTGAAAATCCTCCATCCCGCTACTGCTGATATGGGCTCCCGTAGCAAGGTAATGATCCATGAGGTGGGCTCCTCAAGGATCCTGCCCAATTGAAGCTCAAGGTGAACTACAGTTCAATGTCACCCCACTTCTCTCCTCGAGAAGCGTGGGCACTCATAGCGAATTCATCCTGTTCGATCTTTGTGGCTGCAACCTTTGGATCATACTTCTCATCCTCGTCCTTTTCTTCAAAGGACACTGTGATGCAAAGTGGTCCATCTCACCACATCTTAAGCGTTTCACCTTCGAGACATCTCTCTTCTGTCTCCATTGCCCTTGCTGCCCCTTCGATGCGAGGGTTGCATTCTCCTCCTCCTTCGGACTCTTAGATCCGCTCCTGCTGTTGTTGTTAAGCTTGCACTTGACTAGATCTCTCCTCAACTCTTCCTCCTGAAGTGCTGACCACATTTGCTCCCAACTAGGAAGTGTAGTCTTGCCCAAAATTCTTTGGACAAAAAGCTGCCACTCCTCTGTGACTGTGTTAATGGCTAGCCTCACCATAGTTGCCGAAGATGGGGTATATCCCACGGCTGCTTACTGGTCTTGAATCTCCTGAAGCCTCGTAAGGAATGGAGCAATGTAATCCCCCTTCTGCATCTCGACCAACCGGAGTTTCTGCTCCAAGTACATCTTTTGTTGCTTGGAAGTTCCTTCATACAACAAGGACAAGGCCTCCCACATCTTCCTGGCAGTGTTCTTGCCAGTTACATGAGAAACTATGTGATCCTTGACACCATCAAGGATCATCCTCTTGGTCTTTGCCATATTGGATCGGTACTTCTTAAGTTGATTCGGATCTCAAGGTATAGCAACCACATTCGCCACGAACGTCTTAACATCATATTTATCTAGAAGGAATTGAATCCTTTCCTTCCAGATTACATAGTTGGAGGAACACTCCAACCGGTCCTGATCTCTAAGACCATGAGCTGTCATCTTAGCCGAACAACTGTTAAATTGCTTCCTCTTTCTCCCCCTTTACGCAAACTAGGCAGGCTTAGGCACTCCCTTTGGAGCTCGTAGATCTGCTGCCTTGATCTTGGAAAAATGTTGAATTCCTCGGCTAGGAATTCACTGAGGAAGAATTCCCCGCTATGTGCTTTTTCTTTCTTCTGATGCTTCTCTGCTCTGACAACTACCTACATAAAACTATGTCCCTCTGGCTCTGCGCTGCTCCCTTTGCCTTGACAAAATCTCGAATCGGAAGTCCTACCTCTCTGTTGACTCACTCAGAGAGTGACAACCTCGAAAAATCAACCCTTCTAGCTAGAACTATGCAATCTCCTTGGGGATTCGTTCTGCTGCTACTGCAGCAATTTGGCCTTCTCGTCAGAGTTAGATCTGCTCTTCTTGTTTCACATCAAATGCTCTGATAACATGTGAAAATTCCTAGATCTGACAATCTAAGGAATCCTACTGCAACTATTTGAGTTAATTCTCTTATTATGTAAATTACATTTACAGAATTAATTCAGATCTGAATTATTGAAGTAACTACTTAAGCAACCTACACTTAATTAAAATGATTCTGAAACAAGGAAATTGAGCAAGAAATTAATCACACATAGGACACCTTTATTTTGGACTAAGTACCTGGAAAAACCCAATGTGGGAAAACCGGTGCAATAGATCTGAGGGTTTGTATTATTAAGTAGTAGCAATTTCTGAATACATATCTGAATACCTCAAGGGTTATTTAATTATAGAGAGAAATACTGGCAGAAAGAAAATTGTAAGAATACCTCACACAATCACTGGAAAATCTAGCTTATCCGGACACTAGAGAAGTTACCCTTGGAGGTCACTGCAGAGCCTCTGTGTAGTCACTGCATAGGCCTTGTGTCACCTCCTCTAAGGATTGCGTCACCCCAGTTGTGGATCAATCTCACTCCGGAATCACAGATCTCAGCCTCTCTGTCTCACAGTCTGACTTTCAGCTTTTGGATTAGTGCCGACAGTGAAATCTCGGAAATACTCTGAGCCCCTGCACAACCTCTGTGTAGCCCTGCGTGGCTCTACGCAACCTCTGCATTACCTTGACTAGCTCTGCGCTGGGTCTGCTGGACGTCTCTCTGCCTCTCTCTGCCGATGATTCTCCGACTGAGAAAATCTCTCTCTTCGGATGCTATCTCTGCCCCTCACTATACTGAATCACTTAGATTTGATCTTTGTCCGAGCACTGCTCCGTCAGAAGAACTCGATCTCAAGATTCATTCTCTGTGTCTTTCCAAATGACCCTCAAGCCTTTCTCAATAGTCTTATCGTTGAAGAAATCAATGACCGAGATTAGATCTCTAATCTATGACTAAGATTATAATATGACTTGATGTTCGCTTTCTAGATCATTCTCACTCTGTTTTATTATTGTCCTTTAATTATTTAATTTCCCTAAGTTTAGACTTAGGGTCTCCATTAAAATAATTAATTATTTTAATAAAACATTAACCGAGTCGAATTTTCACAAATGGCTTCTGGGTTCTTTGGAATACCCATGTCTAAGTCTCTCCACCAAATTTCGGGCTTAGAGCACTTTCTGATGCTACAAAAATCAACACTTAGGGCCACACTAGGCTGACGTGTAGGCCTAGAAGGGCAACGTTGAGGCCTCATGTGTAGATGATGAGAGTGAGGGCCTCAAAATGATGAATGAGAGGGAGATTCCCTCCAAATGCTGCAAAATATCTCCAAACCCCATATTGGGCTCTGTAGGATCCAAATGGGTCTCTTGGGTCTCCAAATGGCTCAAGATCAAGTTGATGCTTCATCAATGAGGGATAGAAGATGACACATTCCCTCCCATGTCTCCCTAGGAAAGACAAAACCTCCTTTGGGCCGTGGATCAACTACCAAGTGTCGGGTGCAACGTGTAGCCGACTGGGCAACGTGGTCCAAGTGCATCATCATCTCTGTATAATTGGGGCACGAGCAAGCAAGTAGTGGTGTTGAAGAAGCCCATGGTGTGGCAATCAATGCTCTGTAAGGCTAGAGGCCCATGGCTCTCAATTCTCACCCAACAAGTGCCATTGTGATCCTCTAGAGGTCTTGGATCTCGTATAGGGAGGCCAAATCCAAAATGAAAACCCATCTGCAATCTCGTATAAGATCCAATGCATCTTCTCACCCTCCAATACAATGATTCAATAGTGCAATTAAGTAAATAAGCTTTCTAATCAAAAGTAGAAATTGACACTTCACAGTGGCATTGCCTTGCAAATTTGGGCTTTGAACATGTAGTAGTGTTACTTTCTTGGGTAGGAGTGGTTAATGAAGGACCCTATTAGGTGGTTTCAACCTCTAAGGCAATGACAAGTCCATGGTACATCTATCAAATGGCAGGTGTCATATGAAATAGTGATGAAACAGAGTGTAGGCAAAAGCGGAGGCTCCAAGCCACATGCTATGGTACAAGGGTAGCTATGATGAGGTAGGCCCACACCTTGGGTTTATGAATGTAGGAGGGAGCAATTGTGGTACGAGTTACCCTGACCTTTGTTTCTCCACCCTTTTTCATATGCCTTTCATTGATTTTCTTCATTTTACTGCTCGAGGTTCAAGGGGGGAAGAGCATGATGTGTAAGATATAACGGTGATTACCCTCTTAAGGTGGGGCTGTTCATATCCCACCAGGGGTTGGGACAATTATGGGTTCCTTAATGATAAAAGGGGCCCTCATATGGACCCTAGGAACTAGAGTGATGGCCATAACGATAGGAGGGTAGAGCTCATGTTTGGCTTTTGCCCACGTGCTAAATTTTATTCTCCTGGCCATCTTTTACATTTTGTGGTACATTTCCTGCTGTATGTGGCCATATTATGCTTTTATCTTTATTTATAGCTGCATTAACTTTTGGGCATCGTTCCAGGCTTGACCCAAGGTGTGGACAAGGGGAAGGGGAGGCTAACACCTTGTGGACCCAGAGGGAAAAAATGTGAAAAGGGCTTGTAATGAGCAGAGGGGAGTGAGATATATGGTATCGGGAAGTAGGACTATGCAATCACAATCAGGGTTTCCCATATAATGTCACTCCTAAAGCTAGTAGCCAATAAAGGACATCCCACGAGACTAGGATATAGGATTAACCCCCCAGTTGAGGTAAGGGAACAAAAGTACAGTCAAAGTCCTTTATTTCTGTCGAATTCCCCCGCTAATCCATGCCACAATGTGCCCAAGAAAAACAAGCATAAACACCCAATTACATAATGAAAAATCATACCTTAGGGGTTGGATGGTCCACCTTCAAACATACGATCATAACAGATGAGTGATGACCCATAATGGCTGGCTCAGGTGGCAGAGAATAGTATCACATCGAGCTCTCATGTGGCTGCAAGGGGCTGCTGGCTGTTGGCTGAAAGAAAATCTAGGAGAAAATTTCTCCTATAGGGGTCACCCATTGGTGGTGGGTAACAATATCATTTTAAGGTAGGGTTGGAGCTGCTGATGCACCATGAAAACTTTACACATAAATATGCAATGGAATGTGTATGATCGATCTGAGGTGCAGAGTACAAAACAGTTAGCATACTTCTTTTTGGAGTGCTTTTTGAAAATATGACTAATAATTCAGTAGCATTGATACAAAAGGGAGTGGACAATCATGTCCAGTCTCTTAATCTTTAAAATGTAACAAATTTTGGATGCTATATAGTGTCCTTGATGAAAGCAATTAAAAAAAACTTTGATTACAATGAAAATTAGAGAAAGTGGATAATGACATTTCCTTCACTCTTCCTGATATTTTTTTCTGTTTTATATTCATCCCTATTGTTAAATTTTAACTGATTCCCATAATGTTTTGTTTATTAATTACAACTGTGTCTTTGCTTTGTTTTTTTCAGGGCGTGTCTGTGGTTTTGGGTACAGAGGAGTATCTAGAGCTTCTGGAGAAAATTTCAAAAAAATGTTCTGCAAAGTGTTATCTCCTTCCTTTGGTTCCAAATGCTCCATTAAGTGTTGATGCATCTGAAGCTAAAGATGTAGAGGAGGAATCTTCAAGCAACTTGTTTAAAGAAGTACTGTCAGAGGCTGAAAAATCCATTTCAATGGAAGGTAAAATATGTCCCATGTTTGGAACTTCAGGTGTTTTATTTGAATTTATTCTGTAACCAAAAAGCAAGTTAATTATTTAATACCTTTTTTTGTAGCTGATCAACCAGCATTAATTATATACACAAGTGGCACAACGGGTAAACCAAAAGGTGTTGTGCACACGCATTACAGCATGGGTGCACAGGTAATATCCAATTTAATGTCATGTAACAAATGTTGGTTGTTTCAATTAACGTATCTGTTTGTTGAATGTTCCCCTTTGTTATAATTTCTTATCTTATATTGTAATACCTGTTGCACGTCTTTTGTTTAAGTCCCTGAATCATAATCGATTGTTAGACATGAAACAAGGGACAATATTCCTTGTTTGTTTTTTGAAATTGTCTCTTATATTACTTCCAATAAGCACCATAATTACAACTGATAGACATAAGAGCCTCTTCCTTTGAAAACTAGAAATCTAACATATGCTCAAGGGGCATGGATGACATCAAGCACTGTCTGAATCTAAAGTAATTTTTGGAGTTGTCAAAATTTGTTGGTTTTCTCTTTTCTGCAGCAGTTCAACGATGGGAAAGTTTTAACTAAGTGGAAAACAATTTTTTAGTGAGAAATTTAAAATGAAATTGAAAACCTTTTAATTTGGAAACATGCATCTTATATCATATTATGCAAGGAAGGAAACATCTAGTAGTACATATAAATGCAATCGATGATCTAGGCTTGCCACATATGCGAGAAGTGCCAGCATGCCTGATTTAGGCCCAATTTGAAGAGATTCAACAGCTTTCATAAAGATTTTTATCCTGGCTAAGAACTGGACTGATAAGTCCACCTTGAAGGCAGCATTATCGTCTACATGGAAAGGAGAGGAGTCCTTTTTAAATATGTCTTAACTGTGAAAATTCTACTGTAGTATCATGGTTTACTTCTCCTACTTGATTAAGTTATACAAGTTATCTTCAGAAATTAGATTCAGAAAATGCCCAAGTAAACACAACTAACAGTATATACATGCAGATCATTTACTGAATACTACACTCATTCAAACAAAGTGACACACTGATTTTTGGACATAATTCCTTGGAAAAACCCAAAGTGGGAAAACCGGTGCAGCAGATATGAGAGTTATTTTATTAAGTATAATCTGAGTACAGCAAATGGAAAACCCGATAGAGAATAAAAGAAATCTGCAGCTAACCTACTGTTCCAAGACCAAATATCTGACTGATCCACACCCTCAAATGGGATTTACAAGACTCAGTCCAGATCTGGCCCTAGAAAGCCCAGTGCTGCCCCTGAAGCCCCAGCGTCAGCCCTGCTAGGGTCTGTGTGCCGCTGCGTTGCTTAGAGAGGGACTGCGCAACCCCAAAGAGGGTGACACAGTCCTTACGCTGCCTCTGGAGGCTTCTGCATTGCTTCTGAAGCTCCCTAAAGTTGAAGCGCTGCCCCTCCTGGGCTTGCATAACACCTAAAGCCCCTGCACTGCGCAGTTGCTGCATAGCCTCCCTGCTCATCTGCGCTATCCTTGTTTGCTGCTCCTCTGCCACTTGCTTACTCTTGGCTCCGGGACCAAATCATCCCCTTAGCCAATACTACCCCTCGCTGCAGAAAACTCCTCAGGAAATTCTTAGAAAACCTTGCCCTAAAATTCCAGATCAGTCTCTCAGCGCTGCCTGTGTGTGTGTTGTGAACTGACCCTCAAGCCTTTTTCTTATACTTTTTCATTCATCTCATCAACGACCGAGATTAAAACATTCATCAACGACTGAGATTAAAAGACTGCTTGATCCGTGTCTTTTAGAACATTTCAGCACATGTGTTAATTGATTCACTTTAATTATTTAATTTTCCTAAGTTTAGACTTAAGAAATCCATTAAAATAATTAATTATTTGAATAACTTGAACACCAGCTGAAATTTCACAAAATACTTTCTGGGTTTTGGAGTTCAAGTGTGTCTTAGCCCCTCCACAAAATTTCAGGGCTGGAGCACACCCGATGCTACACCAACTACACAAAATCTCAACATTAACATCTCTGCTTCCTGAGACAAGAAATTCCCATTAGCCCAATAGTACATATTTTCCATTCTGTCTGATCATCCAGTTGTGCCCTAGAGTGACTCCCTAACAAAGAGACTAAAATGATCAATGAGACTGAAACATCAGCATATAAGGTAACACTGATGAGGGAGTGCTTGAAGAATCTCCCTAGATTCAACCATGGTCATTGTTACCCACCAAAATAGGTAACCCTATAATAGAAATTTTCTTTTGAATTGGATAGTCGACCAGTCAGTAGCCCCTTATATTCACTTCTTGATATTGACTTTCCATTTCTCTTTGCCATCTGCATCAGCCACATACCTCTCGCCATCTGACATTTCCTCTTGAATGAAGGTGGGTTGATATTCAAAAGGTACTTTGATCATTTTGCAATTAAGTGCTTACACATGTTTGTTTTGGGTATTTAGTATGGATAAATAGGTGATCTGGAAGATTGACTGATCTTGACTGTGAAATTGTTCTCTCAACTTACCAAGGGGATTAATCTTTAGCCCTAGTCCAGTGGGACCTCCCTTAAGGCCCTAGGGTCATAGGATGGGCATGTTACCCACCAAAATAGGTAACCCCATAGGAGAATTTTTTTCTCCTATTCTTGATAGCCAGCGAGTTAGCCACATAGCTAGCAACACTTGATGGCCACCACTAGTTGATGATATGCCATTATATTTGTGCCACTTGCGTCAGCGATATGCTTCTCACCCATCCGACATGAGCACATGGATGAAGGTAGGCTTCCTCTCAAAAGGTACTTTAATCATTTTGCAATCAGGTGCTTATGCTTGCTTGTTTTTTGGCATTTCATATGGATTATGTGGTGATCTAGAAAAAGAATGGGTTTTGACTATGTTCTTGTTCTCTCACCTGAAATGGGGGGTTAATCTTTGATCCTAGTCCTGTGGGACCTCCCCTAGTGGCCCAAACGTGAAATTTCCTTAAATTGTAGTAATTGGAGTTTATTATTCTAACTACTTTGCAGTTCATTTGTATTACGACAGATAAACACTGCAATTCTTCACAATAAAAAAATATGTTGCGGAAGTAATGTGAAATTTTCAATCTGAAAATACTACTGCAGTGATTGATTTATTTCGCCTACTTATTTATGATAAGTTATTTACAGATGCTTCAGTAAATTTTGAAATAAATACAGCGACAACATTCTCTTTAATCTAAAGCAGAAGAACAAATAGAACATGTATCACACAATAGAAACAACCACATGAACATAGTTATTTTTGGACAATTGTCCCCGGAAAAACCCAATGTCGAAAAACCAGTGCAGTAGATGAGGGTTTATATTAATCTTCAACAGTGAAAAGATCGTTTACAGAATATATGACGAGCAAATATTTAGCATACCCTTGAGATGAATTTTCCGAACACCTTGGAAGAATTCCTGACACACTGTAGGCACTTCTGCTCCCTCTGCGTCACTCTACGTGGCCCCTCTACACAGTCACTGCGCTGGACTGCGTCACCCTACGTGGAGGGCCATTGTTGCTGCTCAACACTGCCTCCTCTTCATCTTCTGTCTGCCTTCTCTTCGTCTTTGTTGACTTCTCCCCCCTCCTTCTATCTCTGCAACCCAACCTCTACAACTTCACCCTCTGAAATCGAATTCTCTTACTTTAGAATTGATTTCCTTCAGGTACTAAGAATGTGCTCGACTTGCTTTCCAAATGACCCTCAAGCTTTCTCGTTGATGAATCAACGACCCAAACTATATCTGTAATCAATGGCTCAGATTAAAAGATGACTTGATCTTCATTTTCTAGAAGATTCACACTTTGTTTTATTAATACCCTTTAATTATTTAATTTCCCTAAGTTTAGACTTAAGGATCTGAGTGGAATTTCCACAAACGATTTCTGGGTTCTTTGGAATACTGATTTCCAAGCCTCTTCCCAAAATATGAGACTTCAAACACTTTCCAATGCTACAAAATCAACAATCCCTCTTAGCAAGAAAAGTATTTCAACAAGGTGCCCACTGTATCTGTTCTGACTTGAAGCATTCGCTGCGCTGCTTATGTCTTGGTTGCTGCCCCTATGTACTGCTGCCTGTGACAACCCCTCTGCCACTGACTCATCCGTACTGCAGCTCCCTCTGAATCTGAAGATCACCCATTCCTCTACTAGAAAGGGTTCTCGACCATCCCCATCTTTTCCTTGAAGTAAGTAAAATTAATCTTACCTAGAGCCTTTGTGAGGTTATCTGCCACCTGTTCTCCTGTAGGAATATACTTCAATTGTATAGCTCCTCGTTGGATATAGTCTTTGATAAAGTGGCGCCTAATGTTAATGTGCTTCGACCAGTCATGAAACACAAGATTCTCAGAGAGCTTGATGCAACTCTGATTATCACACAATTCTGGTCAGTTCCATCCTCTTCTTGAGCAGGTTCAAGAGCAGTTTATGAAGCCATATGGCCTCGCACAAAGCTGTACTTGCTGCTATATATTTAGCCTCGACTGAGCTTAGTGCCACAAATTTTTGTTTCCTACTGCATTAGGAAATCATTCCTGATCCGAGATTGAAACAATACCCACTGGTACTTTTCCGATCCACTTGAAACAATACCCACTGGTACTTTTCCGATCCACTGGGCTTCCAACCCAATCTGCGTTAATGAACCGACTCAACTGGATTTCATTGCCTTTGGTGTACTTCTAGCCATACTCGACTGTCCCCTTCAAATATCTGAGAACATGTTTGGCTGTTGCCTAGTGATCCCTCCTTGGTTCCACCATGAACTGGCTGAGGGTACTCATTGCATAACAGATGTATGGTCTAGTGTTGACCAGGTACATTAATGATCCTATGAGCTGCGTAACAAGGTAGGGTCAGCCTCATCATCCTCGGATGTGTCTATCTTCTTCCAGTTTGTAATCATTGGCGTAGCCATGGGTCTACAGTCCTCCATCTGAAACCTCTTCAGGATCTCTGTAGTATATCTTCCTGCCCAAGGAAGATTTCTCCCTTCTGCTGCCAGACCTCCAAACCAAGAAAATAGCATCTGCCCCAGATCCTTCATGTCGAATTCGGTAGCCAGATTCTCCTTGCAGTCTTTGATGAACTTAGATGATCCAGTCAAGAACAGATCATCTACATATAATACCGGGATTAGAGGCCCATCCCCTACTCTCAGATAGTAGAGGTTGGGAACTGCGTCACTTTTGACAAATCCCATCTTCTGCAGGTAGCTATCAATTTTCTTATACCATGCTTTGGGGGTTAGCTTCAGTCCGTACAAGGCTTTCTTAAGCATGCATAGATGAGTCTTCTGCTCATGTGTCTCAAAGCCCTTTGGTTGTGCTATGTACACTTCCTCTTCTATCACCCCATTCAAGAACATTGTCTTGACATCCGTCTTGTGAATTTCCCATCCCATTTGCGCTGCAATAGAGATGACGGATCTGATTGAAGTGTACCGAGCTGCAGGGGCGAAGGTTTCTTCATAATCAATCCCTTCCGTCTGTGCATACCCCTTAGCCACGAATCTAGCCTTGAATTTCTCTATGCTGCCATCTGCAGCATACTTGATCTTGTAGATCCACCTTGATCCTACAATCGATTTTTTCTACAGTTTGGGGACTACTTCCCACACATCATTTGTCATGATGGAGATGTACTTCTCCACCATGGCATCTACCCACACCTGATGTTGAGCTGCCTCCCGAAAACTAGAGGGTTCTTCGAGCTGTGCTACCAGTGCCTGGTACCTGTTAGGTTGCCTGCGTCCCCTCTTCTCATATCTAGGGGCTCCAACAAATTCCTCTGCATCCCTCAGAGCCTGTTGGAGCTTTATGCTCGTTCTTCCACTGGTGGTGGGTGGATTTACTTGCTCTCCTGCTTGCTCTTCTTCAGAAGAACTTTCCTCAGAATCGTTGTGCCATGGAGAGGCACTCGAGCCATCTTCTGTAGGCCGTTGTGGTTGCACTAGCGGATCCTCCTCAGCTTGCGTATCTGTAGCCATTTCCCGGGATTCGCTGAAGGCTCTCTCCATGAATTTCACGTCCCACCTTACTACGATGTTCCAGTTTTCTGGAATATAGATGCAATATGCCTTCGCTTTTTCACTATATCCCACAAGATAACCCTTCTCCGCAGTCTGATCCAATTTCTTCCTCTTCTCATCGGGTACGTGGCAATATGCTATACTGCCAAATATCCTGAAATGGCTCACCTCAGGCTTGTTGCCAGTGAACACACTCTCAGGTGTCACTTTTCCCAATGCTCTATGAGGAACCTTGTTCTGCACATACACTGTTGTATTGCAGGCTTCTGCCCACAAAAATTTGGGCATGTCTTGGTCATATATCATTGCCTTCGCAGCTTCCACAATGGTCCTGTTCTTCCTTTCTGCAACTCCATTCTGCTTTGGATTGTATGGAGCTGTCCATTCTCTCTTGATGCCTTCCTTTGTGCAGAAACTTGTGAAGTCATTATCAATATACTCTCCACCATTATTTGATCGCAGCTTCTTGATCGTCTTTCCGGTTAAATTTTCTACCAAAGCCTTGAATTCTTTGAACTGCTCAAAGACTTCATTTTTGGTTTTGAGAAAGTAGATCCATGTTTTCTGGGAATCGTCATCAATAAAGGTAGCAAAGTACTTTTCTCCACTGAGAGCAGTGGTGGGCATTGGTCCGCAGATGTCTGAGTGTATCAACCCCAATACACTCTTGGCCTTACTGCTGCTTCTTGGAAATGTTTCCTTGGCATACCTCCCTAGTACGCACCCCCTGCAGACATCATCTTTCCTTGTGTTGAGTTCTGGAGCTCCCATGACAGTCTTCTTGAGGATCTTCAAGGCTCCATGATGTAAATGCCCCATTCTTTTGTACCATAATTCATTTAGGTCTCTTTCGTCCGTACTGCCGATTAGTGCCATTAGAGACTCGAGCTGTAGCTTAAACAGTTTATGACTCCCTACTCAATTTGCGCCTTCCTTTTCCAGCTAGAATGTTTAACATAAACTTTATTTCCAATAAAGTATACATCATAACCCTTGTTCCGAAGCTGAGACACAGAGAGTAAGTTCATCCCCAATCCCGATACATGTAGTAGGTTTGTGGCTCGAAGCTTGTTACCAGCTTCTGTCTGAAATATTATGGTTCCTTTACCAATGGGGGTACACTTGGCCTTGTTTCCCATCGTGATATGAAAGTTCATCTGCTCTTCCTGGTAGCTTGAAAAACATTCTTGAACTCGTCATGTGAGCAGATGCTTCATTGTGAATATACCAAACTCCTAGAGAGGTCGTGCTTGACACACAAGCGAAATCCTCTTCTAGTCTGGATGCCAGAACTGACATGTCATGATCCCTCTGTTTCTCCATGTGTTTTGGAGGACTGCGTGAACCCTTCCGAGCTGCTGCTGCATCTAAGTCAGATCTTATTTCCATTGCAGAACCTCATCTTCTCTCTTTTGCCTTTAGCTCTGATACCATGTGAAATTTTCAATCTGAAAATACTACTGCAGTGATTTATTTATTTCGCCTACTTATTTATGATAAGTTATTTACAGATGCTTTAGTAAATTTTGAAATAAATACAGCTGCAACATTCACTTTAATCTAAAGCAGAAGAACAAATAGAATATGTATCACACAATAGAAACAACCACATGAACATAGTTGTTTTTGGAGAATTGTCCCCGGAAAAACCCAATGTGGGAAAATCGATGCAGCAGATGAGGGTTTATATTAATCTTCAGCAGTGAAAAGATCGTTTACAGAATATATGATGAGCAGATATTTAGCATACACCTGTGTTGAATTTTTCAAACACCTCGAAAGAATTCCCGACACACGGTAGACACTTCTCCTCCCTTTGCGTCACTCTGCGCAATCACTGCGCTGGAATGCGTCACTTTGCGTGGAGGGCCAGTGCCACTGCTCAACATTGTCTCCTCTTTGTTTTCTGTCTGCCTTCTCTTCGTCTCTGCTGACTTTTCCCTCCCCCTTCTTTCTCTGCAACCCAGCCTCTAGAACCTCACCTTTTGAAATCGAATTCTCTTACTTCAGAATCGATTTCCTTCAGGTATTGAGAATGTGCTTGGCTTGCTTTCCAAATGACCCTCAAGCCTTCTCTTATAGTCTTCTCGTTGATGAATCAACAACCCAGATTATATCCTTAATCAATGGCTCAGATTAAAAGATGAGTTGATCTTCATTTTCTAGAAGATTCACTCTACTTTATTAATAACCTTTAATTATTTAATTTTCCTAAGTTTAGAATTAGGGATCACTTTAAAATAATTAATTATTTTAATAGAGCATGATCCGAGTGGAATTTACACAAACGATTTATGGGTTCTCCGAAATACTGATGTCCAAGCCTCTTCCCAAAATATGAGACTTGGAACACTTTTCAATGCTACAAAATCAACACGTAAAATAAGGATTTGAGAAATAGATGCACACATAAAAATTGACAATTATTTTGGACTAAAATATCCCTGGAAAAAACCTTAAGGGAAAACCGGTGCAACGAGGGTTTATTGATTATTATGCAACAAATTGGAGAGTACAATAATCTGGATGCCCAATTGAAAATCCGTAAAAAAATACTTTGGCAAAATTATTTGAAGAAGATTTTCTCGCTTTACAATCAACTTAGCCTCTATTGGCCTGCTCAAACCCCACACTGACAAACTCGCTTTGCTTGGAACCCGCATTGCTAGCTCTATGCAATACACTCAGCCCCAAATCTGATTCTTACTTAGTTGTCTAGCCTCCCTCTTCCTTCGGAAAATTTTTGCTTTGCATTCCAGACTCAAATCTAACCTTCGACATCTGAAACAAACCCTTTTCGGCAACTCGCTTTGCTGGACTGGCTAATTGGCACTTCTTGGATGACTCTCTTTGCAGAAGAATTTGAGCTTCCTTTTCCAGCCTCTGTGGAATTAGAAACCATTGGGAAATTCTCTAGAATCCTGCTCTCTGAATTTCAATTGCGCCCTCACTCTGATGCTCTCCCTCTAGCTTGAATTGCACCCTCACTGAAGCTGTGAATTGGGTAGCTTGATCTGCCTAGATGAGTGATGCTCTCACAACCATGTCTCTCTCCAGCCCTCTCGCTGCTCTTATAGTCTCTCGTTGAGACTTCAATGGCCAATATTAAATCTCCATCAACGCCTAAGAGAAATTGGACTTCATCAATAGAAGTCTCTGGAGTGATCTCGAACATTCTTATTTAATTAACTTTAATTAAACCTTTTCCTCAGAGAAACTTAGGAAATAATTTAGTTATTGGCTAATTAATTTATTTACAGTGTTTCAGAGCCATATCTTGCAAAACCATTTATGGGTATTGGAGATCTTGTGTTCCTTGGCCTCTATCACCATCTGAGACTAGAACACATGTCCGATGCTACCACCATAATAAAAAAATAGCACACCCTGTTAGCAAGGAAGGTGTTCTCTCCCCATCATCTCTCCACGACAACCTGTAGCTAGACAAACAATGTTGCTGATGTCTAACATTTGTTATACCTCCTTTCTTCACATCTTACTCTGATTAGACTCCCTTCTCTGGTCCTCAAATTCTCCTTGAGAATCCTTTTGCGGTTCTCCGATGAATTCTCATACAACTTTGCGACCACATCCTACATATCCTTGGTTGTATTTTTACTTGCAACATGTAGGACGACATGATCCCGAATACCATCTAGGACCATTCTATTAGCTTTGGCCATCTCTTTCTTGCAGGTAGCCAACTATTGTGGATATGTTGGCTCTGCCACGACATTGGTCACAAACTCCTTCAGACCATGCTCATCCAACAATAATTGCATTCTGGCCTTCTAGACACCAAAGTTGGAAGCTCTGTCAAGTCTTTCTTGATCGCTGAGTCCTGCTGTGGCCATTCTTGTGAAACTCAAATAAACTAGATCTGGAAATCTCCTTCTCATCCCTGCTCAACCTTCCTTCTGCTACTCACACTCCCTTAGGAATGTGCCGATATCCTCTTGCTTGCATCTGGAAGTCCTCCAACACTCGCACTGCCTGCTACACCTCAAGTGGGCAACTCGCTCAACCTTCCAGAAGTCCTCCTTCAAAATATGGAATACGATCCATTGCTCTTGAAGCTTGCACTGGCTGAATGGAAAAATTGCTATGACCTACTATCCCTAGAAATCATGGATCTCCTCCCTGAGCTGGAATTGGAAACCCTCTGATAATTTTTGGAAATCACTTGTGTATTTTTCTTTCCCTGCCCAATGCAGATCTGCAATTGAAACCCTTGCTGCAAATCTTCTGCGCCCAGATCCGCTCAACTAATCAACTAATCTTCTCACCGAAACTGCTTCTCGGCAACCACAACCTGCAATCTTTGATTTTGAGGCTATTCGAATTTTCCTCGGAACTGGATTTGGAAATCGAACCCTCTGCTGTTGCATTTTGCTCCCCTGGCTTGGCCTGCGCAGATCTGAACTCTATGCTTCATATCTCAATTTGAAACTGCATGATCTGCCAATCTTTCGCCTTTGATCTCATCAATAATGCTTTGATACTGTGTGAAATTTTCTTAAATTTCAACAATTGGAGTTTATTCTTCTAATTGATTAACAATTTTTTTGTATTACAAAAAACAACAAATAGATCACGCAACAATTCTTCAGAATAAAAAAATATGTTGCGGAAATAAAATCAGGAACTGAGAAGTAGATACACACACATAAAAATTGACACAATTATTTTCGACTAAAAAGACCCCAGAAAAAACCCAAAGGGAAAACCGGTGCAGCAGATGAGGGTTTATTTATATTATGCAACAAATTGGAGAGTACAATAATATGGATGCCCAACTGGAAATCTTCCAACAAATACACTGGAAAAATTATTTGGAGAAGATTTTCTTCCTCTGTAATAAACTTAGCGTCTACTGGCTTGCTCGAACCCCACACTGGAAAACTCACTTTGCTTGGAACTCGCATCGCTGGCTCTCGACAATAAGCACAATCTCGAATCTGCCTCCTATTGGGCTGTCTAGCCTCCCTTTGCCTCTGGAAAATTTTCACAACTGAAGCGAACTCTTTCCAGCAACTCGCTCTGCTAGATTGGCTAACTCACACTGCCTAAATGACTCCCTCTGGAGAAGAATTCAACCTCCCTTTTCCTTCTTCTCCAGCACTAGAAAACTACTGGGAAATTCTCTGGGATCCTGCTCTCTGAATTTCTGCTGCGCCCTCTCTTTGATGCTTTCCCTCTAGGTCAAACTGTGCCCTCACTGAAGATGTGAACTGGGTAGCTCGATCTGCCTAGATGACCGATGATATCACAATTGTGTCTCTCTCCATGCCTTCGAGCTGCTCTTATAATCTCTCGTTCATACTTTAACGACGAAGATTAAATCTCTATCAACGACTAAGATCAATTAGACTTCATCAATAGAAGTCTCTAGAGCAATGTCGAACATCCTGAATTAATTAACTTTAATTAACCAACTTAAGTTAAACTTAAGAAATAATTTAATTATTGGATATTTAATTTAATTAAGGTGTTTCGAAGCCATATCTCACTAAACCATTTCTGGATATCTGAGATCCTGTGTTTTGTAGCCTCTTAGCACCATCTGTGACTAGAACACCTATCTGATGCTACCACCATAATAAAAAACTAACACTAATGGGTATAGGAGGGGCACTACTCAGGAAGCCTTGATTGAGATAACATAGTTCCATCTACCCCTATGTCATACTTAACACTTACCATCTTACATTACAAGCCCATATCTCACTTCCATTCTTCAGGTTCAACGTGGGTTCAATTGGCCATTGGTTTGTTGGGATTTGGCAACAATAGTCCACACCCCTTGGTAGGGCCTAGAAAATTTACCGTAGGAGGTTGATGCAACTAAACGAAACAAAAGACCATATCATGGCCACAACAAAATAAAAAAATAAAAATAAAAATGCAAAAGGTGGCCAGGGACATACAAATTAGCACGTGGGAAAAAGCCTAGCATAGGATCTACCTCACTCATTATGGCCATCACCCAGTTGCCGAGCATGTTGATTTTGGGTAGCATCGGATCTGCTCTAAGTCTCAAATTTTGTGGAGAGGCTTAGACACATGTATTACAGATAACCTAAAAATCGTTTGGTGAAATTCCACTCAGATTGTATTCTATAGAGATAATTAATTATTTTTGAAGGGACCTTAAGTCTAAACTTAGGAAAATAAAATAATTAAAGTGTATTAATAGAATATGAGTGAGAATGATCTAGAATATATGGATCAAGTCAAAAGTTAATCTTAGCCGTTGATTAGAGATCTAATCTGGGGCGTTGAAGTTTCAACGAGAAGATTATAAGCAGGACTTGAAGGGTCATTTGGAAATAACATTTTGGAGACACAAAGGATCTAGAGATCGAATTTTTTTGACGGAGCAGTGCTCGGAAGAAAATCATATCTAAGTGATTCTTGATTGCAGTGAGGGGCAGTAGATCCGGTTGGAAGATTTCCTGAGTCAGAGAATACACACATCAGAGATTGAGAGAGCCACAGCAGCAACGCAGAGCCAGTGATGCAGTGCTTAAGCAGTCATTGCGTAGAGCTAAAGGGAGAATCGTTTTCCTGCTGAGGATACAACATAGAGCCAGAGTCAGATTCTAGAGAGATTTTTCGGAGGGCCAATAGGCTTCAGTTTCCAGCTAACAGTGAGACTAGTGCAGAGGCAGAAGGGTAGCTGTACTAGTGACGCAGAGGCAGTGTGGGTGATGCGGTCACTGCGTAGAGGCAGCGTAGGGCAGTCCAACCTTGGTGCAGATGAGTGCTAGTTTCCCAGGGGGAGTGAGGTTTGTCTCATGAGATCTCTTATGTCAGTTTCTCTGTATGATTTGACAGTCTGCTGCACCAGTTTTCCCGCATTGGGTTTTTCCGAGGACATTAGTCCAAAAATAATTGTGTCGAATGGTTGTGTGATCTATGTTTGTTCAGATTTGTTTCCGCACTTGTATTTCCTCCGTAGTTGAATTGTGTAGGTTGTAGTGAATGGATTTCGATATTTACTTGTAGAACACAGTAAATAATTGGTTATGTAAATAATCAATAGAATACTTTCCATCAGTTGCTGCAGTAGGATTCCTGAGTTTGACGGAATTTTCACATGGTATCAGAGCTTGCTTAAGTTGAGTGCAGGCGAGACAAAGAACAAATCCAACAGATCTAGCATTGAAGCAGAAGTTGGAGATCAAAGAGCGGCGTAAACAACAGATCGATCTCCCAATTGATTGCACAGTACAAGGCAGGAGGGCTATACCAACGAGGAAAATCTCTCTTTGAGTGAGCCGACAGAGAGGTAGGATTGTTCCAAATTGTTATTTTTCCAAGGTAGAGGGAGCAGCGTAGCAGATCTACGTAGATCAACCACTGGAGGGACACAGTTGACTGCGGAACAGTGATTGCTGGTGCAGAGCGTCAGGAAGTGTAGCTGAACACAGTTTTGGGGATTTCTGACCTTAGTGAGTTTTCTTGCCCAAGAAACTCAGATTCGCCATGCAGTAGCAACCAATTTTGTGGCTTGCTCCATCAGGGGTGCGTAAAGCCAGATGCGCAGAGGGTGAGAGGCAGCAAATTGACAACGTTTGGGTGAGATGGTAGCGAGTGGGTTGCGTGACTAGGACCGGTTGGAGGGTACCTCCAAATATGTAATTTGGAAGGCAAGGGTCTCATTCCTTCTAGATGAGCATGACCTCAAACACTTTATCGAAAGTGCTTAGGCTGAATTGGTGGATGCAGTACCATTAAGGGCCTTCAAGAAGAATATGGGAAAGGCCAAGCGGTTGATCCTTGACGGAGTGAAGGATCATATTGTTTCACACATCTCAGCCAAAGGAACAACCAAGGAGATGTGGGATGCATTGGAAATGCTATATCAGGGGCCTTATGAGTAGCGAAAGATGTTTTTGGAGGAGAAAATGTGGACCACCAAGATGTAGAAAGGAGAACACATTGATCCATTCGTGTCTAGACTTCAGGAAAACTGAGATCAACTCGCAGCTGTGGGAGCAACTCCTCAGGCCACAGAGATGGTCAGAATTTCCTTAAATTTCGTGTCCGAAGACTATCAAATCTTTGTCCAGAGCATCTTGGGTAGAGAGAATTTGTCGAGTTGGGAATCGATGTGGGCAACTCTTCAGCAATAATAGATGAGGAGAGATTTACTCAAGTGTCAACTTGAGAGCAGCAGTAACAGTGGTAACAAGTTAAAGGAGGATGAGAATGCAGCCCTTGCATCAAAGGGACAGCAAGAGCACCGCAGGAGGAAGAAGGATCTATCAAATATAAAATGCTTCTAGTGTGGTGATATTGGACATTATGCCACACAGTGTCCTCTCAGAAAGAAGGACAAGGATGAGAAGCATGATCCTTAGGCCGAAGCATCAAATATGGAGGAGGAGGGGTTTGCTATGATTGCTCATATACTTCCAGGAGGGAGATGGGTTGATTTGGAGTTGTAGACCTAGAGATCTACAAGATGGGCAGGATCTTTGAGGAGTCCACCTCTCAGATCATCACCTTGTTACGGGAGTCCAAAACAGTCGTAGCAGGATGGACTAGTGCCAATTGGTGCAAAGGAGTGTTGAAGTGACAACGCAATGGTTAGCAATGCCAGAGTATGAGCAACATAGAGCAGTGTTGCAGCAGCATAGACGGACGCAGTGCAGAGCATTAGTAAATTCAGAGGGACAACGCAAAGGTTAGCAACAGTCAGATCTTCATCACCGAGGTGCAGTATACTTGTCCAATTTTGGAAGTTTTTTAGTTGCACAAAGCAACTGTGATGCAGTGCAGTAGCAGTTGGCAGTGGTAGAGTCAACAACAACATAGATGCAAAATTTAGAGGGAGTTGCAGTACAGATGCAATGTTGACAATGGTAGTGACAAAAACAGTATAGATGCAAAATTTGCGCAGAATTGGTAGACAACATGTCAGACATCAGCAACACAGAGGGATATGCTTCATGTTCAGAATAGTATGCAACATAGCATATTGTTAGAGCACATTCCTTGCTAAGAGGGAGTGTTAATTTTGGGTAGCATCGGATGTGCCCTAAGTCTCAAATTTAGTGGAGAGGCTTAGACACATGTATTATAGACCACGAATCGTTTGGTAAAATTCCACTCGGATTGTATTCTATAGAAATAATTAAGTTTTTTTAAAGGGACCCTAAGTTTAAACTTAGGGAAATTAAATAATTAAAGTGTATTAATATAATATGAGTGAGAATGATTTCGAATACATGGATCAAGTCAAAAGTTAATCTTAGTCGTTGATTAGAGATCTAATCTGGGCCGTTGAAGTTTAAACGAGAAGAATACAAGGACTTGAAGGGTCATTTGGAAATTACATTTGACTACATAGTAACAGAGATAGAGAGAGCCACAGCAGCAGCGCAAAGCTAGTGATGCAGTGCTTATGCAGAGCTAGAGGGAAAGTTGTTTTCCTGCTGAGGAGACAACGCAAAGCCAGAGTTAGATCCCGGAGAGATTTTTGTTGAAATTTGGTTAACAGAGGACATGTGGTTCTCTAAGGCTTTGATCTTTGGCCTAGGAAAAGTGTCCAAAAGAATTTAATTTTTCTCCTAAAGTGACTTTATAAAGTTATAAAGTCAAATCTAATTTAAAAGTGTCTTTAAGTGATAAAGTTACTAAGTCTAATTTTAAAGTGGCTTTAAATGTCATTGTGAATTTAGAAAGAGAAAAGTGACTTTTGGAAATAAATGACTAAGTGGGTTTTTATTAAAAGGTGAATTAGTAGAATAGAAAATGAGATTTAAATGAGCATTTAACTTCGCCCCATTGGATTTAGGATTCCCCAAAAGTCACTTAGGGTTAAAGTTAAAGGAGGAAAAAGAGAGAAAAGATCATTCATTCTTTCATGAGCAAGACATTGAGAGAAGGAGAATAAGAGAGCAAAGTTGAGATTTCGGAGTAGTGAGGAGAAGGAGAAATCGTAAATGGATTTTGTGCACGCATAGAGGCAACACTAGAGCAAATCTGCAGATGTTAGTGAGAGGCACATAGTTCAAGGCGCTTGGGAACGGAAGTTTGAAGGCAACCGCATGATCTTAAAACGTATTCCAGGGATTGCATAAGGTTCGCATAAGGTTTTGGGTAATGTATTTCGAGGAGTATTTGAGGCACAGTTTTCGAGGCATCCATACAGTGAGCTATTGTCCTTGTGCACGCAAGTCGAGGCAGAAATTAGTACAACATTTATTGTTGTCTTGCTGCATGCATTTTGAGGAGGCCATACAACAACATTTATTACTGTTCTGCATGTTTTTCAAGGAGGCTGTACAACATCATTTAATGCTGTGATTTTTGGGCACGAAATTCAAGGAAGATTGTACAACATTTATTGTTGTTTCTGTTTTGTTGTTTGCACATTTTCCGAGGCGGTGGTTAAGCACAGAAAACGAGATAAGTTGTATCTTTTACTTGTTGAAATTTCTGAGTATTTCTCTCTCACTGTAAAAGCTAATTTAACATAAATAAGAAGAGCTTTCGAACTGGTTTTCCCCAAGAGTTTTAGGGGGTTTTTCTAGGGTCAAGTTGACCAAAAATCAGCGTGTCTATTTTCTGTGTGTGGCTGATTTATTTTTCTGAGTTTTATTTCTGCATTTTAGCACTGTGAAATTTCTAGAATTTCTGTTTTCAGAAAATATTTATTTTTCCAGCTTGTTGAATGTATGGCTATGGGAATGGGCATTTAACTTTATGGGAGAAATAAGGAGACACTGAAAACCGGGGTTGGGAACAGAAATTTCTACAATTTTCCGGAGGGCCAGTAGGCTTTAGTTTCCAGCCAGCAGTGGGACCAACGCAGAGGGCAGAAGGGGAGCAATACTAGTGATGCAGAGGCAACGTGGGTGATGCAGTCACTGCGCAGAGGCAGCACAGGGCTGTCCATCCTTGGTGTAGATCAATGTTAGTTTCTAGTGGAGGAGTGAGGTTTGTCTCACGAGATCACTTCTGTTAGTTTCTCTGTATGATTTGACAGTCTCGTCAATCATAGATTTGTACTCAGAATTTACTGCATAAAAACATAAACCCTCAGATCTGCTACACCGGTTTTCCCGCATTGGGTGTTTATGGGGACATTAGTCCAAAAATAATTGTGTTGAATGGATGTGTGATCTATGAGTGTTCAGATTTGTATTTCTTTCACAGTTTAATTGTGTAGGTTGTAGTGAATGGATTTTGATATTTACTTGTAGAACACAGTAAATAATTTGTTAAGTAAATAACGAATAGAAGACTTTCCATTAGTTGCTGCAATAGGATTCCTGAGTTTGACGGAATTTTCAAGAAGCACATGTTGCTCCATTAAATCAAAGGAAAGAACCCATACATGTCCCAACCTCGATAAGCAATGAATTGACTCATCATTAAGGTGGAATACAATTGCCACATCATTCAAAGGAAGCTCTAACCCTTGAGCTATGAGCAACAATACAAAAAAAATCAAGAAGTAAAAGGTGCATTAGAGGGGTGGAAAAACATGTTGATTTTTGGTAGCATAGGATGTGCTCTAAGTCTCAAATTTTGCAGGGAGGCTTAGAGATATGCATTCCAAAATACCCAGAAAGCATTTTGGGAAATTTCATTCGGATGGGGTTTTATTAATATAATTAATTATTTTTAATGGGAGACTAAGTATAAACTTAGAGAATTAAAATAATTAAAGTATATTAATAGAACTTCGTGTGAAACTTCTCTAAAAAGACAGAGATCGAGTCAATATGATCTAAGACGTTGATTATGTTTTAATCTAGGTCGTTGGCTATCCAACGAGAAGATTATAAGAAGGATTTCGATGGGCATTTGGAAAACACACCGAGTGAGTCCAATACACTGAATTTCTTAAGTGAGTAGCACAGAGCAGTCGGAGGATTGATCTAGTTGATTCGATTGCAGTGAGGGGCAGTGATAGTTGCGGTTGGAAGATCTCTTCCTGAGTTGGAAATACTTTGAAGAGAAGGCAGAGGGCGGTACGCAGAAGAGGCAGCATAGTAGCTACGCTGGGAAGCGCAGTGCCACACAGAGGCAGCATTGCAGCCTTGAGGAGATCCGAGATTTTGCTGAGGATCTGTCAGATCCAGTGCCAGTGTCGGGGTGTGAGACCGGAAGGGCTAGAGATCAGCGTGCAACCAGTAGAAGATCCAGCAGAAGAAGGTGACGTAGTTCCCAGCCAGAGTGATGCAAATCTGCATAGAGGCAGCGTAGGGCTGTCCAGTTCAGTGTTGGGTCAGATCCAGATCTCTAGTGTCAGTGTGAGGTAATTCTCACTAGTTCTCTGTTAATCAGATTTTCTTTGGATAGCCAGATTTGGGCATCCAGTTGTATTAAAAAACTTCTGCTTAATAATATCAAACCCTCATCTACTGCATCAGTTTTCCCGCATTGGTTTTTTCCGGGGACTTAGTCCAAAAATAACAGTGTCATGTGTGTTTATTTTTCTTCTTGCTCATATCCTGTTTCTGCGTTTATTTTTCCGCAGTTTTATGTAGTGAAGTTTGCAGTGTATTTTCTTTAGTATTTACTTGTAGAACACAATAAATAACTTGCATGATTAATCAAGTAGAAGAAGTATTATCATTTTTGTTGCAATAGGGATTTCGAGTTTAGGAATTTTCACATGGTATTAGAGCTTGTACAACAATGCAAGTGAAGCAAGAGAGTTGTCCTAAAGAGTTTAGCGTTGAAGAAAAGGAGTGAGATCGAAGAGATGCCTAGGTAGCAGATCGAATTCCCAAGGGATTGTGGAGTCCAAGCCAGGACGGCAAGATTTTCAAGGGAATCTCTCTCTGAGTAAGTCGACAGAGGTATGATTTCTAATTTGCAATCTGTCAGTGGCAGAGGTAGCAGCATAGCAACAGCTTCAACGCAAACAAATTTATGGTGGGACGCAGTTTTCTTGTAGCAACAGTTGCTTGTGCAGAAAGCATCAGAAGAAGGAAAAAGAAGCATATTGAGGGAATTTTGACCTCAGAGAATTTCTTGCCCTTTAATTATTTAATTTTCCTAAGTTTAAACTTAGGGTCACATTAAAATAATTAATTAATAAAACACATTCTAAGTGAATTTTCACAAACGATTTCTGGATTCTTTGGAATACATGTGCCTAAGCCTCTCCACAAATTTTGAGATTTATAGCACTTCCGATGCTACCAAAATTCAATGCTCCCTCTTAGTGAGGAAAGTGCTCTAACAACATGCCTATTGCACATTGCTCTGACCCTGAAGCATCCTCTGCATTGCTGATGTTTGACAAGTTGTCCACCAACAACTGTGTTGCTGCTGTAACTATACTGCTGCCCTTGACGCTGCCATTGCCAATGCTACATCTGTACTATAGTTCCCTCTCAAGTGTTGCATCTACTATGCTGCTAGCATTGCCACTACTAAGACTACATTTGCACTGCAACTTAGTTGTTGAGAGAAGCAACTGAAACCATCCAAGAACCGAACAAGCGCTCAGTGGATGCACCTTGGTGCTGAAGATCTGACATCTGCTAGTCTGATGGTGCCCTCTAAAGCCACTGCGCTATTGAAGCTACTGCACTGTGCCACTACGCATTGCTGCCTCTCTGCTTTGAGCTGCTCAGATTCTGGTGTTGCTAACCACTGCATCTGTCGCTCCATTACTTTTTGGCTCCCACTGAAAACTCCTCCATCCCGCTACTACTGATCATGGGATCCCGTAGCAAGGTGATGATCCATGAGGTGGGTTCCTCAAGGATCCTGCCCAACTGAAGTTCAAAGTGAACTATAGTTCCATGTCACCCCATCTCCCTCCTGGAGATGCATGGGCACTCATGGCATACTTGTCCTCCTTGATCTTTGTGGTTGTAACCTTTGGATCGTGCTTCTCATCCTTGTCCTTTTTCTTCAAAGGACACTATGATGCATAGTGGCCCATCTCACCACATTTGAAACACTTCACCTTGGAGACGTCCTTCTTGCACCTCAGTTGCCCTTGTTGCCCCTTCGATGTGAGGGCTGCATTATCCTCCTCTGGATTCTTCGATCCGCTCTTGCTGCTACCGTTAAGTTTACACTTGACTAGATCTCTTCTCAGCTCCTCCTCCAGAAGAGTTGCCCACATTGCCTCCCAACTCGGCAATGTTGCCTTGCCCAAGATACTTTGGACAAAAACTTGCCACTCCTCAGTGGTTGCGTTAAGGGCCAGTCTCACCATGGTTGTAGCAAATGGGGTAGATCCCACGATCACCAACTGATTACGGATATTCTGAAGTCTCGTTAGGAATGGAACAATGCGCTCCCCCTTATACATCTGGATCATTTGAAGCTTCTATTCCAAGTACATCTTCCACTGCTCGGAAGTTCCTTCGTATAGGACGAACAAGGCCTCGCATATCTCCTTGGCTGTGTTCTTGCCAGATATATGAAATACTATATGATCCTTGACACCATCAAGGATAAGTCTCTGGGCCTTTTTCATATCGGACTTGTACTTTTTATTTTGATCCGGATTTGTAGGAACAACAACCACGTTGTCTACGAACACCTTGAGATCATACTCGTCCAGAAGGAATCTAATTCTTTCCTTCTAGATCATGTAATTGGAGGATCCATCCAACTGATCCTGATCTCTAAGTCCGTGCGCTGCCATCTCAGCTAAAAACTGTCGAACTGCTCCCTCTTTCTCCCTACTGTGTAGCTTCTAGGTTGGCTTACACACTCATTGATGGCGCTGGTAAGTATGATGTTCCTCTATTGCCTAGCAAACAAGAAAAACTGAATTCCTCGACAAGGAAGTCACTAAGGAAGAATTCCCTCACTATGTTCTCTTCTTCTTCATCTGACGCTTCTCTTCCTAACAACTGCTTGCAAAAAAACTGCGTCCCTCTGGCTCTTCGTGAAGGATTTGCAGTGCTCCCTCTGCCTTAGCAAGATCTCGATCCGGAAGTCATACCTTTTTGTCGTCTCACTCCGAGAGAGACTGCCTCGAAAATTCATCCCTTTTGGCTAGAACTGCGCAATCCCTCTGGGGATTCGATCTGCTATTGCTGCTGCAGCAATTCGGCCTTCGCTTTAGTGCTAGATCTGGTCTTCCTGTTTCACATAAAACCTTGCTCTAATACCATGTGAAGATTCCTAGATCTAAATGATCTCCAGAATGCTACTGCAACCAACTGAATTTACTTCTCCTATTTGTAAATTACTTTACAGAATTATTTCTGATTTCTTCATGAAATATTGAAACAAATTACTGAAGCATCCTATACTTAATTACTTATGATTTTGAAACAAGGAAACTGAGCAAAGAAAAATATACACATAGGACACCTTTATTTTTGGACGAAAGTCCCTGAAAAAACCCAATGCGGGAAAAACGTTGCAGCATATTTGAGGTTTTGATTTTATTAAGCAGTAGCAAATTCTAAATACATCTTTGAATACCACAAAGGTAATTCATTTACAGAGAGAAATACTAGTAGAAAGATTGTGAGTTTTACCTCACTCATTCACTGAAAAAATCCTGGCTGATCTAGTCACTGGATGAAGTGCCCCTGCCATGCCTTGCGCTGCCTCTGCATAGTCCCTACATCAGCCTCTCTAGGCACTGCGTCACCCAGCTAGGTGATCGATCTGCAGCCCAGAATCACTGCTCTAAGCCTCTCGGTCTCACGCCCTGCTTCACGACTTCTGAAACTGAATGTTCTGCAAAATCTCAGACTTTTCTCACCCTCTGCATTGCCTCTGCGTGAGATTTACTAAATCACTCTCAGCCTCTCTCTGCTAATGATTCTTTGGTTGAGAAAATATCTCTCCAGAAGCTATCCCTGCCCCTCACTGCGATGTAATCACTTAGATCGAATTCTCCTCTGAGCACTGCTCACGTCAGAAAATCGATCACTTAGATTTATTGGGTGTGTCTTTACAAATGACCCTCAAGCCTTCCTTTATAGCCTTCTCGTTGAGACTTCAACGACCGAGATTAGATCTCCAATCAACAACAAATATTATGAATTGACTTGATCCATGTTCTCTAGAAGATTCACACTCTGTTTTATTAATACCCTTCAATTATTTAATTTTCCTAAGTTTAAACTTAGGGTCACATTAAAATAATTAATTATTTTAATAAAGCACATTCTGAGTGGAATTTTCACAAACGATTTCCGGCTTCTTTGGAATACATGTACCTAAGCCTCTCCACAAATTTTGAGACTTAGAGCACTTCCGATGCTATAAAAAATCAACATTGACCAGATATGTGAGCGACCCAATGAACTGTCTATACAAGCTGGGGTCCACTTCCTTGTCTCCTGATGTATCTATTTTCTTTCAGTTGGTGATCATACGCGTTGCCATGGGTCGACAATCCTGCATTCTGAATCTCTTTAGAATATTTGTAGCATATCTTCCTTGCCCAAGGAAGATCTCCCCATTCTTTTGCGAAAATTCCAACCCTAGAAAATAATGCATCAACCCGACATCCTTCATGTCGAATTTTGCTTCAAGGTTCTTCTTGTAGTCCTTTATGAGCCCTGATGACCCTGTGAAAAACAAGTTATCTACATATGATACTAGAATAAGCGACTCATTCTCGACTATCAGATTGTACAAATTGAGATCAACATCACTCTTGATGAATCCCAACTGCTGCAAGTAAGTGTCAATCTGACCATACCACACTCTGTGTGCCTGCTTGAGCATGTACAAGGCTTTTTTTAACTTGCATTCATGACATTTCTTCTCATGAGTCTCGAAGCCTTCAGGTTGTTCTATATACACCTCTTCTTCTATCACCCCATTGAAGAATGTAGTCTTGACATCCATCCGGTGAATCTCCCATCCCATTTGAGCTACTAGGGATAAAACGAATCTAATAGAGGTATATCTAGCGACTGGGGTGAAGGTATCCTCATAGTCTATCCCTTCATTTTGTGTGTACCCTTTCGCCACAAACCTAGCCTTGTACTTCTCTACACTGCCATCTGTAGCGTACTTGATCTTGTAGATCCACCTTGATCCTACAACTGATCTATCCTCTGGTGCAGGTACCACTTCCCAGACATCATTTGTCATAATAGAACTGTATTCTTCTACCATGGCATCCACCCACACTTGGTGTTGTACGACTTCCTGAAAACAAGGGGGTTCTTCAAGCTGTGCTACCAAGGCTTGGTATATGTCAGGTTGTCTACATTGCCTCTTGTCGGTTCTAGGAGCTTCGACAAACTCCTCTGCGTTCCTGATGTGAGAATCCGACTATCTAGAATCCTACTACAACAGCTGATTAGATTTCTTCTATTTGTTTAACTGAACAAATTATTTATCGTGTGCTACGGTAAATATCGAAATGAAATACACTGCAGTCTTCACAATACAAATTCTACGAAAAGTAAATGCAAGGAAAAATACTAGCACAAGTATAATGTAATATTCCAGATAGAAATAAACAGTGATATAAAGTAAACAAGAAACTACAGCAACTAGAGAGACATCACATGAACAAAACACAATATGGAGAACGTTGAGCCATTTTATTAAATACTGAAAGATAAAATGAGTACAAAGGTGATCAGAATGATGGCACCTTGGCTTGCATTAGGCAAGCGCAGAAATACTCTTAGAATATATCATGGAATGGCTGGTCCCTCGATGACTGCGTAATCTCCAAGCTGCTGCTGTTGTTGCTACTGCTGGAATAAACTGAATCTTTGGGGTTGCTCCCCACCTTAGAAAATTATGAAACTTTGGGAATGGCCTCTCCATCCAATACCCAGGAAAGCCCAGAGAACTTTTCGAAAATGGCTGACCTCCGAAAATGACCTCCCTTGAGGTACCACGCTGTCCCAGTGATAAACGCTGGCCCTGAATGATCTGCTACAAAAGATGGCGTCCAACTCTACCAAAATGATGGAATAGGGAAGGGTTGACCCCTTTCCAACTCTCACGGGTTGAATCCCCTGATAAACCCTCAATTTGGAATCTCCTCCTCCAAAGACTGTGTCCTCCCTCTCACTGACTTCGCTGTCTCTACAAGTGAACAATCCTAGTTGTGGCTGCTCCAACTCTCTCCGGTAAAACAAGGATAGAACTCCTCACTCGAGCAGGCACTCGAAATCCCCAAGGGCCGAGGTTGGGATCTCCGCATGGAGACACCTGGTGTGCTGAACAACAGTTGCAGACTTTGCTCAACAGCAAAAGTGTGCTCAATGTCAAAAGACAAATAACATAGATGCATAATCGAATGATCAAAATGAGGAGCCTCTCTCCCTTTTTATGTTTGGAGAGCCTTGCTCTCACCTAGGCCCCACCACCAACTTCGCTGTCTCCTTGAGCCACGTTGTCCCTCTAGCTTTGTGCTGGCTTGGGCCCATGCTGCCCACGCTGACATCTCCTCCACGCTGCCACTTTGTCCTCTAGGCCCCACGTTGCCAAATAATCGTGTCTCCAAGTGACGTTAGGAAATGCTTTTATCCTGTGTGAGTTAAGTGTCCCTCTTCACCCACTTTATTTCTAACTTAACTTTATTAAAATAAAGTAGTCAAAAATTAATATTTCCAATTAGCTATTGCTAATTGAGAATATTACAGTCCTCCCCGGCAAAATGTTGCTTGTCCTCAAGCAACTGCAATGATGGATGCTGTAAAATTTTCTCACTCTCCCAAGTGGCATCCTCATCTAGTAGATTCCTCCATCTCACCAAATATTTCCTAATTGTCCTGCTCCGCAGCTGCCTCTCCCTAGTGTCAATAATGGCTTCCGGCTGCAACACCAAGTGCCCCTCATCATCTGTGGGTAGGAGCTCCTCAGTTGTAGTCACCCGTTGTCCTAGTGCCTTCTTCAAGCATGGCACATGGAAAATATTAAGAATCCTGCTACCAGTGGGTAGCTCCAATTCATATGCAACCTCCCCAATCCTGCGTGTCACCCTGTATGGTCCATAAAAGCGGGGCTTGAGCTTCTCAGCCCCCTTTTGCTTCAGCGAGGATTGCCAATATGGTTGCAATCGTAGGTAGACCAAGTCCCCTACCTCAAACTGCCTCTCAACCCGTCCCTTGTCGGCATATAGCTTCTGCTAATTTTGGGCTGTAGCTATGTTATCCTTAAGAACCCGGAGTATATCTTGACTCTCTTGGATCCAATCCTTGGCCCTAGGGCCTTGCTAGCACCAAACATCACGTCAACAAAAGATAAAGCATGATACCCATGTAAAGCATAAAATGGAGACATACCGATAAACATATGGTGAGTGGTGTTATAACAGTACTCCCGCAAGTGCAACCATCATAACCATGCCTTTTGCTGCCCGCTGACATAGTTTCGCAAGTAGCCTTCCAACCACTGTTCACTATCTCTGTCTGTCCATCCGTCTGTGGGTGATAACTAGTGCTCGGGGTCAACTCGGTGCCCACCAAACGGAAAAGTTCCTACCAAAACCTGTCCATGAAGCGGCTATCCCTGTCACTGATAATGGTCTTTGGGAGACCATGCAATCTGAAAACATCTTTGAAGAACAACTCTGCTACCTGTGCTGCAGTGTATCGTGCTAATATAGCGAAGAAGTGTGCATACTTTGTCAGCCGGTCAACGACTACAAATATGCAATCCTTGACCTTTACAGTGGGCAGCCTTGTGATGAAATCCATCGAAATACTTTCCCATTTTCCCTCTGGTATGAGAAGAGGGTGCAGTAAAGCCGCCGGATAGTTCATCTCTCCCTTATTGTGCTGGAAAACTTCGCACTCCCTGACATGTTGGAGTACGTCCTCCTTGAAGCCCTTCCATGCGAACCTCTCTCTGATGGCCCTATAGGTCTTGGTGAAATCCTGGTGGCCTGATAGTGGCGAATCATGTGAGGCGTGCAATATCTTCTCCTTGAGCTTGGAGCTCTCGGTAAAGAAGATTCTGTCCCTGAAGTAGATCACCTCATCCATCACCCTGTCCCTGTCCTCTGTAACCTGTCCGTCCAACACCTCACATGCAAAACGATCCTTGGAGTACTCTACCAACAGTTGAGCCCTCCAGTCCGTATCTAAACTCATTAGACAACACTGCCGGTCTACCCCTTGACATACTCGATGTCGAAATCATATGTCTGGATCTTGCTGAATCACTTCTGCTGTCTCTCCTGCAACTGCTTCTGCTCCAGAAAGAATCGAAGGTTGTTGTGGCCAGTCCTCACTCTGAACATGTTCCCCACCAGGTACAATGCATGCATGATGCCCAACATCTCCTTGTCGTATATAGCATACAACCTCTCATGTGGCAATAGCTTTCGGCTCTCGAAAGCTATGGGGTGGCCTCCCTGCATCGAAACTGCGCCTATCCCCTCCCCTGATGCATTGCACTCTAGGACAAAGGGCTGTGTGAAATCTGGCAATACCAAAACTAGACAGCTGCTCATCACCTCATTGAGCCTGTCGAAAGCCCTCTGCGCTGTGTCAGTCCAACTGAATGCCCCCTTTCTGGTAAGGTTTGTAAGGGGTGCAGCAAGTTGGGAAAATCCCTTGAAAAACTTCCGGTAGTAGGTGTAGATGCCCACAAATCCCCGAAGCTCTGGCCAATCCCTAATGGTCCTGATCTTCTCCTCGTGGACCCTCACTCTGTCTGCACCAATGATGTGCCCCAAGTAGAGCATCTCTGTCAGCCCAAATTCGCATTTGGAGAGCTTGGCATAAAAATGGTTCTCCTCCAATATGCGCAATACAAACTCAATATGTTGTAGGTGCTCCTCCCATGTCCTGCTGTAAATCAAGATGTCATCGAAAAACACTAACACAAACTTCCTCAAGTGACTACGGAAGATGTGATTCATGCATGACTGAAAAGTGGCCGGAGCATTGGTTAGCCCGAAGGGCATCACCAAGAACTCAAAGTGACCGTAATGACATCTAAAAGCGGTCTTGGGAACATCCTGATCTCTCACGCGAATTTGGTGGTACCCGGATCTCAAGTCAATTTTCGAAAAGAACTTCAAACCCCGCAGCTCATCCATCGACTCATCTATCTGTGGAATGGGGTACCGGTTCTGCATGGTCTTCTTGTTGAGAGCTCGATAGTCAATGCACATCCTCAGAGTGCCATCCTTCTTCTTCAGCAAAACAACTGAAGAAGCAAAGGGGCTAGTGCTAGGACAGATGTGCCCAAGAGCTAAGAGCTCATGAATAGCCTTCTCTATCTCATCCCGGTTGGCCTTAGGATGCCTATAGGATGTAGTGATCACAGCCTGGATGCCCTGCTCCAGCTCAATCGTGTGCTCAAAACCCCGATCTGGTGGCTGCCCTAGTGGTATATCTCCAAAAACCGTGGCATATCTGTCTAAAATGGACTGCACATCTGAGTGTACGGCCTTCCCTGTAGAACCTGCCTCTGAAACACGCAGCTCCACTGTCCACTCTATGTCTCCCTTTCAGAAATCTGCCTCCATTTGGTATGTTGAAACTGCCTGTGGCGGGTAGGTGTGCATACCCTGAATCATCTCGTGCCTCCTGGTCTTCTTGTCTGTCCACTTCATCTCCAAGGTCTCCTAGTCTGTGGTGACCTTCCCCATCGTGATCAACCATTGCACTCCTAGTATCACGTTGGTGTCCGGAATGTCCACCACAAAGAAGTAATCTGTCAGGGTGTAAGTCCCCATAGTCACTGCCAAGGCTGGCAAATACTTGGCACACTGCATGGTCTTGTCACCTGGAACCAGTACCGAAAACCCATCAAAGCTCTTTGTTGGTATGCTCTTCCGCTCTACCAACTGGGCATCAATAAAATTGTGGGTGGCCCCACTGTCCTCTAATACTGAAACACGCTGTCCCTGCACAGTACCTCGGACACGCAGTGTCAAGTATTTGGGAACCCCTCGCAAAGAAGCAAGGTCTCCCTGGTAGGTGCAAATGCCGCACCTCCTGCTCCTGGTGGTGGAGGTGGCGGATGATCTCCTCTCTGCGCCATACTGCTGCCTCCTGCCTCTATCTCCTCATACTCCTCCTCTTCCCCGCTACTGTCAGAGAAAACCTCGATGTAATATGCCTTCCCCGCAGCACAACGGTGTCCTGGTGCCCATGGCTCTTGTCATGTGAAACATAGCCTCTTTCGCCTTAGATCTCTCCTGGTCTCGTCATCCAAAGGCCCTCTGCTTTGGTTCCCCTTTGGAGGCAGAACCCTCATGTCCTTCCCCTTCGGCTGAAATGCCGGTCTCTGGGGGAAAGGAGCTTTAGTCCGGGATAGTGCATCCTGCAAATCCCGAGTCCTCCCAACTGTGTCATGGAGTGTAGCTAACCTCGTCGATCTGACTAACCCTCGAAGAGGCTCTGCCAATCCATCGATAAACATGTAGATCATCCTGGCTGAGGATAAGTCAGGTACCATCACAAAGAGTCTCAAAAACTCTGAAATGTATGTGTCCGGACTCCCGGTCTGCTTGAGCTTAGTCAGCTCAACAAAGTGCTCCTCTGGATCCCTTCGATCAAATCGCTCTATCAGCCTCCGTGTGAACTCAGCATATGCTGTCACCCCTGAGTGCCCCAACGTAACCATCCCGTGAAACCACCAGTCATGGGCCTTGCCCTCCAGGTGCAGCATTGCCACCTTGATGGCCTTTGCCTCTGCCATCTTGTTGAGCTAGAAATAGATATCCAACTTCTCCATTCAAGCCTTTGCCGAACACTTGGAGGATCCATCAAATGTCGGTAGATAAAATCTGCCTATCGTGCACTGTACATCCCCATCCTGTGAATGCTTGTTCCCCCTATGATGGTTGCAGGGTCCGTTGTCCCTCTTGAGCTGTACGAAGTCATGGAATGTGAGGGCATCTCTAAACTCTTGTCTGTAGGATTGATACTTGGCAAATTAATCTCCCATGTGAGCCGATTCCTGCTCCTGCTGTGCTCCTGCCCCTGTGTTTGTGGCTAGAAATGTGGGCATCGTGGAACGTGGGGGTGTATGTGACGCCATTTGCTGTGCTGTGAGGTGCTTTTGCAAATGATGGGATGTGCCGGATCCCTCTCCGGTATAGAGACCTCTTGGGGTTTAACACTGTCTAGGTTTTGTAGTGAGCCTTTGCTCCACCTCTTCTATCAGTTTCAACAAAACCTGCGCTGATTTAAGGAGAAGTTCCCCGAACTCCTTCTCGACATCTCTCTCCTTCGCCATCAGTTCCTCTTCTTTTGCGTCCACTACTGGAATGCAATCACCTTCCCCGAAAGTGACCTCCAACCTCCGTTCTTGGTCTCTATACTTCCTTTCTCGGTAACAAATGTATTGTTTCCCTGCTAGTGTCATAGACAATTTGCTCCATAGGCTAAGCCAAGTCTATGAGCTCTGATACCACTGTAATATTTTGGATAGAAATAAACAACAATATAAAGCACATAAACAAGAAACTACAGCAACTAGAGAGATATCACATGAACAAAACACAATATGGAGAACGTTGAGCCATTTTATTAAACACTGAAAGATAAAATGAGTACAAAGGTGATCAGAATGATCGCACCTTGGCTTGCACTAGGCAAGCGTAGAAATACTCTCAGAATATATCATGGAATGGCTGCTCCCTCAATGACTGCATAATCTCCAAACTGCTGGTGCTGCTGCCGTGCTGCTACTACTGCTGGAATAAACTGAATCGTTGGGGCTGCTCCCCACCTCAGAAAAATATGAAACTTTGGGAATGGCCTCTCCACCAAATACCCAGAAAAGCCCAGAGAGCTTTTCAAAAATGGCTGACCTCCGAAAATGACCTCCCTTGAGGTACCACGTTGTCCCAGTGATAAACGCTGGCCTTGAATGATCTGCTGCAAAAGATGGCCTCCAATTCTACCAAAATGATGGAATAGGGAAGGGCTGACCCCTTTCCAACTCTCTCGGGATGAATCCCCTGATAAACCCTCAATCCGGAATCTCCTCCTCCAAAGACTGTGTCCTCCCTCTCACTGTCTGTGCTATCTCTGCAAGTGAACAATCCCAGCTGTGACTGCTCCAACTCTCTCTGCAAAACAATGATAGAACTCCTCACCCGAGTAGGCACTTGAAGTCCCTCGGGGCTGAGGTTGGGATCTCTGCACAGAGACACCCGGTGTGCTGAACATCACTTGCAGACTTTGCTCAACAGCGAAAGCGTGCTCAATGTCAAAAGACAAATAACATAGATGCATAATTGAATGATCAAAATGAGGAGCCTCTCTCCCTTTTTATGTTTGGAGAGCCTTGCTCTCACCTAGGCCCACCACCATTTGCGTTGTCTCCTTGGCTTCTGTTTGTCCTCTAGCCTGCTTGTGAGACTTGGGCCACGTTGCCCATCACGACACCTCCTCCCCCTTGTTGCCACTTTTGTCTCTGAGCCCCATATTTCGCAAATAATGCGTGTCTCCAAGTGACTTTAGGAAATTCTTTTATCCTAAGTGTGAGTTAAGTGTCCCTCTTCACCCACTTTATTTCTAACTTAACTTTATTAAAGTAAAATAGTCAAAAATTAATATTTCCAATTAGCTATTGTTAATTGGGAATATTACATATAAACACATTAACATAGTTATTTTTGGACAATTGTCCCTAGAAAGACCCAATGTGGGAAAAATCGGTGCGGCGAGATGAGGGTTTCTTTATTATTCTTTAGCTAAATCTCTTGTACAAAAATAGCAATGAGAATAATATATGTAGAAATTTACAAACAATTTTCTCCTTGCATCACAGTGAAGTGACTGAAGAGAGAGGCCCGAGCTTCTCTGCGTCTCATTACGTCGGCCTACGCACCGGTCCCAACGTAAGTAACATTAACATCCACTGCCTACCTTTCTTTGTCCCTCCTTTGTCTTGCTTACTCCCGATCCAGTCTGTACTCGGCTCTTGTGATGCTCTCTCTCTCAACATGTAACTCTCCTCGATTTGATTTCTCTAGCCTAACCCGGCCGGTGAGAAAATCGATCTTTACTGGGTAGTGAGTATACGCACGGTGTGTTTTCCAAATGCCCCATCAGTCCTTATAATCTTCTCATTGAGACTTCAATAGTCGAGATTAAATCATTAATCACCGGCTAAGATTAACTTGACTTGATTTCGACGTTTTCTAGAAGATTCACACCACTGTTTATTAATACCCTTTAATTATTTTAAATTCCTAAGTTTAGATTTAGGATTATTTATTAAAAATAATTAATTATTTTCATAAAATAGAATCTAGGTGGAATTTTAAAGCACAGTTCATGGGACCTTGTGCCTAAGCCTCCTTGCAAATTTTGGACTTAGAGCACATCGTCTCTCAAAATTCAACACTCCTCTTAGAAGAATGTGCTCTAGTAATACAACCATATGAAGTACTATAGTCTGCTCCCACACCTGTGATGTCTGTGATACTTCCCACAGACACTACGCTATTGCATCTGTTGTTGACCACATCTTGCTACTACTGCTGCAACTCTCTTGTTATCTGTGTATAGCTGAGACCCATAGCCTACGAAATCGGTTCTCGATACCCATCTGCTCCTTGAAGCTGAATGAACTTAGCTCTTTCTAGAGCCTTTGTGGTACGTCTACTACGTGATCTTTTGTGCGAACATACTTTGCGGTTGTTACGCTTACATGTTGAACACGATCTACGATAAAATGACATCGAGATCTATGTGTTTTGAAATAGATCATGAAATCTTGGATTCTTAGAGAGCGATGCAAATCTTTTTATCATAGTAAACACTAGTCGGTTCCATCCACTTCCTAAACAAACTCTCAGAATCTTCTAAGCCATATGGCTTAAGCACATTGCTATGTTGAGCGCCATATATTACTGCCTTTGGTGGGCTTGGTGCTGCAGGCCTGCAGCTACTTTAGCAGAGATCATTCTGATCCAAACATTGGAACGGTGCCCGGAGGTACTCTTTACGTGCTTGAACTTCTGTGTCTGTTGTAATCTACATCAGTAAACATCCTCTCCTTGAAGGTGTATTCTGACTTGAGTATCAAGCCCCATTCCCACGCACGTATACGAGAATGTGCCTGAATTCTTTGCTTAATGTACCCTTTTCGATTCCACCATGAGCCGATTGAGGTGTTGACAACAAAACGATAATACAACCTGGTGTCGACCCGGATACATGAGTGACCCCATGAATTTGTTTGTACAAAGCGAGTCATTCCTTGCCCTGAGGCATCTAGTACCCTGCTGGTTAGTGAGTCATAGGTGTCGCCATGAATGCAATCTGCATGTTTGAACCTCTTGAATTTGTGGCATATCTTCCTTGCCTAGGAAGATCTCTCATTCTTCTGCACTGATTCCAACCTAAAATAGTGTCAACCCCATATCCTTCATGTCGGAATTCTACTTCAAGATTCGTGCGCAGTCCTTTATAATTGTATTATTTGATAAGAAACAAATCATCTAAATAATAAATTAGTGGCTCATTGCCTGTAAATAATAAAGGATGGGACGCTGTCACTCTTGTGAATCCCAAGCTGCCTGAAGTAGGCCCACATCAATTCGACCATACCAAGCTTTGGGTGCTTGCTTGAGGCCATAGGGGCTTTCTTCAATATGCATACATGAGTTCTCTTCTCATGGGTTTCGAAGCGTTCGGCGTTCTATGTACACCTCCTCTTCTATCCCACCCATTGAGAATGTTGTCTTGACATCCATACGACGAATCTCCCATCCCATACGAGTACATTAGGGATATAACGGATCTAATAGAAGATGTATACGGCTACGGGGTGAAGGTCTTCTCATAGTCGTTCCTTCCTTACGCGGATACCCCTTTGCAGGGGCAGGCCTTGTACTTCTCCATGCTACCATACGTAGCATTCTTGATCTTGTAGATCCATCTTGATCCCTCTGGTATTTGGTCTATCCTGGAGTCTAGGTACAACTTCCGGACATGTTCATCATGATGTTGTACTCTTCTACCATGGCATCCACCCATACTTGGTGCTATATGACTTCTGAAAATTGGAGGGTTCTTCTACACCCATTTCTGAATGCTTAGTACTGTCTACAATGCCTCTTCTCGGTTCTAGGAGCTCCATTGAACTCCCTCTCGTCCTCGATTAATACAGTGCCTCCTATTGGTTCTGTTGGTGGTAGGAGGAGTTCTCCCCAATTCCTCCTCCACCATTCTGCTATTATCCTGGCAGAAGCTGCTAGCATCTTCCTCTCTCGAAATGTTGGTAGTGGTCATTGTACTTGATCTAGTGTTTGTCCTCTTGCACTGTCCTCCTAGCCTTTTACTCTTGTTGGACTAAAAGGAACTTTTTGCAGTGATCCTCTGTGCCCAGCATCTCACGAGATTTCCTGAAAGCTCTATCTTCGATGAACTTAGCATCTCGCCTTATTACAATTTTTCTCTTTGCTAGGAATGTAGATTTTGTATGCTTTTGAGGAGTCTCGCTATATCTATAAGATACCCCTTTCTGTGATCGATCCGGTTACTATGCTTCTCATCGGCACGTAACAATATGCGAGACTTGAATATCAGGAGGTGACTCACTTCGGCTTCCTCTGTGAAAACTCCTTCGGGGCGTTTTCTTCCCCAATGCTTTGTGAGGGTTTTATTTTGAATATAGGCGGTTGTGTTACATGCCTCGCCATAAGAATCTAGGCTAGTCTAGGTCATATAACATAGCTTTCTTGTGCCCCAATAATAGTTTTGTTCTTCCACTCACTTCACACCATTGTTGTGGATTGTATGGTATTGTCCACACTCTCTTGATGCCCTCCTTTGTGACACCTTGAAGCCTATTTCAAATGTCTTCTCCACCAGATTATCTAAGTACAATACCTTCCTTTCTTCTGTCATGTTCTCCACGAGAGCTTTAAACTCTACGACCCGATCAAGACCTCATCCTTGGTCTTTAGGAAGTAGATCCGAGGTTTTTTTATAGTAATCATCAATGAAGATGACAAAGTATTATACCATTTGAGAGCTCCTAGTGGATGTTGTGAAAATGAGAAAATGTCTGAGTGTATCAATCCTAATACACTTCTATTCGGTTATCATTTCTGGGAAAAACCGCTTTAGCGTACTTTCCTAGTATGAATCCTCTGCATACGTCATCATGCTCCGTACTGAGTGTTGGTGTCCCGTGTTTTGATAGTTTGGCAAATCAAAAGACAAGGCAACATCAAAACCAATCTTTAGAGTTACAGGATCTAGTCCTCCTGCTCTCAGAGAGGGATCTCTCAAAGTTTGTTTGCAAAGGTTTATCTTGTGTGCTTAGAGTATTGGTTTTAGACTAGTTATTAAGTGCAAGTATTTGTTTGTTTGGTTGGGTTGAATTGATACAGCAGAACATGAAAGGTCTAGGAAAGATATATAGGACAGTAAAATATCTGTTTCATTGGGCAATGGAGTCAAAAAGAGGTCATAACACACTTATCAAAGGATATGGGATATCAAAGGGCAAATCTAACTTGGCCACAAGATCCTTTTGTTTTTGGAATGGAATGAACATTAATGATTTGGAAAGAGAGTTTTAATTCTCAACAACGAGAATTTGAAAGCATAATTTGAAATAATAAAAAGTTCTTTGATAGACAGGGCTAACCATAAATTCTACAAATCACACCTTTAAGCAAACAATGATTTCAAAACAACTTTCAAAGTAAAATCTAAGATTCGGGGAACACCCTATTTCCTCAAAGATTTTATTCTAAAGGACTTTTAGAAAACATATAAGATTCACTGATAATCACAGTCATAGAAGAGGGAACACCTAAAAACATCTATGATCATAATTATAACGACCTTAAAGCCAACTGTTTAAGTGAGGACAAAGGGCAAGATCAGAACAGACCTCTCTGATTCACTATAAGCAAAGAACTTCAAAGGGAGACTTCAATAACAGTTTTTTAAGTGGCAACAGACAAGCAGGGAGGACCATAAATCATGTTGAAACCAATTGTTCAAACTATTAAGGAAATAAACAAGCATGAAGACTAAAGAGAAAGATTAAAGCCTCTAAAATACTTCAGCAGAAGAAAACATAAAACAGTGAAGGATGAACAGGTCTAAGGTGCTTCTAGGAGTCATTTCTTAGCCTATTATTTTCTATCCTACTATAGTAAGAAATTATGGAACATAATGGAAACAGGGAAAAACATGTGACAGTTCAGAATACTTCACCAACAGCCAAGCTCATGAATCCAGCGATAGAGCCTTCTCAGGAACAAACATGCAACAACATCATCAAGATCTCCAAGACTTCAATTTGTTCTTCAACTTCAAAGGACTATGTATTGATTTCAGAAAGTTTCAATATTACAGCTTGTAATCAACAACAACCAACAACCCTTCACTCATCTTCTGCTGTAGTATATATAGAAGAATGAGGAGGTGAGATCTGATAAAAGATCTCAATTACAATTAATACAGAGTTAATGTCTTCTTGGCCCTTGGGGGGCTCAATGAATAAACTGTACAGGTGTTTCACTGAATTAATTGATTTATACCTATGAATTAAGCTTGGTGGGAGCTTGGTTGATCTTTGAGGCTCTGTGTGACGCTAGGGTTACTCTGCAGATATCTTTTGCATTAAGTTTCAATGCAGAAGTAACTTTCCGACTGTGCTGAGGTGAAAATCTTCATTCGATCAATAACTTTGGCCCTTGTTTGAATGGTTTGAGGCAACAGGTGGCTCTGTGGTAGCTGGGAGAAATTGATTAACCTCATATGTGGCGGTGGAGGTTTCCTGTCTGATAATCTTTTATGCTTTCTTCTTTAACTGTGTTTTAAATCGGGGATTAGGCTTTTGATAGCCGTCTTAGCCATAATCCCCACAAATTTGTCCTTTAATCCTCTTCTCTGGTGTATTTTTGTCTTCGATGCTGATACTCTTTGTCTGTGCCCGATCTGCTGTGTTCTTTGCTGTTGTGCAGGGCTGCGCAGGGTTCATAAGGCATCCATGCCTGAGGAAACACTGAGGAAACGTGCATTTCCACTCTGTGGATGATTTCCTTTGACGAATCGAAGACGGGAGGGTCGTCACCCTCCGCCTCTAAATCTTCTTTGAAAATTGCGAGAAAATGATAAAAACCCTGCAAAATACGAAAACTATTAAAAAATCCTGCTTTTATAGGTTGACTGCATTGGAGGGCGTGCGAGGAGATCGGGGCCGTTGGATGGCATCATCCAACGGTCAGGATTGAATCGGGGAGATCATAAAATGGGCGGAAGAAAAATTAAATTCGAGTCGTCGATCGTGCAGAGATCGACGGTTGAGATTGAACGAGGCGGTCAGAGGAGAAGGATGAATCTAAGCCGTCGATCGCGCAGAGATCGACGGTCGGGATTGAGTAATGGAAAGTCAAACAGAGAGGTTGGGCGATGAATTGTGGGTCGTCGATCTGCAGATCATATCGACGGCGGAGATTGATTTGCCGCTATACGATGACCCGGCTATCATGCACGCACCTTCGTTAACCATCGAGCAACTTCGGTGAGCGATCACCGTTGGATCAGTGGGCCCAGATCGGATGGTCCACAGCGATATCGCTGGGCGTCCAGGTCCGAACGTTAACGCGCGATGGACGACGGTTTACAAATAGTACACGGGATGCGTGTCAAGCGATGTATGGAATCGCTGGCCATCCGGGGAAAACACCCTTTTGCTCGAAGGCGGTGCGATGGATACCGCCGGTTTTGGGCAACTGGCTTTCAGGCGGTGGGGACCGCGGCAAGACACGCTCCGCACCATCTGATCTATGGATTAGATCGACGGTGTATATTGCTTGAATTTCGGATCGGCGGAGGTCTTTAAGAATAAAAATAAAACCCGAAATTTTCAAATAACAAAGGTTTTTTATATTTTCGGCAAATAAATATTATTTGAAACGGATAAGCGCCTAACTGCTGAGTGCGCGGTTCCGCCGCCAGGACTTATCGACGAGAGGGGTTAGCAACTTAGCCTGAGGGGGCTTAAGTCCAAATACATAGGAAATATGTATTTTTCATGGTTTTTCAAGGATTTTTAGAAGGAATTAAGGGTTTCGATAAGGTCAAGAAAGGGTCTTAAAACCTTATCACGGGTTTTTTATGAAGTGTAAAGGGGAGAAACATGAAAATGGAAGATCTTCATGGGGAAAAAGGAGAGGGAAAAGGAGGTTAGTTTTGGGAGTAGAGGAAGGGGAGAATGTATTTGCAGCAGTGTTTGGTCTTGGAAATCAACAGGATTTCAGGGTCTTTTTAGGGTGTAAACAGCAGTGTAGGATTTGGATAGAGGCAGGAGGCCTTTCAAGAGTCTTCAAGAGCCAACAATTTTTAGTCATGGAAAATTGTTCCTTGAAGGCTCAAAACAAATTTAGCCATCTTTAGGTATAACAAATATTAATAGGTAGCTTCTTTCTTGAGGCCCCAATCTTCTTGTTAATGATGTCTCTAGCATCCTTAGTGCTCCATAGTGAAATATCTGTTACTTTGTGTCATAGTTCATTGATTTCTTTCGCCAAATAGAAAGTTGCTTTATCGGCTCATTGAACTGAGCATAATTTGTGATACATTTGTGACTCGATTTGTCTTCTTCTTCAGTTCGGATGTTTGACATATGCCTTCTTTCCAATAAAGTATACATATTATCCCTTGTCCTATAATTGGGACAACGAAATCGATTCGTTCCCAACCTGGCATGCAACACATTAGTGGCTACGATGTTGGTTCACCGCCTCGTAAATGCTATAGTACACTCTCACTGTTGAGTGCATTTTGTTCGGTCTCCAATAGTGATATGGAGTCCATATGCTCTTCCTTATAGCTGAAAATATTCTCGTACTCTGGTCATGTGGTGAAACCTGTATCAATGTGCCAAACACCTAGGATGTTGAACTTGACAAACAAAGCGAAGTCTTCTTCAAATACGGGAAAGATAATTGAGAGACATCTAAATTTTCCATACTTATCGTGCTATTTTCCTTCAATTCTTGTCGCTTTTGCGGTCCGATACTTCTTCCCCTCCCATGCTCTCGTTGATTATAACTGCGTAACTCCCTCACATCCTTTGGCAAATTTCGATCCAAAACCTTTCTGCAATCGACTCACTTAGAGAGAGATTTTCCTGAAATTTTGTCCTCTTGGACTTGATTGCACAATCCTTTAGGGAATACGATTCAACGCTTGCATGATCTCAGTCTCCTCTTGGATTTATTCTTTTTACGGATCTGGCTCTCGCCTGCTTCTTGAAAATTCTGCTGCTCAGATGTATTCTTTGATAGCTAATTATATTTTCTTCTATTTGTTTATTGTACAAAATTATTTGTCATATTACTCGGTAAATATTGAAATAAAATACAACATGATTTCTGAATAAGGTATGCGAATGAGATTCCCAGGAAAATACTAGCATAAGTATAAACACATTAACACGATTATTTTTGGACAATTGTCCCAGAGAGAAAAACCCAATGTGGGAAAACAGTGCAACATATGAGGTTTTGTTTATTATTTCTTGACAAAATCTCTTGTACCAAAAATAAACAACAAAATAGAAGAATATACATGAGAAATTTACAAACAATTTTCTCACTTGCATAGCTGATGAAATTTTGACCACAGAGGACTGAGCTTCTCTGCGTCTCCTTGCGTCGGCCTTTACGTGATCCCTACGTCTGACCTCTGCGTTGTGCACCTTGCCGCACCATGCCTCTGCCTTTGCTTCCTCTAGGTACGATCCTGTACTCTAGAGCTCTTGTTGATGCCCTCTCTCTCAACACAAGCTCTCCCTCGATTTGATTTTCTCTTGCCGAACTTCAATCGGTGATTTAATCGATCTTCTTGGGTAACGAGTATGCGCGTGTGTTTTCCAAATACCCCATTAAGTCCTCCTTATAATCTTCTTGTTGAGACTTCATGACCAAGATTAAATCGTTAATCATGACTAAGATTAACTTGACTAATCTCTTTTTTCTGGAAGATTCTGCCGTGTTTGTTAATACCCCTTGATTAGTTTCCAGAAAGTTTAGACTTAGGGTTGCCATTAAAAATAATTAATTATTTTCCTACAAACACAATCTGGTGAGATTTCCCAGAGCTTACTTTAGGTTCTTTGGAATACACATGTGCCTAAGCCTCCACAAAATTTAAAGACTTAGGTATATCAATGCTCCTAGAAATCAACACCTGGCGATCGGGCGTACTTTTATTGGTTCCATTGGTGGTGGAGGGCTCAATCCCAAATCCTCCTCTGTTCCTTTGGATTTCACACACGAGAACTATCTAGATCTCCTACTCCTAAAAATACGGTGTTGGTCATTGTACTCGATCCTGGTGTTTGTTCTCCTATTTGTCCTGTAGTTGTTGGACTAATGGAGCTAGCGGCCGATCACATGTAGACATCTCTCGAGATCTTCTAAAATCCCTATCTTCCATGAACTTTGCATCTCGCCTTACTACAATCTCCCACTTGTTGCTAGGAATGTAGATCCTGTATGCCTTTGAGAGTCTCGCTATCATAATTACCCTTGATGCGATCTGATCCAACACTACGCTTTTCGTCTAGAATGTGGTAATATGCTACCTCCCCAAACATCCTTAGATGACTTACTTTTGACTTCTTCCCCATGAGCCCTTACGGCGTTTTCTTCCCAAATGTTTGTGAGTTATGTTCTAGATGTACCTCTTGTGTTGCATACCTTAATCCATAAACCTGGCGATCTTGGTCATATAACATAGCCTTGGTTGCCGCGACTATTCTTTTGTTTTTAACACTATACTCCGATACATTGTGGATTATATGGAGTATTTCACTCTCTTGATGCCCCCTTATGCAAAAGTTTTGGCAAGTCTTTATCTGTGTACTCTCACCCATTATGCAGGTGATGCCACAGTCCTTTTCCTTGTCATGTTTTTCTACGAGAGCTTTGAACTCTTTGAGCCAGGTCAGACCTCATCCTTGGTCTTTTTAGGAAATAGGAATTAAGGTTTTCTGGGTGGTCGTCAATAAAGGTGAGCGGGAAATACACGCCATCGGCGAGAGCTACAGTGGACACATTGAATAGAAAATATTCAATTTATCAATCCCAACACGCCATTTGCTCTGCGATCATTTTAGAGGCTCTTGCCTTTTTTTTATACTTTCCCTGAATCGCATCTTCTACATCGTCATCATGTTCGGTAGTTGAGTGGAACTCTGTGCAGTCTCTCTTAGCAGCTCTAAGATGCTCCATGGTGTAAGTGTCCCATCCTCTGTGCCAAAGTTTGTTCGCTCCTTCCCATTGTTGCTATTAATGCCTATCGGTGGCATTGAGAAGAATCGTGCAACTTATATAACTTGTTGCTTCTAGCTCAATTTGTCTTCTAGTCTTCGGCTAGGATGTTTGACATATGCCTTATTCTTCACAGTATAGATCCGCCACCCTTGTCTTACAGCGGGACCTTTGAAATCAAGTTCATACCCAATCTCAGAACATACGTGCTATCGGTGGCGCTAGTCTTTGGTTCTCGCGATAAGTCTAAAATTCTATAGTGCCTCTCCTTTGGTGTACACTTGATTCTGTTGCCCACAGTGATCGGGAAGTCCATTTGTTCTTCTTGATAGCTGAGAAATATTCTCTTACTCCGGTCATGTGAGATGAAACTCACCGCTATTAATATACCCAGATACCAAGCGATGCTAAACCCATTAGACACGCAAACTCATCTTCAATTTGGAAGACAATTTTGAGCTTCTTGAATTTCCATACTTATACGTGCTATTTTTTTCCTTTCTCATTTGATGCTTTTTTGCCCAACAATTGTTGCAGAAAAGCTGCGTCCCAGGTAGAAAAATCTGCTTTCTCCCATTTTGGTGATCATTTGCTCCCTACTGCCCTTCGACAAATCTACGTCGAAAAAATCTTCTTCTATGTTGACTCACTCGGGAGAAAGATTTTGCAAATTTTCTTCACAGGCGTAGTGGGTACCTGGTCCCTACCAGGTTCAATCTAGCTGCGTACGCGATCTTTTGAACTCCCTCTTTTGCTGCGGTCTTGGAGTGCTACTTGCTTCACACATGTGCTCGATACCATACGAAAATTCTAGATGGGAATTCCCCTAACACTTGCAACATTTGCTTTAATATTTCTTCTACTAATGGTCTGAATCAATTTTTTTACGGTGTTACAACGTAAATATCGAAATAAATTCTACTATAGCCCTCACAATTAAATGCAGTGGAAAGTAAATGCAAGGAAAAATACTAGCACAAAGTATATGCAAATGACATAGTTATTTTGAGTGGAGTCTCAGGAAAAAGCCAATGTGGGAATCTTTTGGTGCAACAAATAGGGGTTTCTTTATTATTCTACAACAATAAAAAAAATTCATGTATGTACACGATCTGGATAGAAAAAATAGAAGGAGAAACACGGAGGAAATTTACTAACGAATTTCTCACACTGTTAGCGATTTCGACCGAAAGAGGACATTATTTGTCCTTCGCGATCCTCACTACGTCACCACTCTATGCGATTACTGCGTGCTGCCTCTACATTGGTGATCTGCGTCCCTCATCTACGTTGCCCCTTCCAGGACTTCTTCACACTCTTGAATATTGTTGATCTCACTCTCCCACTTGCAACTCACCTACGATTCGATTTTCTCTTGTAGAACTGACCAACGGTAAATCCATTTTGCTTGGGCAGCGAGTATACGGACTTTGTGTGTTCTCAGCGCTCGGCAAGTTCTAACTAACAATCTCTGTTAAGATATCAGCCAAATTAAAACATAATCAATGGCTAAGATTAACTTGGACTCGATCTTCGTCTTCATCTGAAGGTCTCACTACGTTAATTAATACAATTTAATTAATCACATTTCCTAAGTTTGGACTTGGAGAATGTGTATGTCTTATCTTCTGCAAATCTTGAGGCTAGTGCATACGATGCTACAAACATCAACAATCAACTAGTACAAAGATAACAACTACACTTTTGGCAGATCATGATAGAATTGTGCAAATGATCTGCTTGTGTGATGGGTCACATCTAGTGAAAGATACGAGGTACATTGAAGTGAATGGGGTGAAACACCTCTAGAATAGCATGCCTCCTTCGCATGTATGACTCAGAGGATATTAATGCTCCCTCCTTAACATGCATAACTCCAAGTGCTAAAGATATAAGAAGTATTCATTGTTTCACCCTCTTGAGACTTTCTTTCACTAGTGCATCCTTACTTCAGCATGAAGCAAAGTGCTGGGAATTTATGGAGGAGCAGTTTTACAACAAGGTAGCTATCAAAGAGTGTGTGCTGTCCTCCTAATGATATGATAGTTGAGTTCGAAATAAAGTTCACACTACTGGACCTGGTGGAGATCTCCTGCCCATGATACTTGTTCTGAGAAACGAGGAAATTCACACTTGCTAAGAAATGAGCAACCACTCTCTCCTTGGTTATCGTTAAATCCTTTCATGGTAGTAAAATGTTATTACAAAATTGATCTGTTCTTGAGGTGGTGGTTACTTCCACACTTACCCAAGCTGTTGTCAACCAGAAGAATTACTAAGCCAAATTTGACATACACGTTGGAACAATATTGTGTGTTATTTCATTGGTTTCACAGATTCGACGTCTTCTGGTGTCAATGTGAGTCTCTGATAGTATACACTGCAATGTAGATTTCACTAGTTGTGGTGTTTGTCAACATTTCTTCATGCTGATATCTTGCAAAGTTTAGTCCATTATGAGTTCCAAGCATGTTTCTTGGTGGGGCAATTGGCTCACTGCTTTGAGATGGGATTCACAAATATGCAGTTCTTCTTAGCCTGTCATGAACATTATGAATTTTCTTTTGATATGTATAACATTCTAAATAGATACATTTCAAGAATACCACATCCATTTCATGGAATTAGTGTAACTCATCTCTAAAAACTGAGAGTAAATAAATTTTAGTTGAAGGAAAGCATGTTACATTTAAATCTATGATTGCAAAATGTCTGTTAATATGTTCATTGCTTCTAGCTATTTTGATTTTGTGAAAGCTTGCTCAAGTTTTGGTGCATTGCAAGGTCAAAATGCTAGTAGTATGGGAGTATACATCTGCTGATCGGTTTTTGCACTGCCTTCCTTTACATCCATATCAAGGAAACATTATAATATTCTAACATTCAACTAATATTTACAGAAATTAGGTCTTAAAACTTTGTTATATTTTGAAATGCTGCAGATTTTACTTGGATGGTTCATAACTTCATTGAATACTTTGATAAATATAGTGATACGGAATGAGGAATGACACCCCATGGGTCTTTATTTACATTGTATTGATATAGTGCTATTGCAGCTTCTGAAGTGATTCATACTTCTTGGTACATGTTCATGGACTTTTAATGCCTTACTTGGACCTCTTTACGCTGGTGCTTCGGTAATTTCTAATCTTGCTATAGTCAATATTTAAATAATTGGTTTTTGTTTTTGATGATAAACATTCTAAAGATTATTTTAATTTTGAAGTTATCTCATGGAAACCTTCAAATTTAAATTTGAAAAATGTTACTGTTTCATGTTACAGAAGGAACATTGCTGGCTGGTTGATGTTGACTTGGAATTGTTTTCTTCAACTGATCTTGAGATGTTTTCCACATGTGACTGTTTCTGTTTGATGTGACTCTTTGAAGGTTGATTTCATGCCAAAGTTTAGCGTGAGAGATGCTTGAAGATGGTGTGAATCATACTCTACTGTTGGAAGCAAGTCTGAAGTAATAACTGTGTTTCTGGGGTATGTTAAGCTCCTGTTTTGCTTATCTCAGGATAGATGTTCTACTATGAAATATTAGAAATTAAAACTGCTTTTGACAAAGTGCATTTCGTTTCCTTTATACAAAACTTGATTGTGAATTTTGTATTCAATTTGTATTGATTAAAATTGAACTCTATAGAATGAGTTCTTCGGATAAAAAACGCCAAAGTGAAGTCTACAGCTAGAGCCTAACAAAATACTAAATAGGGATTTTTAGCATTCACTATATCTAATTCTAAATAATAATGTTTTTTGGATTAATCACATCATTAGGATTTGGTGGGTATTGCAGGCCCAACTAATTCTTTTGATTTCTAGGCAATATTTTCAAGCACTGTTCAACATCAGCTACTTTCTGCAATTTTACAAATTTGTGTTGGCAAATATATCTCCAGGGGGTCAGGAATATACCTTATTGGCAATATTGGGGGAAACATCAGAAACCTTAGAAAAACATAATTTTTTTTTCATTTTTTAAAACATCTAAAGCAACAATTGTCAATAACATCAAACAAATACTTTCAAAAATAGAAAAAAGAAAAATTGATATATAAAATGTTGAGTGATACATTAAATGTTGATAACAAATTCTGATATTTGTATCAAGTTCTGATAGGATGATACAAAATAACATTAAAACAAAGATACATACATCTCATGATTCATTAATGTAAGTCATCTAGATTTTACAATGATAAATTTACTACGAAATCATCAATTCACTCTAACCTTTTTAATGGGAAAAAATTGTTGCTTTTCCTTTAGAAGCAATTCCTCACTCCACCAGACGAATTTGACTTTGACCTCAGCTCGAAATTGAGCGTCCCTCACTGCCTGCCTCTGCGCAGTATTTGCATCACTCTACGCGATCCACTTGTGTCCCTCCAGCTCGGAACTGTGTCACCAGCATTTGTATTACTGTCAGTTTGCTGTCTGGGAAACATGATTGCCTCTAGCCTCTGGAACCTCTGCTAGCCGGCACTGAATCTCGCCTTCTCCCCAGCAAAAGCAAGGGGTACTCTGAAAACTGTACCTCCTTTGTGGCACCTACGCCTCTCTGCAAATGTACTCTACCAGATCTGGAAATCTTCCTCACGACTTCACTATCTCTGCCTCTCTTTCACTACTTCGATCTCCAGATCTTCCCAAATAACTTCACATTTGCTACTCTAGAAATCGATTTCTCAACAAATTTGAATGCTCTGATTTGTTGTATTTTTCTCGAAGCCCCATCGAACTTCTTCTTATAATCTGAGACTTCAATGATGATTAAATTTGCAATTGATGGCTAGGATTAACTAGAAATTGATCCATGTACTTTTCTAGAAGATTCTCACCATGAATTAATTAATTACGATTAATTTATCATATTTCCTAATTTTAGACTTAGGAAATATTAAATTGACTAACAAATCTAATTAAGTAGTCTCTAGGTGGAAATTTCTGAAGCTTGATTTATGGGTTTTGGAGAATACATGTATTCTAGCCTCTCTACCAAATCTCGTGGCTAGAACACATTCGATGCTACAAAAACTAGCGTCTTTTCTCCCCTCAATCATTGATGCTCTACTTAGTGGCTCAAACTCACTTTCTTACTAAATCCTTTATATTTGAATAGCCTGTTTGTAAGGAAACTCACTCCCCTCTTGTGTCAATTGTGTCTCTCTCCATCCCCATCGATTTGCTCATATAATCTCTTGTTGGAGGTTCAACAACCATGATTAGATGCTTATCAATGACTAAGATTATCTTAAACTTGATCCATATGAGTCTCTAGAGCATTCTCGATCTTCCTTAATTAATTCCAATGTTACAAATATCGCGATTGGGATAAAATCGCCGAGGAAAAATGCGACAAAAATGGGGAAAGAATAGCCCATACAAAAATATTGTTTTTTCAATTTTAATATCTAAAGCATCTCTGACATAAAATAAATGCATTATAATACATAAATATGTAAAAAAAACTAATATATAAGATGTGTAATATCATGTCTAGTGCTACATCATACATAAGAAGTGAATCACATCACGAATACTAAGTCACGAGTCTCAAAGTCTAGCCTCGGCCTCAAAATATCAACAAAAATATAATAATGTATCTCTCATCATGAGTCATAATGTCATATACAAAGGAATGTCATGCCATGCCACCATCCTCAACCTGGTCATATACTATTGATTTCACCTCTGCCCCTCTTACTTAGAAAATACAACAACTTTGCGCTTTCTCTCTAGATGAAGGCTTTGAGCGGGACGGCAATGGGCTGTGTCGTACTCTAGAAGTAAAAAATGAAACACCCAGGCAGAACTTTGAACAGGAGCTAAGGAGGCGGAGACCACGTCCTCACATCGGTAGTAGTGGTAGGTGGTGTCACCTCCTCCTCCTGCTCCTCCTAGCTGCTGCTTCTCTCTTTCTTTGCTTCTCCTCGTCCTCCTCCCGTCCTCCCCCTCCTTCACCACTCTTGTTCCCTATCCAATCGAGCCGGCTCCATGACGGGCCTCTCGGCCTCAACCTCGGCTGGGCGGTGGTGTCAATCGCATCTAAAGAGATGGCCTCATATCGGGGTCCTCTCAATTTGTCTCACCCACAATCTAAGATTGTAGTAGACGTAAACCATGTCATTGAGCCGGTGACCTCCAACACATGCAGGATCATAAATTAATAAATTAAATATTTAAAAAATATTTAATGAATTCAAAAATGTCAGTTGGAAATTGGAATAGGTTAAGTTTTTTACCATTTAGCTTTGGTGTGTATTTTTCCAAAGCTACCTCCCGGTTGCGCTCGCATCACAGCTACATGTTTGGTGAGTATTCTAATGGCAAGTTTTGGAGTTTTAATTGTCTGCCCACTTCTCAGCTCCTCCACCATGCATCTACAAGTTCTAAGTTACAACAAATAAGATAAACATAAAGTTACAAACATAAGAAAATTTTTAAAATAATGAAAAAATCTTACGGCATTTTAGTAGTCCTATCACAGACTGACCATGTGGAAGCCTCAGAACATACACCATTACATATACCTCCATCTCTTTGGATATCTGCGTTCGATGGATTTGGCACCATCTTACGGAACCTGATGAAAAAGCTATCCATGACCTTAGCATGAAATAGAAAACCACATGAATAAGCGAATGCGGGGTTCGGGGAAGAGCCTGCGGCATGAATGGGATGATGGAGTGTGTTGTTCCATCGATCATCGATCACTTCCCTTATAAGGAGTTGTCCTGCGAAACTCCTCATCACCCTTATCATCACTCATGTTTGACGACTTCTTTGGCCCTATCCATGGCCTCATACAAGTAGCCCATTGCGGGCTTCTCTCCATCCACAATCTAAGAACCTTTACCAAAGGTTCACTAATCATTACACACCTCTTCCACTCCACGAGCCCCGAAACTTTCTACGATATGACACCAACTTTGCAGATGCTTTGTCCCTGCGATTTGCGGGATAGTCAAAGCCATGCCTCATGAAAGAAACATTCTTCAAATCACTTAGAATTCAAGAGGGATTGAAGAGAGATAATAGTGGCAAATCGATGTAATAGCAATTTTTCAACTCCTTCTTGTTGGTGAATATCCTCATCAAATGTGAATCCATGGTTATATTTAAATTTTGTGATTCTCTTTGATGATTCTACAATATCATTGACAAAATCAATCTTTAGTGTATCTGTCAAATCAATGTAATGTGCGGCTAAGGTGTCCAATATGCTCGGATACCTCTCCATAAGCATCTTGCAGTAGAAACATAGTTTGTAGCGTTGTCGGATTTATGATTTGGACAACATTTTTGGGGCCCAGCCTCCATAATGAATTACATCAATAAATCACATAATAATTTTGCATCTTTGTGTATCACAGTTATCCTTCAGTTCATAAACATTGTCGCAGGACAACTAACCAAGAGATTAATAAGGGTCCCTGCCTTTGATCAGTCCAACCATTTGACATCATGATTGCATCCTGTGACTTCCATGATACCCTTAACTCTTCCAATCTCTTGGTCGATCAAGCTTTCTCATTTTGCGAATCATATAGGTCATTAACTCGAGGAAAGCATATCATAGGCCAACAACGATAGCATCAATACAAACGATAAAATGGATTGTTCCTGGCAACATTGAAGGGAATATCACTCCAAAGAAATAGTTGCCCAACAACTTATCTGACTTCTTCCTTCTCCTTTCTTTTAAGAAAGGACGAGATAGAATAGGTTGTGCCACAGGGAATGGTTCTAGGAACAAAAAATGAGGAGGCGGCTACGGGGCTGTAGAAAGAGGTTGATCTTGAAGAGCCACTACCACTCTCACGGTCAACTCCAAACCTTGATATTTGACTTTTTTTTAAATTTGCTTTGCGAGTTTTTAGTGGTTTCCTATTTCTCCCAGTGAGTTCATGGCTCTTTTGATTATTTACGGGCGGGTGTTTTGCAAGGGGGCCTGCTTCACTTCCCCGAGAATTTGTGCCAAGTGGTATTTCAGCTTTGTATATCCCCCATTGTCATGTGTTGAACACATAATTTGCCAAATGCAGAACGATCTGGTCAAACCCCATCGAGTTCTGAATTCCATAGAAGGATCTAATTTCCTTGGCATGTTGGAAACTTTGAAGTTTGAACTTTGAATGTTGAAATTTGAACCTAGGGCACAAGAAAAATTGCCAGTTAAAAAATAAAATAAAAAAATTACAATTTTACATACAACATTTTGATTTTTTTCACCAAAAAAAACCTTCAACTCAATGCAAAAATATTGGGAAAAAATACCTGTTGAAACACAAGCAAAAATAATGGGAAGAAACTAAGAGCACAAGAAGAAATATAAAAAACAAAATTTAACAAACAATTTCTTGCATTTTTGACCAAAATAAACCCTCTCCTCTCAATAAATTAAAAAAAAAAAAAAAAAATATATATATATATATATATATATATATATATATATATATATATATATAAAACCAAATGCAATCACAAATGATTAAAAATACATGGGTAATAGAAACGCATGGAAGAACAAGAAAAAACAAAAAAAAGGGGTCAAATTTGATGCCCATACCTGGAAAAATGTTTTGCCAGAAACACTTGGTCCAAATTCGATTTTTGTTCGCTTGGATTGCAAGAAATTCTTCACTTTTGTCCAATCTTGGGCTTGTAAATCACGTATCTCCCTCCTTGGCTCTCCTCCTTCCCTCCTTGGCTCTCATAAGCAAGTCTGTCCAACAAAAAATGACAAACAAAAAATAAAAAATCGCATTATAAAGTCGCTGTTCGAGGCTGCCACGATTTTTACTGGTCGACTTGAGTTTATCGCGATAACGATTTTTTCAAAAAATTGTTCAAAAAATCGCTGATAAAATCGGCAGCCCGAAAAACTCGATAAAATCACGATGTTTGTTTCACTGATTAATTCCCTTTAATTAACCAATTTTTCTAAGTTAGACTTGAGAGAAATTTAAATGATGGCTAATTAATTTAATTTAGGTGTTTCACAAGCTTATATTGTGAAACCTTTTTCTGGGTTTTGGAGATCTCGTGTTCGTTAGCCTCTTAGACACAAATTGAGACTAGAACCCCTGTTTGATGCTACCAAAATATAACTCTCCCTCTTGGTGTGGAAGGTGTTCTCACTCCACACCAACATCTCTACTCCTCTGTTGCCGGACCACCCTGCTGGTGTTTGGCATTTGTAACAACCTGTTACTGTCGACCAAGCCACTGCGCATACTCTGATTCATCTACTAACCCTGTAGTTGAACCACTCTGCATCTGTGCTGCTGCTGACACTGCACTGTTGCCGACACTGCCTATGCTGCATCTGATCTCATGTTGCTGCTATTGTTTCAACTACTGCAACTGAGAATTGATCTATTGTCCCTGCAACTGTCCCTTGAGTCTCTAACTAGGTCTTTAGACCATATTCATCCAAAAGGAATAACATCCTTGCCTTCTAGATGACATAGTTGGAGGCACCCTTCAATCTGTCTTGGTACCTAAGCCTAGTTGTAGCCATCTCTGATTTGGTCAAAAACTCCGTCTTTCCCTTTGCTTGGTTGCTGCTCTGCTACTCTCACCCCATTCTGGAATGCGTAGATATGCTACTGCCAATCTGCATGGAAAAATCGAACTTTTGAGACTCGAAGTTCCCTAAGAGAAATTTTCCCTCTGTTGTGTGTGATTTTCTCTTCCACCCAATGCTGGTTTTGGTGCTGCAAAACCCTTTGCGTCCAACCAAGGAATTTGTTCAGTCAAAATCCGAGCTGCAATTGCTCCCTCTGATCCCTGGAATCACAAATCTGGGCAACTTGACTCTACTGCTAACCTGTAATTGAAAATCAAACTGTTGCTGTAGTGATTTGGCCTACGTGTCAATGAACTGTGCAACCTCTACGAATTTTGGCTTGATGCCCCCTCTCAACAGCGAAATTACCTTCTTCGCTTCTTCGCTTCTTGGTTGATCACTTACGCTATGATATCAGCTGAAAATTTCAAAACTGAAATTGTATTGCAGCAACTGAAATTTATTTTTCTAATTGTTAATTATTTTAACAGTTTATGTGCTACGAAAAATATCAAAGAAGTCACACTGCAACCATCACAAATAAAACTACGGAAATAATAGTGCTGGAACTGAGAAAATAATAGCACACACACATGTTGATTTCTAGTAGCATCAAATGTTCTCTAAGCCTCAAAATTTGTTGGGAGGCTAGGACACATGTATTCTAGAATACCCAAAAATTGTTTTGGGAAATTCCACCTGGAGAAGGTTTCATTAAAATAATTAATTATTTTTAATGGATGCCTACATCTAAACTTAGGGAATTAAAATAATTAAAGTGTATTAATAGAACTGGGTGTGAATCTTCTAGAAAAAGAAGGATATCGAGTCAATATGATCCAAGCCATATATTAGAATCTAATCTGGGTCGTCGGTTTCTCAATGAGAAGATTATAAGGACGTCGATGGGCATTCTGAAGGACACATCGAGTGAGATCAAGAGATCAATTTCTCAAGTGAGCAGCGTAGCAGTTGCCAAAGTGATCATTCAATGAGATTTCTTGCAGTGAGGGGCAAAGATAGTTTCCGGTTGGAGATTTCCTGAGACGAGAATACAACGCAGAGCAGAGAGAGATCTAGAAGAGGTAGCGTACGGGCCACATTGGGCAGCGCAGAGCCATGCAGAGGAAACGCTGTGCCTGTGAGGAGATCCACAAATTTGCTGAGGATGAGATCAATTTCAGTGTCGGGAGCCAGAGGTGTGAGACCGGAGGGTGAGAAGATTGAGCATCCAACCAGAGGGAGTGACGCAGTCCTTATCAGTTGTGATGTAGAGCTGTGCAGAGACATCAAAAAGGCAGCTTGGGGCTTGTCAGTTCGGGGTTGGATCAGTGCCGGATCGACAATGACAGTGTGCGGTATTTCTCACTAGTTTTTCTGCTAGTCCGATTCTCTGTATTGGATGATTAGTAAGGCATCCTAGATTGTATCAGAACTACTGCTTAATAATACAAACCCTTAGCTGCAATAGTTTTTCCTGCATTGGGTTTCTGCAGGGACATTATTTCAAAAACAACAGTGTCAATTGTGTGCGTGTTTATTTCTTCTTGCTCAGTTCTTGTTTCCGCATATAAATTAATTAGTGAAGGTTGCAGTTGTATTTACTTCGATATTTATAGTTTAACACAGTAAATAACTTGTATGGAGTTAACAAGTAGGAAGAGTAATATCAGTTTGCTGCAGTAGGGATTCCGGTAATCGAATTTTCAAATGTTATCAGAGCGTAGGTGAAGCAAGAGAGCAGAGATGGAAGAGCCCAATGATGAACAGAAGAGGGAGATCGAAGAGTTGCATAGGCAACTGATTGAATCCCCAGAGGGATTACGCAATCCAGTCCAGGAGGGAAAAATTTTCGTGGAAAAAATCTCTCTGAGGGAGTTGATAGAGAGAAATATTTCTAGATCGAAATTTGTCAGTTACAGAGGCAGGAACACAACTGTTTCAATGTAGAGCAGTCTTCAGGCGGGACATTGTTTTTGCTGCAGCATTTGCTGGTGTAGAAAAGCGTCAGGAGAAGGAAGAAGAAACATACTGAGGGAATTCTGACCTCAGAGAATTTCTTGCCTAGAAATTATGATTTCCCACACAGGAGCAACCAAAACCAAGATTTATTTTGCTTAGTCTAGCAGGGAGTGCGTAGAGCCAGATGCGCAAAGGGTTAGAGGCAACATCCAACATTTGTTGGGTGAGATGGCAGCAACCGGTTTGAGAGATCATGATCGGTTGGAGGGTCCCTCCAACTATGTGATCTGGAAGGCAAGGATCTCCTTCCTTCTAGATGAGCTTGATCTCAAAACTGTTGAGATTTTGGGGTAGCATCGGATGTGCTCTAGCTTCAAAATTTTGTGGAGGAGTTGGAGTACATGAGATCTCCAAGACCTAGAAAGCGTTTGGAGAAATTCCATCCGGTTTGATAGTTATTCAAATAATTAATCTTTTGAATTAAGGACCCTAAGTGTAACTTAGGAAAATTAAAAGACTAAAGTGAATTAAATTAAACATGCAATGAGAATGTTCCAAGTGACGTGGATCAAGCAACTTCTAATCTTAGCAGTTGATTAGAGATTAGATCACGATCGTTGTTTTGCCAACGAGAAAAGTAAAAGACAAGTGCTTGGGGTTAGCTGGAGTACACACACATTGGCAGAGCATTGAAGCTAAGTCAAATTCTAGGGCGTAGTTTGCTAAGAATTTTGAAGTGAGTTTGTAGTGTAGCGAGGGGAAGAGATTGGCAAGGGATGATTTGATCTGAGGCCAAGAATACAACAGCGACAGAGAGGCAGTGTACTAGGCAGCGCACAGGCTAGCCAGAGCCCAGCAGAAGGCAATAACAACCCTTCAGGGGTGACGTAGGCCTAGTCAGGGCAGCACAGGGGCAGCATAAGCCTTGAGACGCTGACACAGGCCATTCCAGGGCATCGCAGAGGCTGATGTAGGCCAGAAAGGCTGGCGTAGAGCGCTGAGGGACAACGCTGGGGTTTTCGGTGGGCCAGAAAGAGCTCGAGTTTTTTAAATCCCATTTGAGGGTGTGAATCAACTATATTTTCTGTCTCCGAGAGAAAGAGGTACTATTGCTGTGTAATTTCTCTGTGTGGCAAATCATTTTGGTGCCCAGATATTGTTGTATTCAGATTCTGCATAAGAATAAAACCCTCTAGAGCTAGCTGCATCGATTTTCCTGCGTTGGGTTTTTCCAGGGACATTTGTCCGAAAAATCTGTGTGTCACTTTGTCATGTGTGCATATTGTTCAGTAAATGATCTGTAAATGTGTAGGCTGCAGTTGTGTTTACTTTGTTGATTTTACTTAATAATTCAGAAAATTAACTTGTAATTTAATTCAAGTAGGAAAAGTAAATCAAGACACTGCAGTAGGATTTCTGTTTAGAAATTTTGACAAAAACCTTCATCGATAGTATGGTAGTTGTTCCCACAGATCCAAATCCATTGAAGGCCTACAAGAAAGATATGGCCAAAGCCAAGAGGCTAATCCTCGACGGAGTGAGGGATCACATTGTTTCACACATTTCTGGCAAAGGGATTGCCAAGGAGATGTGGGATGCATTGGATACGCTGTATGAAGGATCTTCCGAGCAGTGGAAGTTGTTCTTGGAGGAGAAGATGAGATCTACGAGGATGCAGAAGGGAGAGCACATGGATTCGTTCCTGTCGAAGCTTTGGGAAGTCCAAGATCAGTTGTCGCCTGTAGGATTAGCACCTCAAACCAGAAGAATGGCAAGTCTTTGTCCAAGATTCTTCAGTCTCAGAAGAATGGCAAGTCTTTGTCCAAAGTATCCTGGGTAGAGAGAATTTGCCAGATTGGGAAGGAATGTGGGCTGCTCTTTAGCAGGAAGAGATGAGGCGAGATCTAGTGAAGTGCAAACTTGATGGCAACAACAACAGTGGGACGAAGCCCAAGGAGGAGGAGGAGAATGTAGCCCTTGCATCAAAGGGGCAGCAGGAGCAACGGAGGTGGAAGAAGGACGTCTCAAAGATCAAGTGTTTCCGGTGGGGTGAGCTTGGTCACTACGCTACACGGTGTCCTCTCAAGAAGAAGAACAACGATGAGAAACATGATCCGCAAGCTGCAACTGCGAGGATTGAGGAGGAGTTTGCTATGATTGCCCAAATATCTGCAGGGGAGAATTGGGGTGATCTAGAACTATAGTTCGAAAGAGCTGTAGATGGACAGGATTGTTTAGGAGACCACCTCTTGGATCAATACCTTGCTACAGGAGCCCATATCAAAAGTAGCTTGATGGACCAGTGTCGGTTGGTGCAGAGGAGTGCCGAAGTGACAGTGCAGTGGCTAGAGAGTGTTAATTTTTGATAGAGCTACATTGTTCTTTGCATTGATAGATGCATTTGTTCAATAACATGTTAAGTTCACCCCCAATCATTATATCATTATACAAATCTACATTATTAACCATCAGAATATGCAACAATGTAAGAACAGTACCATCATCATCATCTAAGCAGCAGAATGTAAAGGAACAAAGGAAGAGAAGCATGAACACATAGAGACACCAGGATTGGTCCGAGACCAGGGAAAAACCCACTACGGGGAAAACCCTTGCAAATTCTTCTTCTTAGATCGTCATCAAATGATTCAGCAAACGAGAGTATAATGATCCATAGATCCATATCTTCTTGATGTAGAAAACAACTAGCATATGCACAATAAAACCATAAACATACTTATGCTTAAAGGAACTTGATTCTGAGAACTGAGATGCACTGACATTGGTTGAATCATACTGATGAATACTGTTGATACTGAGTGAAGAGTGTAGATACATCTTGCAGTGGAAATACATAGAGCAGATCTACAGAGACAAAGGAAGAGAAGCATGAACACATAGAAACATCAGGATTGGTCCGAGACCAGAGAAAAACCCACTACAGGGAAAACCCTTGCAAATTCTTCTTCTTAGATCGTCATCAAATGATTCAGCAAACAAGAGTACAATGATCCATAGATCCATATCTTCTTGATGTAGAAAACGACTAGCATATGCACAATAAACCCATAAACATACGTATGCTTAAAGGAACTTGATTCTGAGAATTGAGATGCACTGACATTGGTTGAATCATAGTGATGAATACTGTTGATACTGAGTGAAGAGTGTAGATACATCTTGTAGTGGAAATACATAGAGCAGATCTACAGTGGAGTGAAACCCCAGATTCAACTGATCACTGAAACTCACTGAAAACAACTGACGAGTTCTAGATCTGACTCTAGGAGACTGTGAAAGTTGACTGCAAACATCTGCGTAAGCATTGGAGACTGGATCAAGCCTAGATTTTCCCAGAAACCCTTAGTCGTGACCTCATCATGTTGCGCCCACGGCTGTAGCTTCCATTACTGCTACCAGGGCACTCTGTCCCCGCGACGGAGGGAGTGCGCAGCCCAAAACTGCTCTCTAGACCCTAGCCGCTCCCACAACTCCTTGTGCATGCGACTATGGGGTCCCTGGCCGCAGGCATAACACACCCAATCTGCGACTATGGCCTAGATCACCCCAATCTGGCCTAAGGCCCTAGTCGCGACCTCTACACTGCCTGCCCGCGGCTATAACAGCTTAGCCACTACCATGACACGACCTGCTTGTGGCTCTGGCGCAAAAGCTGCAGATCTTTGCCAGCGGCTCTGGCTCAAAAAACCCAGATCAAAGCGAGCTTCTCGCCTGTGATCTCGAACCCTGCATGACCTTCTCTCGACGTACTGGGGCGAGCCAATACAAAATAGACGAAACAAACCAATGGATGCAAATCGAAGATCACTTCAGCAAGTGTAAGAATGAGCTTGAGGTTGCTTCTATTTATAGCTTTTGTGTGTGACCGCTTGGGGTTAAGGCTAACTCCACATGTGGTTAGGCGGACCCATTCCATTTCATTTTAATAAATAAATTAATTCATAATTTAACTTTCACTTAACCGATTGGGGCGATCTATAGGTCGATTTTGGTCCTCTAGAGAAGAGGAATCTAATGCAATTATAATCTCGACCATTCGAGCTGTCCATCGTGGAATTTGACTACAGTTGCATAATTTTAACACTCTCTCTCAACCAGGGAGAATTTCACCTACCAATATTTGTTCATCGATCAATGTACCATTCTGTTATCTTCATGCATCATCATGTATCGTCACTGATCATCTTTGTCATGTAGTTGTCATGTTGTGGATCTTTCTCATTACAAATCATTAATGCACTTCTCATGCTTATTTCTGCTTATTCTTTCATTGTTCCTGCTCGTATGCTGAACATCATCGGATCTAGAAGAAGAATTTGTCATCGGAGGGGAGCTCAGGCTACCACCGTTCATCCATTAGGCTATCATCTTGGATTCTCTGACAACGAGCTACTACTCGAAATATCATCATCAATCATCATCGGAGAGCATATCATTAGGGAGCACATCTCGACTTGTAATCGCATCGGGGAGCACCTCTCGAACCAGAATCTCATGGGGGAGCTATACCTCTACAACCCCATATCTAGCAATAAGTTATACATCCACCTAGGGGAGCCCATCTCGACACTGGGATTACATCGGGGAGCTTAATCTCAACCCGAAACCACATAGGGTTTTCTCAAGCCATCTTATTGCCTACTAATCCTCCCATCAATGACCCTGAATAGTCATGTGGTAGAACACCTGCATCATAATCGACTTGGGTTGTACTCCCCAAGTACATTCTCAACTCGTTGGCCAAACGAGGAGTAGTATTCCCAACAAGCCCTGCTTGTGGGTATGATGCCAACTAGGGTATTCTCTACAAAGACCAATGAGGGGAGCAACATTCTCTGACTCTTTGAAGATAGGGGAGCAACTTCTCAACCCTATGGGTAATAGATAGGGAATACGCGCTATTGTCCAAAGTTCCCTCAACCCCAGGGGCCAGGAGCCCTCTATCTCAATTCCTCGTCCTGGGAGCTCAAACAGGGAGGAAAAGCTGGCTTAGCGTCCTCGATCAGCGTTGCTCTCATCTAGTATCTGTTGATTCTTGTTCATAGTAGTGTTGCGAACATCTTGATAACATCCCGATTTTATCTCGAAATCACGATTTTTTGGCCTAGCCGATGTTTGCCGATATCTACCAATATTTTTATGGTATCTTAATTTTTCCGATGTTTGTCGAGTTTTAGTGATATTTATTTGACTTTTACGCTTTTTTGGTTTTCTGGACACTTGCCAATTTTATCTGGATGTCGATGTTCGCAACATTGGTTCATACAAAACATCAAATCAAGTGTTATGTTAGAACATACATAATCATGTAATTCACAACAAGATACCAATCATAACAAGATACGATAATCATCTTCCCTCTCACAGAGTTGTCAATCACACATGGATACCATAGTCATCCTCCCTCATGAAGGTGTCAGTCAGAAGCCTAAGCTTGTCTCGAACAACTGCGATGTCTCAATGAATGGAGAAATCACAGTCCCAACTATATGTATATGGGATTCTCTATCATCACAGTGTATCCATGTCTTATCCAAATCATTCTCAGACAACTCTCTAAGGAGCTTTTACATCATGCCTCAGAGGCTAGCCTTGCTAGCAGCATTGTATGCGACCTTGGTCATGCTATGGACCTTTTGTCCAAGATATCATGACAGATCTCATACTAAGGCAACTGTGAAAATTCCTGAATCTACTCAACATAAATTTCTATTGCAAAAATCTGGTTTACTTCTCCTACTTGTGTTTCTTACATTTACAAGCTATTTTCAGAAATATTAAGAAAACAACGAATTAAACACATTGCCGATCTACACATACATACAGATCAAGTACTGAAGAATTGAACACACATGACAAAGGACACACAATATTTTTTGGATAAATGTCCCCGAAAAAACCCAATGCGGCAAAACCGTTGCAGCAACTCTTGAGGGTTTTATTATTATGCAGAATTTTGAATACAAACGAGGGCACTAGTAGTGGTTTTCCCAACAAAGAAATCCCGGTAGATGTACCTGTATCTCCGGAGACAAAAGATATGGTTGATTCAGCTGAGGATGAGGAACCCCACAGGTGCCTACGCAATCACTGTGTCACCCTTCAGTGTGGTTGTGTCACCCCTTCTGGATCTGCTGAATTCGAGTCCTTTCTGGCGCACTGAAACACCAGCGTTGCAGCCTCTGGCTCTGCATCAGCCCCTCCTAGCCTGCATCACCCTTCTGTGACTACGTCAGCCTCTGCGTGAGCTTAGTTGTGTCTGCATCACCCCTGCTGGGCCTACGTTGCCTCTACGTCACCCCTCCTAGACTGCGCTGCTTCTCTGGTACGATTTTGCCTCTCTGTAATTGTATTCTCAGCCTCGGATCTGAAATCCCTTTGCCGATCTGCCGCTCGCTGCACTGCAAGCTCACTCAAAAATTCTCAGCAAACCGTGCCCAGAATTTTGACTTAGCTCAAGTGCTACCGCTTTGTGTGTCTTCTCCAATTGACCCCAAGCCTTCCTTTAATACTTTTCTCATTGAACAATCGACGGTCGTGATCTAATCTCTAAACAACGACTAAGATTAGAAAAGACTTGATCCTCGCCACTTAGAACATTCTCACCCATGTGTTTAAATTAATTCCTTTTAAACATTTAATTTCCCTAAGTTAGACTTAAGGTCTCCATTAAAATAATTAATTATTGGAATAACTTAAGTTCTGGGTGGAATTTCTCAAAACAATTTTTGGTTCTTGGAGACCTCATGTGTTCTAACCCCTCCATAAAGTTTCGGAGCTAGAGCACATCCGATGCTACACAAAAATCAAAAACAACATCCAACTGTGCTCATCAATAATAATCCCAAACATCATTAGTTCATCCATGCAGTTACATATCACGGGAGAAATATCTCAACCTTTAAAAGTAGAACGTTTCATGTAGATATTTCAAAAGATGTTTGGTGGCAATTCTGAATGAAGCAGCTCAATCATGAATTTCATCATGTTCTATACACATCATATACTGATGGATGTTCAAAATGGAACATTAATGCTTCAATCAACTTACAAATGCCATGTCACGTTCAATCAACATTTGAACTTTAAATCAAAGTGTTCAAGGATTTACATTACACAAATACATTTCAATAGAGTTGCAACATGGGATTTGTTTCCCAAATTCCAGAAGTTGATTCATTTGCCATGATACATCATTATGAGATTCAAAAGTCATCTCCCTCTTACTTAGATTGTCAGAGGCTCATCTCTCGTCAAGGGTAGACTAAGATGGGATTCGTAAAGAGTAATGTAGATCCCAACCTTTATTATCTGACAGTAGAGGGTGAGCCACTTATCCTAGGCTTGTATGCAAATGACCTCTTTCTGACAAGCTCATCAAGGCTCATAGAAGACGCAAGAGGAACTTGGTAGTGGAGTTTTACATGAAGGATATGGGACTGATGCATTACTTCCTAGGCCTGGAAGTATGACACAAGGATGGGGAGATCTTTCTTGAAAAGGGAGATTTACTACAAATATTTTGAAGAGATTCAAGATTCAAGATTTTAGGCCTATGTCCACACTTATGATTATGAACTGGAGGAAGATAGATGCATCAAAGGGCGAGGACGTGGACCCTACCTTGTATAGACAACTCATTGGATCGCTCATGTATCTGGCCATCACCAGGCCAAACATTTGCTTCGTGGTCAACACTCTTACTCAGTTCATGGTAGTATATGGGTTGAGGTATACTTGAGGTGTGTGAAAATTCCTTGAAATGCAGTAACTAGAAATTATTCTTTTAATTGAAATTTTTAATTATGCAGTTTATTTTGTTTACGAAAAAATAACGAATTATTCACACTGCAATGTCTTCACCAAACAAATATTGTGCAAGAAAAAATAGGAACTGAGAAATACTAGCACACATAAAATTGACACAATTATTTTTGGACAAATGTCCCGAGAAAAACCTAATGTGGGAAAACCGATGCAGCAATTGAGGGTTATTATTATTATGCAACAGTGAACTCTGAGTACAATAAATTTGGATGATGAATTGGCTATCCAATTTGAGAGGAATATTGGCAAAATCAACTGAGGGAATTTACCTCCTTCTCAAGCAATCTCGGCTCAAAACTGACAAGCCCAATCAAGTTTTCTGAAACCTCTGTGCAGGCTCGACGCCACCTCTGCGCAGCTTGTCACACACTTAGCCCGAAACTACTCAAGCTGTCTTACCTTTTGTTGACTAAGGAAGTGTCTGTCTTGCCTACTGGAAAATCCTCCCGGCTTCTGGAAACTGAAGGACCTCCTCTCTCGCTAAATCGAACTGCTTCTTTGAGGCTTTGCGTAGGCCCTGCGTTGCCTCTTGGAGAAAATAATTCGACCTTCTCTCTTGCCTCTCCAAAACTGGAAAATATTCCTCTGAATCACTATCTCTGGCCCTCTCTATCACTGCTTCCCCTCTCATGCTCGAACTCTGCTACTTGCTAGCTCAACCTGCCCAAGGAACTCGCACTGTTTGCTCTCACTCACTGTGATGTGTGTTTCTCCATCTACCCATCGACCTCTTCTTATAATCTCCATTTGGGACTCCAATGGCCAAGGTTAAAACTAAATCGATGGCTGAGATCATCTCTGAGTCGATCTGTGTGAGTTTCTAGAAAATTTTCACCTTCCTCGATTGATACTGTTATTTAATTGAGTTCCCTAAGTTAATCTTAGGCATTTTTCAATTATCAATCAATTAATTTAATTCAGCCATCTCTAGGTGTAATTTTCAAAAACAATTTCTGGGTTTTGGAGAACTCCTGTGTTTTAGCCTCTCCGCAGAGTTTGGAGACTAGAACACCATCCGATGCTATAAAAATTAACACTCCCTCATAGAGATGAAGGTGTTCTCCAACTCCGTCTCCATAACATCTTCCCACACTGTTGATGTTTGACAACTATAGCTTTCTTCTATTGTCCACCAACCACTGCAGTAACTCTGATTCATATGCTACTGGCTAATGCTAAACCATGTTGCATCTGTGTTGTTGTTGACACTACGCCGTACAACCTATACTGCTGCCAACTTTGCATCTGCGATGCAACCCAACTAACACTCCCTCTCATTGTTGCTGTTACAGCTGCAACTACTGCAACTTAGAAGAATCCAAAATATTCAATGAAGTATGTCTCTTTACTGCAACTGTCTCTTGAATCTCTAGCTGATACTAGCCTCTACTCTGTACATTAGGGAAAATCTGCGTTGTTGTTGATTTTGCGACTGAGCCTCCTGCTCTGCTATGAACATTGCTCTGTGCTCCTAATCATTTGAATTCCAATAGTCTACAACTGTCACTCTGGAACTGACCACCAATTCACACTAATCCTCCTGCTATTGAATACTATGGGCCCCTGTAGTAAGGTAATGATCCATGAGGAACCACAATTCGATGCAAACCTCGATGGACCCAGCCCAACTCTTTGAGAATGGGATTAAAGCTCGATATTGTCCCACCTCTCTCCTGGAGGTATAACAACATACATGGCGAATTGTTCCTCCAACTAGGAGGACACCTGGTCTATCTCTGCGAATGTTGTTGCCTGATCTTGCTTCTCCTTTTTTTCCTTCTTCCTATGAGCACATTGAGTAATGTAGTGGCCAAACTCGCCACACCCGAAGCACTTAATCTTAGATAGATCATTTTTCTTCTTCTTTTGTCCCTATGAGCATTGTCCCTAACTGGGACCTTTTACTTTCCCCTTCAATGCAAGAGCCACATCCTCTTCCTCCTTCATACCTTTTGATCCTTTGTTGCTACTATCGCTGTTGGAGCTCTTAACTAGATATCGCCTCATCTCTTCTTGTTGCAGGTCTGACCACATTTGGTTCCACCCAGGTAATGTATCTCGTCCCAAAATGCCTTGGACAAAGATTTCCCATTCTTCAGAGACACTGTTAAGGGTCTATTGTCGCACAAAATGTCTAGGCACCGCGACAACGGTTCAGATCAGGGGCTGTCACCTTGATCTCTAATCTCTCTATTTAGGTTGTCTCCTTATAACAGACTAAGGGGGGTAGACCCTATGGAAATGGAATGAAAGAGAACTAGTTGGAAACCAACTAGTTCGGGAGACATAGTTAAACGACCAAATACTTGTAAAAGATCTAACAAGATTAAATGATTCGATTGAATTGGAAAGATTGATACCAGTGCCTTATGGAGTCAACTATCCTGCCAAGGAAATTACAACCAAGTACTTGATGAGAAACTGCTGCTATGCAATGTTAAATTAGAATGCAGAATGCAAGGAAAACGATTTGAAGAAGGAGCAAGATGAAGCAAGCTTCGAAGATGGGAGTTAATGTTAAAAAGCCTAAAGCACTTAAATTATAAATAATCTGATCTAACCACTAAGTACTTAAGTGAGAGTGTTAATTATGAAAATGCCAAAATTACTCGATTAAAAAATATACGGATCCACAATAGAGCTCTCAAAATCATGTATCAATCACACTTACTTGAAAAGATTTCCCAAACATTAGTATTTAATAAACATCCAATAATTCAAGTAAATGAAACAAAAGTTAATTAAACATTAGGCAATTTTAATTGATTGAACACGTTCCAAAACTCAGATGTCAATGATCATCAAACCCAACTGAAACATATGAAATTTACTAGCACTTAAATCTCAGTAATTATTCATCCAGATATACCATGAAAGTTAGATGCTAAATAAACATTTCATCAAATAATTTATGGATTGAACAATATTCTTAAAAATGCAAATCCAAAAAATAAATTTTCTCCTATAGTCAAACTTAGGATATATTTTTCAGCAAGATTTTAAATCTGAAATATAAATTACAGCAGTAATTTAAACCATAGATCAACGAACAAACGATACCAGAACCAATGCCGAAAATGACTAGAAATAGTAAAAATTGTTGAACTTGAAGAAAAATCAATTTTTGGGGCTTGATTAAAAGAAATTTCAGATCTAATATTTTTATTTTAGCAGTGAAACAGTGACAGATCAACAAGATAAAAATGCCCAAAATAGCTGCCAAATACTTCCAAAAATAGCAAAAATATATTAAAACTTGAAAATTTCAATTTTAAGGCTTTAAGAGAGTTTAATTCAGTAATTTTCAGAACTGATAAGTTTGTAACAACAGTAAATTGATAACAGATCAACAAACTGAAAATATTGAAAATGATCCCCACTATGTTTAAAAATAGTAAGTTTTGCCGAAAAAACTGAAAATTAAAATTTTTTCGACCTTATTTAAGATATGCATCAGAAATGTTCAGATTTGATTTTTCACAGTTATGCAGTAATTTCCAGTAAGCTTTAAAGTTAGATTTAAGCAAAATTAAAGATATGCTCAAATGGTCAAAAATTCTGAAAATGAAGATTTTGCAATTCTAAACAATTTTGACCATATAAAATGTGTTTTTAGGACTTAATTATTTGTGATTTTCTTGCTGTAATAAAATTTGCAGAAAATAAGGGTTTAAAGATCAAACACTTAGCCCAAGGCTTTGAAGATCCTACCGTTGAAATTTCTTGAAATTTTGGGATAATGTTGCTGCTTGAAATTTAGAATTTTGGAGATCAAAATCCTGTAAAAATAGTCTCAAAAGCCTATACGTCCTCAAGGGTCTAGATCTGATTCAGATCTGAAGATTTCCTTGGTTGATTTTTCATATCTATTCCTGCAAACAAATATTGAGCTCAGATCTTGCTCTCCAGGGTCTAGATCTGAAGGTTTCCTTGGTTGATTTTTCAGATCTGAAGATTTCCTTAGATGATTTTTTAGATCTAATCTTGCACAAGTGAAAAAAGAAACCCAATACCCAATATGTACAAAAATTGCGAAAATCCTAAAATCTCAAATGTTAGAATTCAAAATTGTGTTACAAAACTTCAGATCTATACATGTAAATTATAGATCTATATAATATATTTACAGATCTATGCACAAGAGTTGCAGATCTATTAGATCTGAGGAGTATAAGTCTGATTTCACTCCCAGATATGAAGATCTAAGGCTCTTACTAGCCAGATCTAACTTTAAATTCAAAAAAATTAAGATCAATTTTTTAATTTAGGCACAAGCTCTAGTAAGACTTTGCAAAAAATATTCCGTAAGATAACCTTAGAAATTAGGGAACAATGGGTTTTTTCAGATTTTCTGAAATCTGAGAGTTGGCTGATCTAACTGAAGATTTCTCCAAACGCTCAAATCTTGAATAAAGATCTTTGCACACTTAGATCTGAATTTTAGATTGATAGAGATTTTAAAAATAGCCATGAGACCTTTCAGAAATATAGATCACTGATATTTCTGTCAAATCAAAATGCAAATTAAGAAAACCCAAAAAACTGCACAAGATACCTGTATGCAGATCAATCCATAAAGACCATCAACCATCAAATGCCAATAAAAGTAGCAGAGTTTAGAGACAATATCACCACATAGATCTGGAAAAGGAACACCAAAGTTTGTAACCCCAAAGTCTTTATGCTTTATTGATCAAAAAATTACAAGAGCTTCTGAGAACAAGTGCATGATCCAAAGATCGGATGCAAATGACATACAAAGACCTCTAATTTATAAGATAAAATCTCTAACGGTTAGTTCGGTTGATCCATGTCAAAATAATCTCGACCGTCGAAATTTTTTTTATTATCTTTTAATCTGGACCGTCGAAATTATAATTTTGAGGAAATTCGAATTTATCATTTAATTCCATTTTAATTAACTCAAAAATAATTACCTTAAACTTTTGACTTTGAATTAACCACCAAGGCCCAATGGTCCAAAATTTCTTGAAATTCTCATATTCCCTTGGCCTTGCACCTGTACAATTTTATTTTTTAAGGACCCACAGCTTTTGCCTTTGAAAAATTTTAACTCACTTAAGACTTAAAATTAATTAAATTTCCGGCTTAGGATTTTTAATTTAAATTGGCCAGAAAATTTAATTACTTGATTGAGAGGGGATTTAATTATTTTTCCAACCCTCTTTACATAAGATAAATACATTTAAACACATAAAGGGGGAATACCTATTCGTGATAGACCTTCAAATAGCTACCCGATTTTGCGACTCAAAACATGATCTAGTAGATCAAGTAGCTTGTAATAAAATAATCTAGCCAATTAGCTAGGATTATTCTCAAACTACGTTTACAAAGACTCGATAGAAAACACTAGGAGTCACTTAGCATTTTGATGACAAAATCCACCCTATATTTGGGGTGAGGTTTGAGGGGAAAACTTTGCCAATCACTTGTCGAGAAACACAAATGAATCAGTGAGACAAAAAACCTCCTAGGATAGAAATCATCACCAAAATACTATGCTTACCTAGGTTGTTATATACATAGTGGTTTTACTTAGATCATTTACATCATAAACATGCAAAATGGGTTTACATCATTTATAAAACTGTCGACTGATGATGAAATTCGAATGGCGTGAACATGTCGAACATGATGAATCCCATTTGAAAAAATGGGGGTGTACTGCTATGGGGTCGTTGACAAAGTGTGGTCAACATCTGGCTCTACTTGGGGACAAGTTGCTTCATTGAAGGAATGTGAGAATCCAGAATCTATATCCAAACAACACACAAAATTACATAAGTAGCGTCCATCCAAATATCATCATATAAGATTAAGCACATGAAAATATAGAAGCTCTTATTTCATTTATTATTCTACTTAACATGAAAAATAAATCTACTCTAACTACAAAATGAAATGTTGAAATAACAAGGTGTAAGGTTAGAGATACAATACAAATGATGGCCTGTGGCATCAAATGTGTTCAATATAGTGCATGCTGGGCATTTGCCTGTTTACAGGCAAGTCTGTAGGCTGCTTTTCAGATGTGCCATGTCCAATCTTGCATATTGTAGGACTCTGTCTTATCTGAATGTCAAGTTGCTCTCGGCCATCAGACGAATCAAACCGCTGGCGTCTTCTTTTCTGATTTTTTCTCTTCTTCTTAGTGGGCTGTGATGTCAGTAATGAGACCACTGTAGATTTCTTGTCCTTATCTTGAAAATGCTTGTACAAAACATCTGATGAACTTGGAGTGTGACCAATCTTATTTTGAATATACTCTGTCAATGGTGACACATAAGCTTGGTCTTTCTTGACGTCCTTTGTAACCATAGTTAATTTTTCCTTCATGGGAAAAGTGACCTCCGTGTGATGAGATGGAAATTGCTTCAGCAAACTAGGAGGCCTATGATCTGTTGACAATTCTGACTTGGGTTGGAAATTCTGCATGTGTGATCTTTCCATTTTTTCCAACTTATTTTGAATAACAGTGATTTGATTAAAATGCTTAATATTTATAGTACTGATTTCTTTCGCATGACTTTCTTCAATAGTCAACAATTTGTGTTCCATGTTTTTTATTGCTTCATCATTATTCGCTTTCATGGCGATGAATTTTTTTTGCATACAGTTCATCTCCTTCTCATGATTTGCTTCCATGATCGTCATTTCCTTGATATGTTTTTCTTCTAAGGCCAATAACCTACTCTACATAGAACCAATTTCGCTGGCGTGATCCATTATTATTTTTTCTTGATTAAGTTCCATATTCTTAATGATTTCAGCGTAGTTGAATTTCATATTCTTGATTACTTGAGCTTGATTTAGCTGTATATCCTTAACCATCTGAATCAATTCGACAAGATGCTTATTGTTGTCAACACTGATTTGACAACTTGTTTCTGCTTCACCACTATCATGGATTTGTGCTGTCGTGGTACAAGTGGATTCATCTTGAGAATTGTTTGGAAATCTCTTGCTGATAGTTGAGTTCTCTACAAGATCATTTTCATTATTTTGCATAATACTGGGAGCACAAGGCGAGCCATTGTGTTTTACATACTTATCTTTAAAAGCATTGATGATGTGTTGTAAACAATACTGCTCAGGACAATTTCGAAACTAATCGATAACATCACCCCTTAAGGAATAGCCAAAGAGACGTATCTCGATATCTTCATGATTATATTGTGAACGAAGACAATATCTGTTTATTATAAAAGTAACTGTTATGAGATGATTTCGAGCAGTGGATGAATCACCACTCGAGAAAACGGACATTTTTCGAATGGCCTCCTTTGGCATGTCATGGAAAGGATCACCCATGATGACTTCCTTAAATGGAATAACCAAATGGATGTTCGAGAAAGAGATCCTTGTTTAAGAATAGTCAAGAGTTCCTCAAGAAGCAAGCTTCTTAGCAGGAACTCTTGTAAGAAATGAAAGAATTGGAATCGCCACTTGAACATGAAACTAATTCTAAAATAGAAGAAATAACCAAGAGTAGCAGATGGATATTAGGGGGGGATTCTTGTCTGGGAGTAAATAGATGAATAAGTGGAGTCGCCACCCAAATAAGAAGCCAACCGAAATGTCCAGGTGCTAAAGGTGTAAATGATGAAATGATCAGTGAGATGACGAAAGATAAGATGATGAAAAGATGAAGAGATGAAATGACGCCAGAAAATGTGATCCCTTGTGACAGGCTAATGAATGGCGAAAAAAAAAGATTAGAAGATCAAAAAATGTCGTTAAGACCAAGGACAGAAAAACTCTATCCCCGACAACGACGCCAAAAAATGTTGTTGCACAGAATGTCTAGGCACCGCGATAACGACTCAGATCGGGGGCTGTCACCCTGATCCCCAATCTCTCTATTTAAGTTGTCTCCTTATAGCAAACTAAGGGTGGTAGACCCTATGGAAATGGAATGAAGGATAACTAGTTGGAAACTTTTATGAACCTAATTCATAACTAAAGTAATAAATATAGTCATTAATGGAATAAATACAAATAAATGTAATTACTAGCTAATCAATTAGGATTATGTTAAGTAGTCATTAGTTAACTGAAAAGGCATATCTAAAAGACATGCCTATTCAGGTATAAAAGCAGGACCTCATTGTAATCATTCAGTCATCTTGTTTTATATCATATCAATAATATTTATTATTATAAATACCTTGTGTATTTTTATAATTAAAGCTATTTTGCTATTAAGTCTACAAATCTACAAATCTTGCTGCTACAGTAACCAAATCTACAACTTCCGCTGTTCCAGTGGTATCAGAGCCATATTGAGGACAAGTTGAAGCAATGGCACATAACATTGTTTTACAAGCCTACGAACGTAGTTTACAAGCCTATGGACATAAACTACCACACTATGTGTAATTATGAGAAGATCCCAAAAAAATTGAGCAGATTAGAAAAATTCAAAAAAAGTTTTAGCAATTAGAGAATTCATGTAAAAAATTTTCTGCAGGTCTTATAAAAATTTCTGCAGTAATCCATAATAGAGAAGATGAAAAATGCTGTAATAATGAGAAGACAGTTAGTTATGCCAAGGGAAAATCAAGTAGAACATTCGTGGTAAATTCAAGTAAATACATTCTCCCACCAATGCGTAATAAGGGAAAACAACCAACTAATATTGAAAGTAAAGAAGAAGGGAAATGTTGGAAATGTAGAGATAAATATTTCGCAGGACATAAATGTGCCTTTTATACAAGAGATGAAATTGCCGCGGTTCAAATAAAAAATAAGAAATTAGTTTCCAACCAAGCTCTTGAAGTTGGGAACGAAGCAATACATGTAATGCATGTAAATGAATCAGAAACGTGTCATTTTAATAAAAGCATGCCTTCCATTATATCCAATAATTCTCACGCATAGACTTGCAGTTCTGGCTGCTCTTCTTTGGACAAGGAAGAGTCTATAGAAGTGGAGGAATTCCCAGTGAAGAGTGACAATTGTCTGCAGGATATTCCAATAGGAAATATGCAGAAACAAGGCCAAAAAAATGCATGTGTTGAGGCCACAAGAAAAGAAGAACAACTAGAAAGGACATTTGAGAATGGTGCCCATCATTCTGTACTATGCTTAGAATGTGTTGGCAAAGAGAACTTAGCAAGAAAGTGTGTGACACAGTCGAGTGACAAGGTAGCAGTAAATGTGGTTGAACCTTTCTGTCAGGACAACAGGCGAATGGTGACAGGAAAACCAAGTCATATCCCTGGAAAGCATATTTCTAGCACAGCAGATGGTGTGCTGGAGAATTTCAAGGATGAAGACGAGAAGTTCTTTTGCAATTTTAATGGAGATAAACAAGTGAGAAGCATGCTTTCGTTACTTCGAGTTTCAGAAATTTCGTTTCCCGGAGAAAAAGCGATGGAAGAGGCGAAGGCATTCACCAGAAAATATCCTAATCAAGTGTTAGCTAGACGCGGGGAAGTGACCGACGTAGATCAAAGCCTCCTGGAAGAGGTGAAGTATGCATTGGAGTTTCCATGGCATTGCAGTGCGCCCAGATGGGAGGCTCGAAGGTTTATTGAAATATATGGACAAAACTATTTGTGGCTCAAGACAAATATGAACCAAAACGTTCTGGAGTTAGCCATATTGGACTTCAATATTCTGCAATGCATACATCAGACAGAGATACAGTTTAGTGGGTGGTTCAAAGATTTAGAAATCGTGTTTGTTCTAGGTCGAAGATGCATAAAGCCCCTCAAATATTCCAAATACAATTTTGTTTTTGCTATTGGATATTTAGGGAAGTCAAAAGATCAACTCTTATAGCTTCGGAATACTGTTGGAGTAGTGCGTCACAACTCTCGTCTTCTGATTCTTCCGAACGACGACGACAACGGAGGCCAGAAGCTCATGTTTGGTGAGAGGATAAATGACTTGGCCAGCCGTGTAGGTAGTTCTATCAGGAAATACGCCATAAGCATTCGAAACCGTGCAGTTAGTAAATCGATTAGAGCATTTAACCACGCTATCCGGAGGGCGACAATTCGCGATCCGGGCCAACAGAAACAAAGAAAAAAAAAGGACCTGATAATTGCAACAATCACAGAGACTGGTCTTATTATAAATTTATGTCCCATGGGGTTTTTTTACGAAGTAGCTACGATAATTAATCAACAAACTACACGTATGGGAAAGCCGTGGATAAAGATATTGGCTGAAGTTTTCATTAATAACTCATTGCGCACAACGCTTTTTCTTCAATATGAACCCCGAGTTATAATTGCTGGAGCGATCATGACAGCCTCTAAAGTACTCAAAATCCATCTGCGTCTACCAGAATGGTATATCAGATTTGGTGTTTCTTCATATGGGCCACTTACTGATTTCGGCATGCAATTGGGAAATTTCTATATCAGGTTAGAAGTGGGTGCGGTGTTGGAGGAGCTGCAAATTGACAGTACTGAGTTACTCGCAGAGACAACAGCGGAGCAACGAAAAAGAGAAGAAGCTGCAAACGTATATGATACATTTGATATGCGTGTAACGCAGGGGACTTTATCGTTTAGGCACGCGGTGCTCATGCATCAGTCAAACGTTGTGTTCGGTCCACCGATTCACTGGAAATACACCGTTCCATTCAAATTTAAAACTATATAACATATAGTTACAAATTAATTCATTTATATAATAAAAAAATATTAATTTAATTAATTAATTAAATTAAAAAAAAAAATTATTATTAAAAAAAAATAAAAAAAATCACTATACATAATTCAAAAGGATCCCATATCTTCTAGATTGGAAGCCGGTAGTAGGTATGATAGTCGGACGAGAGAACAACGAATTTCAATGTCAATACAATGTCATAGAAAAACGAAAAAAAAATCAACAATGAAGCCGCTCCATTCCCGTAGTAAGTCACCGTCCGTTTCGGTGCTGACAGGTGTTGATGTTACGACGTTAATGTTAACAACGTTTGAAGGACATGACGATTAAATGGACGACGTTAAAGTGGCTGAGATTGAGATTGACTGGGATTGTATATAAAATCGAATTGAGGAGAGATCTGCAAGTTTACTCTACACACCGAGCGTTTGAATCAACAGGTTCAACAAATGGTGTGACGGTTTAAAAAATGGACGGGTTGTATATGTTGATGTTTCACTTGGACGGGTTATGATCATACGTGCGGAGGAATAAAGATTTCCATTTGTTTTTTTTTAAGGTGTAATAATATTGAAAGGAAACTAAAGTGAGGCCAGCTTCTTATCATTGCGATTATAATATGAGAAAGGAGCACTTTATAAAAGGAAAAGGTTCATTATCAAAAAAGAGAAGGAAGTTAAATTATGCATATAAATGAGTTAATATATATATATATATATATATATATATATATATATATATTCAAGTTCCATTTAAAGGAAGGCAAAAAGTTTATAGCTTAAAAAGGTATTTAAAATATAAGTGGACCAACATATAAGGATCAAATTTTGGAAGGTCATCGAAATTACCAAGGTTTAAAATCGGAAAAATCGTGGAATTTTTAAAAGCGAAAGTATCAATAAAGACTCTTGCTTTATGATTAAAAATAATATAAAAACAAAATCTAGTTTCAAGGAAGCATTATTGAAGAATTATACATGCCAAAGTACCAGTGATGAATGATATGTTTAACAGATAGTCTCAAAGTGAAGGAAATTGTCGAAAGGTTAAGCTTTGAGGACAAAGCTTTTCGAGAAGGAGGCAATGTTATGAACCTAATTCATAACTAAAGTAATAAATATAGTCATTAATGGAATAAATACAAATAAATGTAATTACTAGCTAATCAATTAGGATTATGTTAAGTAGTTATTAGTTAACTGAAAAGGCATGTCTAAAAGACATGCCTATTCATGAAAAGGTACCTGCATAGGTATAAAAGCAGGACCTCATTGTAATCATTCAGTCATCTTGTCTTATATCATATCAATAAATATTTATTATTATAAATACCTTGTGTATTTTTATAATTAAAGCTATTTTGCTATTAAGTCTACAAATCTACAAATCTTGTTGCTACAGTAACCAAATCTACAACTTCCGCTGTTCCAGAAACCAACCAGTTCGGGAGACAGTTAAACGACCAAATACTTGTAAAAAATCTAGCAAGATTAAATGATTCGATTGAATTGGAAAGATTGATACCAGTGCCTTACGGAGTCAACTATCCTGCTAAGGAAATTACAACCATGTACTTGATGAGAAACTACTGCTATGCAATGTTAAATTAGAATTCAGAATGCAAGGAGAACGATTTGAATAAGGAGCGAGATGAAACAAGCTTCGAAGATGAGAGTTAATATTAAAAAGCCAAAAGCACTTAGATTATAAATAATCTGATCTAACCACTAAGTACTTAAGAGAGAGTGTCAATTATGAATTTGCTGCAAATATTACTCGATTTAAAGATATACAGATCCACAATAGAGCTCTCAAAATCAGATATCGATCACACTTACTTGAAAATATTTCCCAAACATAAGTATTCAATAAACATCCAATATTCAAGTAAATGAAACAAGACTTAATTACACATTTTAATCGATAGATAACTTTCCAAAAAACTCAGATGCCAATGATTATTAAACCCAACTGAAGCATATGAAATTTACTAGCACTTAAATCTAAGTAAACACTTCATCAAGTAATATATGGATTAAATGATATTCTTAAAATAATGCAAATCCAAAATATTAAATTCTCCTATAGTCAAGCTTAGGATATATTCTTCAGCAAGATTTCAGATCTGAAATATAAATTGCAGCAGTAATTTAAACCATAGATTAACAAACAAATGATACCGGCACCAATGCCCAAAATGACTAAAAATAGTAAAAATTGTTGAGCTTGAAGAAAAATCAATTTTTAGGGCTTGATTAGAAGAAATTTCAGATCTGATATTTTTATTTCAGCAGTGAAACAGTGATGGATCAGCAAGATAAAACTGCCCAAAATCGCTGCCAAATACTTCCAAAAATCGCAAAAATATATTAAAACTTGAAAATTTCAATTTTAAAACTTTAAGAGAGTTTGATTCAATAATTTTCAGAACTGATAAGTTTGTAACAGCAGTGAATTGATAACAGATCAGCGAACTGAAAATACTGAAAATGATCCCCACTATGTCTAAAATAGTAAGTTTTGCCGAAAAAACTGAAAATTCAAATTTTTTGGACTTTATTTAGTATATGCATCAGAAATGTTCAGATCTGATTTTTCACAGTTATGCAGTAATTTCCAGCAAGCTTTAAAGTCAGATCTAGGCAAAATTAAATATGCCCAAATAGTCAAAAATTCTGAAAATGAAGATTTTGCAATTCTAAAAAATTTTGACCATATAAAATGTGTTTTTAGGGTCTAATTATTTGTGATTTGCTTGCTGTAAAATTTGCAGAAAATAAGGGTTTAGATATCAAACCCTTAGCCCAAGGCTATGAAGATCCCACCGTTGAAAATTCTTGAAATTTTGGGATAATGTTGCTACTTGAAAATTAGAAATTTTTAGACCAAAATCCTGTAAAAATAGTCTCAAAAGCCTATACATCCTCAAGGGTCTAGATCTGGCTCAGATCTGAAGATTTTCTTGGCTGATTTTTCAGATCTATTCCTGCAAACAAATATTGAGCCCAGATCTTACCCTCCAGTAGATTTGGCTCAGATCTGAAGATTTCCTTGGCTGATTTTTCAAATCTAATCCTACACAAGTGAAAAAAGAAACCCAATACCCAATATGTACAAAAATAGTGAAAATCTTTAAAACCCAAATGTTAGAATTCAAAATTATGTTACAAAACTTCAGATCTACACATGTAAATTACAGATCTATGCACCAGAGTTGCAGATCTATCAAATTTGAGGAGTATAAGTCTGACTTCACTCCCAGATCTGAAGATCTACGGCTCTTACTTAGCCAGATCTAACTTTAAACTCAAAAAAAAAAAAGGCAATTTTTTTTTATTTAGGCACAAGCTCTATAAAAACCCTGCAAAAAATATTTCGTAAGATAACCTTAGAAATTAGGAAACAATGGCCTTTTTCAGAGTTTCTGAAATCTAAGAGTCGATTGATCTAACTGAAGATTTCCCCAAACGCTCAAATCTTGAATAATGATCTCTGCACACTTAGATCTGAATTTTAAATTGATAGAGATTTTAAAAATAGCCATGAGACCTTTCAGAAATATAGATAACTGATATTTCTGTCAAATCAAAATGCAATTTAAGAAAATCCAGAAAACTGCACAAGATACCTGCATGCAGATCAATCCATAAAGGTCATCAACTATCAAATGCCAATAAAAGTAGCAGAGTTTAGAGACAATATCACCACATAGATCTGGAAAAAGAACACCAAAGTTTGTAACCCCAAAGTCTTTATGCTTTATTGATCAAAAAATTACAAGAGCTTCTGAGAACAAGTGCACAATCCAAAGATCGGATGCAAATGACATACAAAGACCTCTAATTTATAAGATAAAATCTCCAACGGGTAGTTCAATTGATCCATGTTAAAATAATCTCGACCGTCGAAAAAAATTTAATTATCTTTTAATCTGGACCGTCAAAATTATAATTTTGAGGAAATTTGAATTTATCATTTAATTCCATTTTAATTAACTCAGAAAAAATATTTTTGAGTTAATTACCTCAAAATTTTGACTTTGACTTAACCACCAAGGCCCAAGGGTCCAAAATTTCTTGAAATTCTCAATATTCCCTTGGCCTGGGACCTTTAAAAATTTATTTTTTAAGGACCCACGAATTTTGTCTATGAAGAATTTTAAGTCCCTAGGACTTAAAATTAATTAAATTTCTGGCTTAGGATTTTTAATTTAAATTGGCCAGAAAATTTAATTCATTGACTGAGAGGGGATTTACTTATTTTTCCAACCCTCTTTATATAAGATATACATTTAGACACATAAAGGGGAAATACCCATTCGCGATAGACCCTCAAATAGTTACCCAATTCTGCGACTCAAAACATGATCTAGTAGACCAAGTAGCTTGTAATAAAATAATCTAGCCAATTAGCTAGGATTATTCCCAAACTACTTTTACAAAGACTCGATAGAAAACACTAGGACTCACTTAGCATCTTGATGACAAAATCCACCTTAGTTTTGGGGTGAGGCTGGAGGGGAAAACTCTGTCGATCACTTGTGTCGAAAAACACAAATGAATCAGTGAGACAATAAAACTCCTAGGATAGAAATCATCACCAAAATACTAGGCTTACCTAGTATGTTACATACATAGTGGTCTTACTTAGATCATTTACATCATAAACATGCAGAATGGGTTTACATCATTTATAAAACTATCGACTGATGATGAAATATGAATGGCGTGAACACGTCGAACATGATGAATCCCATTCGAAGAATGGGGGTGTACTGTTATGGGGTCATTGACAAAGTGTGGTCAACAAACTGCACGTGCCCTCGTGCACTGCTCTGAATGCAAACTAACCCAACTCTACTCGCGCGTTCACGACTCCTTCACGCCTTTGCTTCTTTGGTTTTGGTTCGAGTGCACATGTGATGATAAATCCTCGTTGAGCTTGTGGTTATCCTTTCAAGTATATTAGAGGTCTTCCTGAAATTTTAACAACTGTTCCTCAATAACCTTGAATTGCTCAGAACCTCTCTTGACTTTTAGCTGAGTCAAATTAGGCTACAACAAATTGAATAACCCTTGGAGGTATTCAGCGATGTATTCAAAAACAGCCACTGTTTAATAATACAAACCCTCAGATCTGCTGCACCGGTTTTCCCGCATTGGGTTTTTCCGGGGACTTAGCCCAAAAATAATTGTGTCCTATGTGTGATTGATTTCTTGTTCAATTTCCTTGTTTCGGAATAACATTTATTCATTGTGGGTTGCTTCAATAGTTACTTCAATAATTCAAATATGTAAATGTAATTTACTTCATCAACTGATGTACACTCAGTTGATGTAGTAGGATTCCTTAGATTGTCAGATCTAGGAATTTTCACATGGTATCAGAGCATTTGATGTGAAACACGAAGAGCATATTTGAATCTGAAGTGAAGGACGAAGTTTTGCAGTAGCAGCAGATCGAATCCAGAGGGATTGCGCAAATCTAGCCAAGAGGGCTGAAGTCTTGAGGTTGTCTCTCTCTGAGTGAGTCGACAGGGAGGTAGGACTTCCGGCTCGAGATTTTGTCGAGGCAAAGGGAGTTGCGCAGGGCCAAAGGGACGCAGTTTTTCTGCAGTTGGTTGTCAAGCAGAGAAGCGTCCGAAGAAAGAAAAGGCACATGGCGGGGAATTTTTCCTCAGTGAGTTTCTAGCTAAGGAATTCAACATTTTTCCAAGATCTAAGCAGATCAAGGCAGCAAATCTATGAGCGCTCCTGAAGGGGTGCGTAAGCCTACCTAGGCTGCGCAGAGGGGGAGAAAGAGGAAGAAGTTCGACAATATTCGGTTGAGATGTAAGCTCATTGTCTTCGAGATCAGGACCGATTGGAGGGTTCCTCCAACTATGTAATCGGGAAGGAAAGGATTCAGTTCCTTCTAAATAAATTCAATCTCAAGACGTTCGTGGCGAATGTGGTTGTTGTACCTACAATTCCGGATCAACTTAAGAAGTACAAGACCGATATGGCAAAGTGCAAGAGGCTAATCCTTAATGGTGTCAAGGATCACATAGTCTCAAATTTAGCTAGCAAGAACACCGCCATGGAAATGTGGGTAGCTTTGTCTTTGTTGTACGAAGGATCTTCCGAGCAACGGAAGATGTACTTGGAGCAAAAGCTCTATATGATCCAGATGCAGAAGGGGGAGCGCATTGCTTCGTTCCTTACGAGGCTTCAGGAGATTCGAGACCAGTTGGCAGTTGTGGGATCCACCCCAACTGCAAAAACTATGGTGAGGCTAGCCCTTAACACAGTCACGGAGTAGCAAGTTTTTGTCCAAAGTATTTTGGGCAGGGATACGCTTCCTAGTTGAGAGCAGATGTGGGCAACACTTCAGGAGGAAGAACTAAGGAGAGATCTAGTCAAGTGCAAGCTTGACAGCAGCAGCTGTAGCGGATCGAAGACTTTGAGGAGGAGAATGCAACCCTCGCATCGAAAGGGAAACAAGGGCAACAGAGACAGAAAAGAGATGTCTCGAAGGTCAAAAGTTTCATATATAATGAGATGGGCCACTTTGCATCACAATGTCCTTTGAAGAAAAGAGCAAGGATGAGAAGCATGATCCGACAGTTGCAGTCGCAAAGATCGAGCAGGATGAGTTTGTTATGAGTGTCCATGCTTCTCTGGTAAGAAGTGAGGTGACATAGAGTTGTAGTTTACCTTGAACTTCAGTTGGGCAGGATCATGGAGGAGCCCACCTCATGGATCATTACCTTGCTACGGGTGCCCATAATCAATAGTAGCGGAATGGAGGAGTTTCAGTGAGAGTCGAGGAGTGATGGAGACAACAGTGCAGTAGGTAGTAGCTCTCATTTCTGGAGCAGCACAGAAAAGAGCAGCAGCAACGCAGTGCACAAAAGTGCAGTGCAGTGTAGATCATTGTTGTGTAGTGCAGAGCAGCAGCAGCGCAGTGCATCAGAGGGGCAACGTAGTAGTTACCAGCAATCAGTCTTCAGCACCGAGGTGCATCCACTTAACACTTGTTCAGTTCTGGGTGAGTTCAGTTTCTCTCAGCAACTGAGTTGCACTACAGGTGCAGTGTTAGCAGTGGCAGTACTAACAGCATAGCAGATGCAACACTTGAGAGGGAGTTGTAGTACGAATGCAGTAGTGGCAGTGGCAGTGTCATGGGCAACAGTACAGTGACAACAACAGCGCAATAGTTGATGGAATTCAGCAGCGCGAAGGATGCTTCAAGGACAGAGTAGTATGCAGAAGGCATATTGTTAGAGCACTACCTCGCTAAGAGGGAGTGTTGATTTTTGTAGCATCGGAAAGTGCTCTAAGCCCCAAATTTGGTGGAGAGGCTTAGACACGGGTATTCCAAAGAACCCAGAAACCGTTTGTGAAAATTGCACTCAGTTAATGTTTTATTAAAATAATTAATTATTTTAATGGTGACCCTAAGTCTAACTTAGGGAAATTAAATAATTAAAGGACAATAATAAAACAAAGTGAGAATAATCTCGAAAAGGCAGAGATCAAGTCATGTTATAATCTTAGCCATTGATTAGAGATCTAATCTCGGTCGTTGATTTCTCAATGAGAAGACTATAAAGGAAGGCTTGAGGGTCATTTGGAAAGAAACACATGGAGTGAATCTTGAGATCAAATTCTTCCGACGAAGCAGTGCTCAGATGAAGATCAAATCTAAGTGATTCAGTGCAGTGAGGGGCATAGTAGCTTCCAGAGAGATTTTCTCAGCCGAGAATCATCAGCAGAGAGAGGCAGGAAAACGTCTAGCAGACCCAGCGCAGAGCTAGTCAAGGTGACGCAGAGGCTGCGCAAATCAGTCAGGGCTACGTAGAGGTTCATAGGGATTCTAAGATTCGCCTATCGCATCAAATCCAGAAGCCGAAAGCCAGGGTGTGAGCCTAGATCTATGATTCTGGGTGTCAGATCAATCTATTGCTGGGGTGACGCAATGCCTAGAGGAGGTGACGCAAGGCCTACGCAGTCACTACGCAGAGACCTCCAGAGGCAGCTTTTCCAGTGACCAGATCAGCGGGATTTTCCAGTGATTGTGTGAGGTAAAACTCACAATTTCTTTATGCCAGTATTTCTCTATGTAACTGAATAACCCTTGGAGGTATTCAGTAATGTATTCAGAAACAGATATTGCTTAATAATACAAACCCTCAGATCTGTTGCACCGGTTTTCCCACATTGGGTTTTTCTGGGGACTTAGTCCAAAAATAATTGTGTCCTATGAGTGATTGATTTCTTGCTCAGTTTCCTTGTTTCGGAATCATATTTATTCAGTGTAGGCTGCTTCAGTAGTTACGGATTCTAAGATTCGCCTGTCGCATCAAATCCAGAAGCCGAAAGCCGGGGTGTGAGACCAGGAAGCCTAGATCTGTGATTCTAAGAGTCGGATCAATCTATTGCTGGGGTGACGCAATGCCTAGAGGAGGTGACGCAGGGCCTACGCAGTCATTACGCAGAGACCTCCAGAGGCAGCTTTTCCAGTGACCAGATCAGCGGGATTTTCCAGTGATTGTGTGAGGTGAAACACACAATTTCTTTATGCCAGTATTTCTCTATGTAACTGAATAACCCTTGGAGGTATTCAGTAATGTATTCAGAAACAGCTATTGCTTAATAATACAAACCCTCAGATTTGTTGCACCGGTTTTCCCACATTGGGTTTTTCCAGGGACTTAGTCCAAAAATAATTGTGTCCTATGTGTGATTGATTTCTTGCTCAGTTTCCTTGTTTCGGAATCATATTTATTCAGTGTAGGCTGCTTCAGTAGTTACTTCAATAATTATGTAAATGCAATTTACTTAATAGGAGAAGTACACTCAATTGATGCAATAGGATTCCTTAGATTGTTAGATCTAGGAATTTTCGCAGCGCAGTGCAGAGCAGCGCAATGCATCAGAGGGACAGCACAGTAGTTATCAGCAGTCAGAGTCTTCAGCACCAAGGTGCATCCACTGAACAGTTGTTCAGTTTTTGGGTGATTTCAGTTGCTTCTCTCAACAGTTGAGTTGCAGTGTAGATGCAATGTTAGCAGTGGCAGTTCTAGCAGCATAGCAGATGCAGCATTTGAGAGGGAGTTGTAGAACATATGCAACAAAGGCAGTGGCAGTGTCATGGGCAGCGATACAGTTGCAACAGCAATGCAGTGGCTGATGGACAGCTTGTCAAACTTCAACAGCGCAGAGGATGCTTCAGGGTCAGAGCAGTATGCAGCAGGCATGTTGTTAGAGCACTTTCCTCGCTAAGAGGGAGTGTTGAGTTTTGGTAGCATCGGAAGTGCTCTAAGTCTCAAATTTTGTTGAGAGGCTTAGGCACCGGTATTCCAAAGAACCCAGAAACCGTTTGTGAAAATTCCACTCAAGTTATGTTTTATTGTAAAAATTAATTATTTTAATGGGGACCCTAAGTCTAAACTTAGGGAAATTAAATAATTAAAGGGTATTAATAAAACAAAGTGAGAATGATCTAGAAAGCGAAGAACAAGTCATGTTACAATCTTAGCCGTTGATTAGAGATCTAATATTGGTCGTTGATTTCTCAACGAGAAGACTATAAAGGAAGGCTTGTGGATCATTTGGAAAGATACACAGAGTGAATCAAATGATCAAATTCTTCTGACGGAGCAAGTGCTCAGACGAAGATCAGATCTAAGTGATTCTAGCACAGTAAGGGGAAGAGACAGTTATTGGTCGGAAGATCTTCTCTAGGACCAGGAATACAAAGCAGAGAAGGCAGAGAGATGATCAGCAAAGGTAGCGTAGTAGAGCCAGTGCAATCCCATGCAGAGTTAGTGCTGCAGCCTCAAGGGAATTAGAGATTCATCTGAGGGTCAGCCAGATCCAGTGCCGGAGAGCCGAGGTGTGTGACCGGAAGAGGCCACAAGGGTAGATCCAGCTAGCAGAAGACCAGTGATGCAGAAGCCACGCAGAGTGACGCAGAGACTGTGCAGCGCAGTGGTGGGCTTGCACTTCTAGGGTTGTTGGTCAGTCGGGCTTCCAAATCAGTGTGAGATTTCTCTCATGAACGTTTTGTCAGTCATATTCTCTGCAGGGATTGCCAGAAAGGCATCTCAAACTTGTATTCAGAAACTGCTCCTTAATAATACAAACCCTCAGATCTGCTACACCGGTTTTCCTGCATTAGGTTTTTCCGAGGACTTAGTCCAAAATAAAGGTGTCCTATGTGTGATTTAATTCTTGCTCAATTTCTTTGTTTCAGAATCATAAAGTATTAAGCATAGGTTGCTTCAGTAATTCATGAAGAAATCTGAATTAATTTTGCAATGTAATTGACATAATAGGAGAAGCAAATTCAGTTAGTTGTAGTAGGATTCTTGAGATTGTCAGAGCTAGGAATTTTCACATGGCATCATAAGCAAGTTGATGTGAAACAGGAAGTTGAGCACCTACTCTATAAATAGATGTGCACTTCCCCACATTTGGTGATGATTGGATTTGGGCGAGAAATCCCTTAGGAGGTCCGAAATTTATGCGATTCTTCTTTCTTATAATTTGGCTATGGATTGTTAAGTTGAGTTACTTTTCTTGGCTAGAATTGTGATGTGATGTGATCTCATTTCATGGAAGTTTATGGTCGATCTTGAATGATACATGGTAAAGTAAATTAGTCAATTTGTGTTATCTTGGTATTATATTCCATGGGATAAATGTCCATGTGCTAAGTTAGTATATTTGGTATTTGCTTCATTGTCCCTTGTTGATCTAAACTCTTCTTCCAAGTATTTGAGAAATAGAGATGGAATTTTCTTTCCCTTAATCATCTGGAAAATTTAAGACCCTAGATCTCAAACCCTTGGGTAAGTTATTTAATTTGCCCTAGCTTGCATTTCATTTGCCCCGTCCCCCACCCCCCCGGAAAAAATATATATATTGACAAACTAAGGCACTGATCTTCTACCTTCCATTACCCATTTTTCTTTATAAGCTTTAAAATGGTTTGCTAGGGTTTCCTCTCCAAGATTATATAGTAATTACCTGATTCTATGTGTTTGGGGACCCATTTGAGCCTTTATTGGTTGATATTACCCGTTAGATTGAGCCATAGGAACTTTTGAGACCAAATCTTGGAACTACCAAGCCCTAGCAATCCTATATGAGGGAGAACCCCCCTTGAGTCAGAGGCTCAGAGGAGAGCCAGCTAAATGAAAGAAGAGGGTTGGTGAGGTAATAGTGGCCCCCTTTGAGGTGTAGTGGGTTTTGCACTTGAGCATTTGGACTTTATCTCAAGAAGTGCATTCAAACTAAAATCATTATGTAACAAATAAACTATCTAGTTGTTTTGCACTTGAGCATTTGGACTTTATCTCAAGAAGTGCATTCAAACTAAAATCATCATTTAACAAATAAAATATCTAGGAGTTAAACAAGATGTGCAAATTACCTGTGTATTTTATATTCAGGGTATAGTTTTGCAACCATCTCAGTAAAGTCACTCCAATGGGTTGTTGCTTCAACGCAAAGGTGCCTTCCTGATGCTGATGGGGTTTCATATAGTAATATATGTCCTTCTGCAACATCTTTTACATGTACACAGCCCATGTAAAAATTCTGATATCCTTCTGTGCCACCTGTTTCATAACCAAGGCAGCAAAGTAATCATATTTTAGCAATACAAAATTCAACATAATCTCTGGTGAAAGTAAAAAGTCATTGGTTCCAGCCTCCAGGAGCATGGGATATGAGTGAAATCGAGTCGAAGAAGATTTATAAAACATGCTGAAATAATAGAAGAAATTCATAAAAGCATAATATCAAGACGGAATTACCAGTATGTAATAAATGAAGAATAAGTTGAATAATTACCCAATCACAAAGCAACTTAGATACTGTCAAGCAGTGGAATCATCGTGATTGATTGCATAGATGTTTCCGAAATTTATATTTTAATCAACGCATTCAAACCAGATCTTCAAACTTTTGAATTTATTGAATTTTAAGATCTAATATTCAGAAAAATGGGTTGGTGCATTCAAGTTGAGAAATTGTTCTTCTTTAACCTTCATTTAAAATGAAAGAATCCAAATACACAGTTTTCCATAAACAAAGATGTAAGGACATAGAGACAATACATTAGAGAGTAGATAGATAACATGCTCTCAACCTAACAGCATTAGTCACTTTCTTTTTAGGACTTCTAGTCAAGTGATATACTAACAGACTAAACAATAAACTTTGGTATAACCAAGTTTTACCAAACTTCCTATGGAGGTAGATATCAGCATTGGAAAAATTTCGAGGAAACTGGAATGTCTAGCCACAAAGTAAGTGTGGTAGGCCTTGTCACCAAAATCTGAAGGAAAACGTATAGAAGAAAGTTCATGGCGAGCTAATATTTGGGTGAGGGAAGCGTCAAAAGATTCTTTCTTTATTTTCACCACCCTTTGGACTTTCAATTACTATTTAGGTCTACTCTATTGGCAACTGAAGAATGATTTAGATCATAACTACGTCACTGAAATAAGCCCACATTCCCATACTTGGTGTGGAAATATGACGAAAAGGATGGGAAATGCAATGCAACATTTCTAGCTGTTTGCTAAACAATAGTGCTCGGGAAAATATTCCCAGGATATCTTCCAGCCGTCTATGCACATGAAGGGGCATTTCTAGCAGCCCAAAAGCTTATTTCTTCTTTTCTCAGTAGCATGGGACCACCCACAAGTTAAAATTAATAACAAATTACAGGAGAAAACATGCAAAAAGCTACCAAAAATAGGAAAATTAGAACCCTAATGGATTTCCTGATTTTCTGAAGAGTATATTTTGTAGAATTTTGTAGCTATGGTCGGTATTCATAACTTATATTTTAGCCCTTGTAATGTATAATGAATTTGCAAGACATATGTTGAAATGTAACTAGTGTCGGTCTTCAAAATTGTATATATTATGACTTGATGTAATTGATGTATTTATCAAAAAGAAAAAGAAAAGAAAATCATTTGTAAAAGAAGATTAATTATTGTGAAATGGATTTCTTGCCCATAGTTATTTTGTCCTACGTCAAAGCACCCATTGATTTCTCTAGGGGTCTTGGTGAAAGGTCAAAGAGTCAAAGTCATGATGTAGTATCCCTTGGAGGGCTCATGTATTAAGAAAGAAAAAATATTATTGTATTATGTTAAGTCTAGAAGACTCCAAAAGATGAGTTGGCCAGCCTTTCTCAAGTCGGCCTAGAGAGGCCTAATTCACCCCACATGATGCCTATAAAGAAAAGCTCGCTCTCATTAGAAGACACACAAATCCAATGAATTACTTCCGATCCTAGCGAAGAAGTGAAGGTCTGATTCAGCGATTAGAGGAGCGAAATTTTGAGGAAGCCAGCGAGGAAGTAAAGGAAGCGAATTTCTGTGTCTGCCTGCCCACAAATGCGAGTTTGTTGGAGAACCTAGGGTTTCCTCAGTCCCAAAATTTGCAGAGATATTGTTTGGAGTTTGACTGGCTCATCTCTTGGAAGGTTTGGTCTTAGGTCAAGGTCTTGGAAGTCTTCATTGAATTGATTCTATAAGAAGAGATTTTTGTGGGTTTTTCTCTCTAGGAGAGGTTTTGGCCCTAGCTAGCAGCCTACATCTGGTGTTCTTGTGTTTGCATTGTGATCTTCTCATTGGCATTTGTCTTGATGATGAACATAACTAAATAATAATGAAGATGTCCTAATATAAATCACAAGAAAATGTCAAGGATTAAAGAGAAATCAAGTTAATAAATACTCTAACTCTCTGCCCCAGATTTCTCAACAACATGTTCTTCATGTCAGAATTAAAAGAGAAAATTTCGATATTTGAATTATTAAGTTTTGGCTCCAAAATAGTCAAGTCGGCCCTCACTCAAGTCAAGTTGGCCCCATTGAAGAGACACACCCATTTGCAAAGGCAGAACACTATATAAAGGCATTTGACCTCCTCTACAAAGGCACCATTCGACCTCTCACAAGCAAGACAGTTTTTGGGCATCCAAGCGAAGGACAAGAAGAACAAGGACGAAAAGAAGGACGAACTCTCTCTCTTGTAAAAATTCTGAATCCGGAATTCTGCTGCAATACTGATGATGTTTCTTCTATTGTTAAATTAATTAAACAAGTTATTTGCAGTTTTCTATGGCAAATATTGAAACATATACATTGCAGCCTCCACAAAATAAACACTGAGGAAGAAAATAAATGTTGAAAACTTGTAAAATTCTAGCATACACACAAAGATATTGACACAGTTATTTTTGGACAATTGTCCCTGGAAAAACCCAATGCAGGAAAACTGGTGTAGTAGATGAGAGTTTCCTTATTAATCTTCAGCAATAATTCATGTACATAAATTCGGACAGCAAAATAGAGGAAAAATACTGAGAGAAATTCAGTCACAAATTTCTCACTCTCAACAGCGATCTTCTAACCCCAAAACAAACCCTCTGCCCTTACGCTAGTCTCACTGCGTCACCCTCTGCGCAGTGCTCTAGTGTACTGCGTCCTTCCTCACACTAGCCCTTCCTGAATTCATCCTACACTCCCGGACTATTGTTGATACCCTCTCTCTCTCTCACCTAGAACTCACCCACTGGCTCTATCTCCTCTGTTGAACTTCAACCACTGAGAAAATCAATCTTCCTGGGCAACTGAGTAACTGCTCTGGTGTATTTTCCAAATGCCCATCGAGTTCTTCTTAAACTCTGTCATTGAGACTTCAACGGCCACGATTAAAACTTAATAGATGGCTAAGATTAACTAAGACTCGATCCACGCCTTTTTCTAGAAGATTTGCACCTGACTTAATTAATACATTTTAATTAATCATATTTCCTGAGTTTAGACTTAGGAAATATTAAAAACGGATTGATTATTTTAATTAAGCCATCTCTAAATGGAATTTCCCTAAACGATTTCTCGGTCTTGGAGAATATATGTGTCTTAGCCTCAAAATCTCAAGGCTAGAGCACATCCGGTGCTACAAAAATCAACACTCCCTCTTAGCAAGAAATGTGCTCTAGTACTGTTGCCCTCCTAATAGCAATACTTTGATTATGCACCATCTCCTGTTGCACTGTTGATGTCTAGCTATTGTTGCCTTTTGCCCACCACTTCGTCGGTGATATCCCTTGGAGAAAATCATCCTCCATGATGGACTTCAACCGGCATCCAGCAGCCCCTTGCAACCTCCTACTAGCTCGTTGTGTCATTTCTCTACCACCTGAGCCAACCATGTGGTCCCTCACCCATCTATATTGATCGTATGTTTGAAGGTGGGCCTCTCGAATTTAAAGGTATGTCTTGTCATTTGGTAATTGAGTATTGGGTTTACTTATCATGGATACTTGTGGGCATGGATTGATGGGGGGATTTGGCGGAAAGAGTGGACTTAGTCTGTGCTCCTGTCCCCCAGATCTCTTTTGGGTGTTACCCCTGCATCTTAGTCCCATGGGATTTCCTTTATTGACCATTTGGTTCGAAGAAAATTTCTGAATACAGAAACCCTATTGCAGTGTATTGATTTACTTCTCCTACTTGTTTATTTAATTAACAAGTTATTTAACTGAAGTATTCAGAAAAACATCAAAGAAAACAGAACTACAACTTACACATACATATAGATCATTTACTAAAACATAGCACACATATGACAAAGGACACACATGATATTTCGGACAAATGTCCCTAGAAAAACCCAATGCGGGAAAACCGGTGCAACGGCTTTTGAGGGTTTTATTATTAAGCAGAATCTGAATACATCAAGGGCACTAGCAGTGGTTTACCCAACAGAGAATTTCACGGCAGGCGTACCTTATCACTCGGAGACAGAAAATATGGCTGATTCAAACCCTCAAGGGAATTACTGAATGCGAGCCCTTTCTGGCCCACTGGGACCCCAGCGTTGTCCCTCCAGCCTTTATGTCAGCGTTTCCTGCCCAGCGTAGCCTCTACACAGCTCGGGTTGCCCCTGCGTCACCCTTCTAGGCTCTGCGTTGCCTCTGCATCAGCTTGGCTAAGCTACGTCCCTCCTACTGGCCTCTGCACTGCCTAGTATGGATCTACCTCTCTGATTTATGTATTCTCGTCCTTGGATCAATGTAATCCCTCGCCGGTCTGCACCTCACCAGCACTACAAGCTCACTCAAAAATTCTCAGGAAACCGCAATCCAGAATTTCGACTTAGCTCAACTACTACTGCAATGTTTGTGTTCTCCAACTGACCCCAAGCCTTCCTTTAATACTTTTCTCGTTGATAAATCAACGGTCGTGATCTAATCTCTAATCAATGGCTCAGATTAGAAAATTCTTGTTCCACGTCACTTAGACATTCTCACCAACATATTTAATTCACTTTAATTTTTAATTTCCCTAAGTTAGACTTATGGTCCCCATTAAAAAAATTAATTTTTTGGATAACTTTTACACCAGGTGGAATTTCTCCAAACGATTTCTAGGTCTTCGAAATCTCATGTGTCCTAGCCCCTCCACAAAGTTTCAGAGCTAGAGCACATCCGATGCTACCCAAAATCTCAACACTCCCTCTTAGCGAGGAATGTGCTCTAGCAACACTTCACTCCAAAAGTGTTACTCTGATCTCAGGCATCGGTCCTCTGCACTGCTGATGCTTGGCCTGCTACCCTCCATCCACTGCGTTGTTGCTTTCTGTACTGCTTCCCATGACTCTGCCACATCTGTACTACAACTCTCTCTCAAATTGTTGCATCATGCTGCCTATAGCATTGCCACTGCTAGTTGCACTGCAACTCAGTTGCTGAGAAGTAAGCAACTAAAGGACAATCACCCAACAACTGACAGACGAGTCAGTCTGGCTGCATCTCATCACTGAAGCACGCTCTATTGCTACTTTGCGTTTTCTCTCTGAAGCTATGCGTTGTCTACTACTCTACACTGCGTAACCACTGCATCTGCGTTGCTGAAATCCCATCAGCCTCTGCACTGTTGCTTCCACGCTGCTGCTCCCTCTCTTCTGCGTTGCTCCAGTCTTCAATGTTCAAGCATTGCCTTGTGCCTTTCCATGATCCTTTACATCCACTGCTCCAGTCATCCCACTAATGTCTTAAGGCTCTCGTAGCTCGTATGTGATCCAAGAGTTTGGGCACCTCAAGGATCTCGCTACATCTGAAACACCAGACCTTGGATAAGTCTTTCTTCTTCTTCCCTTGCTGCCTCTGTCCCTTAGATGTTAGGGTTGCATCTTCCTCCTCGTCCTCCTTAATTTTGACTCCTCCACTACTGAATTCCCTCTTGGTTATCCTCCTTATCTCCTCCTGACGAAAGATTGCCCACATGTCCCCCCAGTTTGGGAGTTGTGCTCTGCCCAAGATAATTTGGATGAAGGTCTCCCAATCATCGGTGACTGCATTTAGGGCAGTCCTCGCCATGAATCCATCATCCGGAGTTGCCCCCATGGCAATCAACTGGTTTCGGATGGTCTACAATCTAAGGAGGAAGGGATCGATCTCCTTTCCCTCGTGCATCTGGAACATCCACATCTGATTCTTCAGAAGCATCTTCCTCTAGAAGGAGCTACCTTGATACAACATAGTTAATGCTGTCCACACCTCATTTGTCGTCTTCTTCTCGGCAATATGCGGAACTACGTGATCTTTCACTCCATCCATGATCAAGTGTTTAGCCCACGCCTGATTTTCATTGAACTTCATCAAAGCATCAACATCGGTCGGCACAGCTAGGACGTTCTCAACATGGTCACTGATGCCATACTCTTCAAGGACTATCAGGATTCTAGCTTTCCAAATAGCTAAGTTAGACACACTGTCTAACCTATGTGATCTCTCAGTCCATACGAGGCCATCTTTGCTCAAACAAGTCAAAGCAAGTGCTCTCCTCCCTTCTGCTGCTGCTACACTTAGAAAAAGACCGGATCTGGGTTTCTTGGCGATAGAATCCCTCTAGAGAATCTGCTCCCTCTGACAAATGATTTCCCTCCCGGAAATCCTCCGCCAATGCTGTCGAATCAACCCTCCACAATCACTCCTCTTGATCGAATCTTAGATTTCTTGGCAAGAAAATCTGTTGAGGGATTGTTTCCCCTTACTTTGTCAACTTTGCAAGGCACTGTTCTGCACCGACAAAACCAATGCCCCACCAGCAACTTTGAAGATCAGGAACTGCACTTCCAGCCATGGAAATCGGCACAGCGTCACTCCCTCTTGGACTGCATCACCCTCTAGGGCCTGCGTCAGCCCAGCGTGAGCTTTACAGGCTCTGTGTCACCCCTCTGGGCCTGCGTCAGCCTCTACGTCAGCTCTCTATGAGCAGACTAGCTCTGCGTCACCCCTACAGGGCTTGCGACGTCCCTCTAGTGTTGCGCTGCCTCTTGCTGATTCTGTGCAACTTCAGCTGCCCTCCTCCAGCAAAAAAATCTTTCGCCCTATTTTGATAGCTTCAACTTGATCTGCAATCGCTCTGATACCATGTGAAAATTTATGAATACAAAAACCCTACTGCAGTGTAATGATTTACTTCTCCTACTTGTTTATTTAATTAACAATTTAGTTAACTAAAGTATTCAGAAAAACATCAAAGTAAACACAACTGCAGCCTACACATACATACAGATCATTCACTGAAACGTAGCGCACATATGACAAAGGACACACATGACCTTTCGAACAAATGTCACCGGAAAAACCCAATGCGTGAAAACCAGTGCAACAGCTCTTTGAGGGTTTTATTATTAAGCAGAATCTGAATACATCAAGGGCACCAACAGTGGTTTGCCCAACAGAGAATTTCACAACAGATGTACCTTATCACTCAGAGATAGAAAATATGGTTGATTCAAACCCTCAAGGCAATTACTGAATACGAGCCCTTTCTGACCCACTGGAACCCCGACACTATCCCTCCAACCTCTGCGGCAGCCTTTCCTGCCCTGCGCAATCTCTGCGCAGCACAGGCTACCCCTACGTCTCCCTGTTGGGCTTTGCATTGCCTCTGCGTTACCCTGAAGGCTTTTCGTCAACCCCTGTGTTGCCTCTGCGTTAGCCTGGCTGAGTTGCGTCCCTCCTACTGGCCTTTGCGCTGCCTGGTACGGATCTGCCTCTCTGATTTATGTATTCTTGACCTTGGATCAGTGTAATCCCTCGCTAATCTGCCCCTCACAAGCACTGCAAGCTCACTCGAAAATTCTCAGCAAACTGTGCCCTAGAATTTTGACTTAGCTCAAGTGCTACTGCAATGTGGGTGTTCTCCAACTGACCCCAAGCCTTCCTTTAATACTTTTCTCGTTGATAAATCAATGGTCGTGATCTAATCTCTAATCAACGACTCATATTAGAAAAAGTTTGATTCACGTCACTTAGGCATTCTCCCCCACATGTGTAAATTAATTCACTTTAATTTTTTAATTTCCCTAAGTTAGACTTAGGGTCCCCATTAAAAAATTCAATTATTTGAATAACTTTTACACCTGGTGGAATTTCTCCAAACAATTTCTAGGTCTTGGAGATCTCATGTGTCCTAGCCCCTCCACAAAGTTTCAGAGCTAGAGCACATCTGATGCTACCCAAAATTTCAACACTCCCTCTTAGCGAGGAATGTGCTCTAGCAACACTTCACTCCAAAAGCGTTACTCTGATCTCTGGCATCGGTCCTCCATGTTGCTGATGCTTGGCTTGTTGCCTTCCATACACTGCGCTGCTGCTTTCTGTATTGTTGCCCATGACTCTACCATAGTCACTGCCACATCTGTACTGCATCTCCCTCTCAAATTGCTGCATCATGTTGCCTATAGCACTGCCACTGCTAACTGTTGCACTGCAACTCAATTGCTAAGAAGTAAGCAACTGAAGGACAATCACCCAACAACTAACAGACAAGTCAGTCTCGCTGCATCTCATCACTGAAGCACCCTCTGTTGGTGCTCTACGCTGTGTCTTTGAAGCTCTGCGCTGTCTGCTGCTTTGCACTGCGTAAGCACTGCATCTGCGCTGCTGAAATCCCATTAGCCTCTGCACTGTTGCTGCCTCTCCTTTGCATTGCTACAGTCCTCAGCATTCAAGCACTGCCTTGTGCCTTACCATAATCCTCTGCATCCACTGCTCCAGTCATCTTGCCACTGTCTTAAGGCTCACGTAGCTCGTATGTGATCCAAGAGTTTGGGCACCTCAAGGATCCCGCCATCACCATTTGTAGCTCACTCTACAGATCTATGTCGCCACACCTCTTCTCTCGAGGTACATGAGCACTCATGGCCACATCATCATCGCTGCCATCATCTCCTTTCCTTGTTTCTGCATTGGAATCTGAATCTTCCTTGCCCTTCTTCCTAGGACAAGTATTGGCGAAGTGTCCCAATTAGCCAAATCTGAAGCACCGGAACTTGGATAGGTCCTTCTTCTTCTTCCCTTGCTGCATTTGTCCCTTAGATGCTAGGGATGCATCTTCCTCCTCTTTCTTAATTTTGACTCCTCCGCTGCTGAATTCCCTCTTGGTTATCCTCCTGATATCCTCCTGACGAAGGATTGCCCACTTGTCCCCCCAGTTTGGGAGTTGTGCTCTGCCCAAGATACTTTGATCAAAGGTCTCCCACTCATCAGTGACTGCATTCAAGGCAATCCTCACCATGAGTCCATCTGGAGTTGCCCCCATGGCAATCAGCTGGCCTCGTATAGTCTACAATCTAAAGAGGAAGGGATCGATCTCCTCTCCCTCGTGCATCTGGAACATCCACATCTGATTCTCCAGAGGCATCTTCCTCTGGAAGGAGCTACCTTGATACAACGTAGTTAATGTTGTCCACACCTCGTTTGTCGTCTTCTTCTCGGCAATATGCGGAACTACGTGATCTTTCACTCCATCCATGATCAAGCGTTTAGCCCGCGCCTGATTTTCATTGAACTTCTTTAAAGAATCAACATCAGTCGACACAGCTAGGACGTTCTCAGCATGGTCTTTGATGCCATACTCCTCAAGGACTATCAAGATTTTGGCTTTCCATATAGCGAAGTTAGACACACCGTCTAACTTATCCTGATCTCTCAGTCCAAACGGGGCCATCTCTGCTCAAACAAGTCGAAGCAAGTGCTCTTCTCCCTTTGTTGCTGCTACACTCAGCAAAAGACTGGATCTGGGTTTCTTAGCGATAGAATCCCTCTAGAGGATCTGCTCACTCTGACAAATGATTTCCCTCCCGGAAATCCTCCACCAATTCTGTCTAATCAGCGCTCTACGATCACTTCTCTTGATTGAATCTCATATTTCTTCGCAAGAAAATCTGCGAGGGACTGTTTCCCCTTACTTTGTCAACTTTGCTAGGCATTATTCTGCACCAACAGAACCGATGCCCCACCAGCAACTTTGAAGATCAAGAACAGCACTTCCAGCCACGGCAATCAGCACAGCGTCACTCTCTAGGGCTTGTGTCAACGCAGCATGAGCTTTACAACTGCGGCCTACACATACATACAAATCATTTACTGAAACATAGCGCACATATGACAAAGGACACACATGATTTTTCGGACAAATGTCCCCGAAAAAACCCAATGCGGGAAAACCAGTGCAGCAGCTCTTTGAGGGTTTTATTATTAAGCAGAATCTGAATACATCAAGGGCACCAGTAGTGGTTTTCCCGACAGAGAATTTCACAGCAGATGTACCTTATCACTCAGATACAAAAAATCTGGCTGATTCAAACCCTCAAGGGAATTACTGAATACGAGCCCTTTCTGGCACACTGGAATCCAAGCGTTGTCCCTCCAATCTCTACGTCAACCTTTCCTGCCCACCGCAACCTCTACGCAGCACAGGGTACCCCTGCGTCACCTTTTTGGGCTCTGCGTTGCCTCTGCGTCACCTTGAAGGCTCTACGTCAACCCCTGCGCTGCCTCTATGTTAGCCTAGTTGGGTTGCGTCCCTCCTGATGACCTCTGCGCTGCCTAGTACGGATCTGCCCCTCTGATTTATGTATTCTCGGCTTTGGATCGGTGTAATACCTCGCTAATCTACCCCTCATCAGCACTGCAAGCTCACTCGAAAATTCTCAGCAAACCGCGCCCCAGGATTTCGATTTAGCTCAAGTGGTACTACAATGTGTGTGTTCTCCAACTGACCTCAAGCCTTCCTTTAATACTTTTCTCGTTGATAAATCAACGGTCGTGATCTAATCTCTAATCAACGGCTCAGATTAGAAAAAGCTTGATCCACGTCACTTAGACATTCTCACCCACATGTGTAAATTAATTCACTTTAATTTTTTAATTTCGCTAAGCCCTAAGTTAGACTTAGGGTCCCCATTAAAAAATTTAATTATTTGAATAACTTTTACACCGAGTGGAATTTCTCCAAACGATTTATGGGTCTTGGGGATCTCATGTGTCCTAGCCCCTCCACAAAGTTTCCGAGCTAGAGCACATCCGATGCTACCCAAAATCTCAACAAGTTCTAGGGTGGTATTTCTTGGAAAACCCTAACTTTGGGTGCGTGGTCCCGCTCCTTTATCTGTATGCATTACTCTCCTTCCACTCAATATACTCACATTCATCATTTCTCCCACCTGGGTCCATATACCCCCATGGGTACACATAGGTTCAACCTCGCTATCCCCTTACCCCCACCTAAGGTCAGGCCTAGAATGATGCCACAGAGGTCGAAGCAGCTAAAAGAAAAATAAAAAGCATAATTGGCCACACTTGACAGGTAATTGTACCACAAAATGTAAAAGATGGTTGGGACAAAAATAATTAGCACGTGCTCAAAAGCCAATGCATGAGCTCTGCCCTTTACCCATGACCATCACCCTAGTTCCATAAGCCCTAGATGAGTCTCCTTTATCATACAGGAACCCATGATTGTCCCACCCCGTGGAGGGCAATGAATTGCCCTACCTTAAAAGGGGTAATCATTGTTATATCTGACACGTCATGCTCTCATCCTTGAGCCCCAAGTAGATAATTAAAGAAAATTCATAAAAGGCAAAAGGCACATAAAGAAGGGTGGAAAAATCAAGGTCGGGACACCTCATGTAACCATGATTGCTCCCTCCTACATGTTAAATACCCTGGAGTGGGCTTCCCCTTATCTGGCTTGCCCTATGCTCCGATATGTGGCCCAAGATTGTCCCTCTCATTCCCTGCTTCGTTTCACTTATTTGTCACTTACCACCCCCATTCAAAGGATGTACCTTGGACCTACTATCCCCTTTAAGGGCTGAAACCATTTAATAAGGTACATGGCTAACCCCCTTTGGAGTATGGAAACACTAGCACATGCCAAAGCCCACTATGGAAGGGCATGCCATTGTGAAGTGTCGACCTTGTTATCCATGATTTGTAAGCTATTTTACACAATTATTCTAATGATTGGTTGTACTGGAAGCCTAGGGGACACATTGGATTTTATATAGGATTGCAGATGATTCCTATTTGGGTTTGGTCTCCCTATACAGGATCCTAACCCCCAGAGAGTTGCATTGGCACACATAAGGTGTGCATAGAGAGCCATGGGACTCCACAGCAGCAGATAGAACTCCACGGATCCTCATTGATGTTCAGGGACTACTAGCGATCAACTTTTGGGATGATGGTGATGTGCTTGATACATTATGCCCAGCAGGCCCCACAAGATCCTCACACTCTTAGCAGGTGTCTCAAGACGTGTACGATGTCATGGCAGCGTTCATTCCATCACTCGAGCCCTTGCAGAGGATCTACAGGCATCTCTGATTCATATGGAGACCCATGGGGTCATTTGTGTGCCCCCACACCCACTCGGAGCACCATAGGTCTACTATTTGGAGAACTAGGGGCCACCCTCTTGTCCATCATATTCCAGGGAATTTATTCCTGATTATGGCACTTCAAGACATTATTAGGCCTTTGGAGGGCCCCACGACATGTATATATTATTATTTGGTCCCCTGTGAGGCTTATTTTTTTCCATTTTGTGCTAGTTTAGTGGGCTTGTCACCAATAGGGGTTTTATTTGCACATTATTTTATCACTAGGGGCTAATGTAGACACATAGGCTAATTCACTTTTTAGGAGGGTATATATTGATGTTAGCTACATTCATTTCTATGATCACTTCACCTGGGATCTCTCTACTCTTAGAGAATTTTGCATTTTTTCTTGGAGGATCATTTTGGATAAATGGATGAATTTTGATGTATGGATTTGGGCCATTTTTATCTTCGAGCTTCATTTTTTGCAAATGTGATGCTATATGATATACTCTCTAACAATGTAAGTGAATTTTAATCATATATTTGTGAAAATTCCACAATGGGAATCCCTACTGCAGCAATCTGATGTTATTTCTTCTACTTGTTAATTCTAATACAAATTATTTACGGTGTTACACAGTAAACATCGAAATAAATACAACTGCAGCCTTCACAACATAAAAAATATTATGGAAACAAGTACTGAGCAAGAAAGAAATAAACACACACATATACACCATTGTTTTTGGACAAAGTCCCCGGAAAAACCCAATGCGGGAAAACTGGTGCAGCAGCTGAGAGTTTTAATTATTATGCAGTAGTTTTTTAATACAAGTCCCTGGATGCCCAAACTGGCTATCTGATACAGAGATAAAACTGGACAAAAAGATAGTGAGAAGATCTCACACTGTCACTGGAAAATCCGGCACTCATCTGATTGGAAATGAGCCCTCTGCATTGTCTTTGTGCAGTCTCTGTGTCTGCCCATGCGTCACTACTGCTGGGACTGCGCTCCACCTCCTCTTGATCTCTTGCTCACTGGAAACTTCGACCCTCTGACCTCCTAGTCTCACACCCTAGCTCCGGCACTAGATCTCGACTGTTCCCCAGCAGAATTTCGAACTCCCTCTAAAGCTCTGCGCTGCCTCTCTGGACTTCTCTCTGCCTTCTCTGCCTTGCACTCTCTGAATCAGGAAAAACTTCCTCCTCCGACAAACTATCTCTGCCCCTCACTACAAGAAATCACTTTGATCTTCCTCTCGAAACTATTGCGCCACTCTCTTGAGAAATCAATCTCTTGATCTCTTACTCGATGTATTTTCCAAATGCCCATCAAGCTCCTTCTTATAATATCTCGTTGACATATCAATGGCCAAGATTAAAACATAATCAAAGGCTAAGATTAACATGGAGTTGATCCATATCTTTATCTAGAAGATTCACACCCGATCTAATTAATACACTTTAATTAATCACATTTCCTAAGTTTAGATTTAGGAATACATTAAAAATGATTAATTATTTTAATTAAATCCTCTCCGGGTGGAATTTCCCAAAACGCGTTATGGGTATTGTGGAATGCATGTGTCTTAGCCTCTCTGCAAACTCTCAAGTCTAGAGCACATCCAATGCTACAAAAATGAACACTCCCTCTTAGCGAGGAATGTCCTCAAGTGTTGCAACCTCTTGAAGCATCACTCTGACTTATGCACCATCCCAGTTGCGCTCTTGATGTCTGGCTATTGCTGCCCGCCAACTATTGCGTACTTCTCTTTGCGTTGCATCAGTGCTGCTGCTGACTCTGCATGTTGTTGTTAACTACTGCATCTGCACTACAACTCTGTTGTTGCTACCACTACAACATCCGCAACGGTCTCTCATATGTTGTTGGTGCAACTAAGAGATATCCATCAGCTGAACCAACTATGTTCAGAATGATGCATCTGTCCATTGAGTTCTAACTGTTGCTAGCCTCTGCGCTGTCACTAAAGCCTTTGCGTTGTTGTTGACTCTGCACTGCTGCCAACTCTGCTTTGCGCTGCTCAGTTCTTGACCCTGCTAACCACTGCATCTGTCACTTTGGCACCCGACTGCACCAACTGACACCGTTCCATCCTACTATTGTTGTTATGGGCTACAAAACCATATCACCCCACCTCTCCCCAGGAGGTATATGGGCAATCATGGCAAACTCCTCCAATCTGGAGGACATCCTAACGATCTCTGTGGTAGCAGCTTGCTGATCCTGCTCCTTCTCCTTGTCCTTCTTTCAAAGAGGACACTGAGAACTGAAGTGGCCAGTATCACCACATCAGAAACACTTGATCTTCGAAATATCCTTTATTCGCCTATGTTGCTCCTACTGCCCCTTTGATGCAATGGTTGCATTTTCCTCTTCCTTCACATCTGCTTTATGCCCGTCGTTGTTGTTGCTACCTTCCAGGTTGCTCTTCAATAAGTCACGCCTCATCTCTTCTTGTTGGAGATCATCCCACATACTCTCCACTCTGGCAATTTTTTTCTCCCCAAGATGCTCTGGACGAAAACTTGTCATTCTTTTGAGACTTTGTTTAGGGCTAATCTCACAAACTCCGAAGGCTGAGGCACTGACCCTACAGTTTCCAGCTAATCCTGGACATCCTGAAGCCTCATAAGGAAGGGGACTATGTGCTCCCCCTTCTGCATCCTCATGCATCTCATCTTCTCCTCCAAATACATCTTCCGCTACTTAGAAGGCCCCTAATATAATGTGGCCATTGCATCCCAACAATGTGATCTCTCATTCCGTCGAGGATCAACCTCTTGGCCTTTGCCATCTCCTTCTAGTAGGCCTTAAGTTGATCTGCATCTGTGGGCTCATCTACCACATTAGTGATATAAGTTTTGAGATCATGCTCGTCTAGAAGGAAGGAAGCCCGTGCCTTCCAGATAACATAGTTAGAGGCACCCTACAACCGATCTTGATCTCGCAACCCAGTTGATGTCATCTCGCCAATCAAATGTCGAACTACCTCCTCTCTCCTATGCGCAGTTGTTGACTGGCTTTACGCACTCCTTGTTGGAGTAGGTAGATCTGCTCCTGGCTACTGCTGCTTTGCAATGAGAAATCGAATTCCTTGGCTCAGAATTCTTTGAGGAAGAAATTCCCTGAGTATGTGCCCTTCTTTCCTCTTCTGACGCTTTTATGTCCCAGCAAATTGCTGCAAAAAAATTGTCCCAGCTCAAGATATGCTCAACGTTGAATCTGCTGCGCTGCTCCCTCTGGCCTCTGACAAGATCTCGATCCGGAAAATTTACTATCTATAATCTGTCGACTCACTAAGAGAAGTAATTTTCCACGAAAACCATCCTTCCCAGCCAATAGACTGCGTAGCCCCTCTAGGGTTCGATTTGTTGGGACTCTTCCTGCTCTGCTCTCCTGCTTCACCTGCACTCTAATACCATGTGAAAATTCCACAATGGGAATCCCTACTGCAGCAATCTAATGTTATTTCTTCTATTTGTTAATTATGATACAAGTTATTTACGGTGTTACACAGTAAACATCGAAATAAATACAATTGCAGCCTTCACAACATAAAAAATATTGTGGAAACAAGTACTGAGCAGGAAAGAAATAAACACACACATATACACCAGTGTTTTTGGACAATGTCCCCGAAAAATCCCAATGAGGGAAAACCGGTGCAGTAGCTAAGGGTTTTAATTATCATGTAGTAGTTTCTGAATACAAGTCCATGGATGCCCAAACTAGCTATCCGATATAGAGATAAAACTGCACAAAAAGATAGTGAGACGATCTCACACAGTCACTGGAAAATCCAGCACTGATCTGACTAGATGAGCCCTCTGTATTGTCTCTGTGTCTGCCCACGCAGTCACTGCGTCACTGCTGCTGGGACTGCGTTGCATCTCCTCCTGATCTCCTACTTGCTGGAAACTTTGACCCTCTAGCCTCTCGGTCTCACCCCGACTCCAAAACTAGATCTCGACTGTTCCCCAGCAGAATTTCGGACTCCGTCTGAAGCTCTGCACTGCCATAGCATAGCCCTGCACTGCCTATCTGGACTTCTCTCTGCCTTCTCTGCCTTGCACTCCCCAGATCAAGAAAAAATTCCTCCTCCGACAAAATATCCCTGCCCCTCACTGCAAGGAAAATCATTTAGATCTTCCTTTGGCAATTGTTGTGCTGCTCTCTTGAGACATCGATCTCTTGATCTCTTACTCAATGTATTTTCCAAATGCCCATCAAGCTCCTTATAATCTCTCATTGACATATCAATGGCCAAGATTAAAACATAATCAAAGGCTAAGATTAAATTAGAGTTGATCTATGTCTTTATCTATAAGATTCACACCCGATCTAATTAATCACATTTCCTAAGTGTAGACTTAGGAATACATTAAAAATGATTAATTATTTTAATTAAATCCTCTCCGAGTGGAATTTCCCAAAACACTTTATGGGTATTGTGGAGTGCATGTGTCTGAGGCTAGAGCACATTTGATGCTGCAAAAATCAACAATATTCTTTTTTTTGCATACTGTTGAACTTCGTTATAATTAGGGCTAGTTGCTGCATCGTTGGAATGTGGAATTAAGTATCTATTTAACTTGTTTAATGTATGGGCCATTGTTAGATGAATGAAATGTCATAGAAATTTTTTTGTCTCGATAAGCTTGAACTATTTGCATGAAGTATAAATGCTTGAAGGTCACTTTTCTTCTTTCCCCTTAATATTGGACGAATTTGACTTTCCAAGCCTCCTTGATCAAGAAGTCAAGTTCTCATATCATTACCATCCTTGACTCCATATCCCCAAGGTAAATAGACACCGGTCCCTCAAAAAGGGTGGTCAATTTGTCTCTTTTTTCACTTTTTTGAATTTTCCCCTTTTCCCCAAGTCTAGCCCCGATAGGTTACCTAGGGCATCAATTTCCCGAGAATCCACCCATAGGAAAAATTCAATTGCTTGAAGGCTACTACGTTGGTGGATCCCCTCACTCTCCTCTAAATTTGAGACAATTTCAACGGTGGAATCACCGAGAATCCCAAGCCCTAGCTCTAGGACCAATTTTTGCCTAGGCATCCCCAAGGCTAGACACTAGTAGGATCAATTTGACCGTTCGAAGCAAAATTTCTTGTTTGTTCCTTTCCCCTTACCTTGTCCAGGATAGGAACATCATTGGTTGTTGTGTTCCATCCCCAAACTTGGGTTGGGTCCACTTGGTCCCATGTGGTCCATATAGGATTTAGGGATTGGGAAGTACTTCTTCAAGCTGCATCCTTCTCCCTTATCCTCACCCCTTCTCCCTTGGAAGGCAAGTCCCTTGCTTAAAGAGCAAGCAAGCACCATTCCTTCACCTTCTCCTTGGGAAAGGGTTATTGGGATCACTTCATACTTATCCATTAACATATCCTTTATAAGTGGTTTCCCAAAACATCGGGACTGCTCCCATCGGTGAAAGTTCGTAAAGAGCAAGGAGTCTTAGCCATGTGGTGACAGTGGGCTAAGCCTCCGTCTATGCCCTTGGTCTAGCAGTTGCCCTATTAGGAACCCCTTTAGATGCCCTGCTAGTTTGAGTGGTAACATTTCCGGCGTCGTTGTCGGGGAGGAAGCAGGTCTGCCTCCCTAGTGAATCATTGAGGAATTGATTCATTGACGACAATCTCATTATTTCTCTGGCAACTCCATTCTCTATTAAATCCCCTAGTTTGCTTGGAGGAGACGACATTCCTCCTTTGCCTAGGGCTACTACAAGAAGGAAGTGTGAACCATCACCTATTGAAACTGCTCTCTTTCTTGAGTTTGAAAAGGTCAATGATCCCACCACAAAAATGATAGACACCTCTAACACTGGCAAAAACAAGATGACCAAAAGCCAAATACTTTTGGTTAGTGTTTGCTCATTTGACGCTGAGTGATGACCCCAAACCATTACCTGAAAAGTACAACCAATGGCTACTAAGATTCAAAGGAGATGCCACTATCAGTGCTCGCGACTTTGTTGAAGAATTTTATTGGCAATTGTCCCCTAGGATGATCTTTGATGAAGACAGAATCATGATGTTTTTTGTTGTCACTTGAGGGAAAAGCTAGAGAATGGTACCTTAGTCTTCCCCCTGGATGCATTAGTGACTCCGATGAGTTTGAGGACCTATTCATGAAAAGGTGGTCTTACAATGTCCTAGGAACCTTCAACATTGAGAAGTTTTATCAGATATCAAGGGGAAGGGAAGACATCTGGGAATTCATTCAAAAGTTTGATAGGGTCATCCGAGACATCCCCAATCACCTAAAGCCCTCTGATGCCAAAATTCTTGACAAATTTGTCAAAGTCGTTGGGGGTCACCTAACCTATGCATTAAGGGACAAGAAACCTTCCACATTGGCTGAAGCTAAAGAGATGGCGATGCACGTTGAAGAAAACCTTCGTGTCTCAAAAATGAATGTTGATGACCTCCCTAAAGCCAAATCTGAGACCAAGAAGGAGAAATCAAAGGACCAACATGAGGTAATCCTTATGGCTATCCTCAAGAAGATGGAAAAGCTTACCAAGGAAGTCCATTCACGAGATTGAATTGTTATGAACAAGATCATTGCTTTGGAGAAGGCCCAAAAATCAAATTACATTCCAAAGGGGAAGCCTTTTCCAAGAAAGCAAAGTGAGGAAGATAAGCCTAGCTCATCTCAAGTCCCAAATACCTTGGCTCCTACCAATGCGGTGGACCAAGATTCATCCTTCGAAGATGGGACTAGTGAGAGTGATGAGAGTGATGATGATGAAGGAATGAGCAAACCAATCTTGTCAAAGTTGATGTATTCAAAATTCTTCTTAGGGGTTCATACACTCATCCTCCCATCAATGAGGTCATAACCAAGCATGAGGAAAAGGAACATATTCTAAATGTTGATGATCATAGTGGATATGAAAATTCCTAAACCGGAATCCTATTGCAACAACTAGAAAATATTCACCTAATTGTTATTCATTACTTAACAATTTATTTGCAGTTGTTCTACGGAAAACACTTAATACAATTCACTAGAACCTTCACTACATAAATTAAAATGCAGAAACAAGAACTGGCAAGAAGGAAATCAAACACACATATGACACCATTATTTTTGGACAAATGTCCCCGGAAAAACCCAATGCGAGAAAACCGATGCAGCAATTGAGGGTTTGTATTATTATGCAGTAGTTCTGAATACAATCAAGGATGCCTTACTGGCCATCCATATAGAGAAAAATAACTGGCAATGAGTTAGTGAGAAAATTTCCTCACTGATCCAGCCCCAAACTTACAAGCCCTATGCTACTTCTGCGCAGATCTGCATCACACTGGCTAGGAATTGTGTCACTTCCTTCGGTTGATCTTTTCGTTGGCTGGATGCTTCGATCTTTGGCCCTCCCGTCTCACACCTCGGCTCCCAGCACTGAAATTGATCTCACCCTCAGCAAAATTGTGTATCTCCTCAAGGCTTCAGCGTTGCCTCTACGTTCCCTAGCGTAGTCCTTACATTGCCTCTTCTACATCCTCTTTTTGCCTTCTCTACGTTGTATTCCTAGCTCAGGAAAAATCTCCAACTAGAACTATCTCTGTCCCTCACTGCAAGAATCAACTTAATGATCTCTTCCGCTGCTCTGCGCTACTCACTTGAGAAATCGATCTCTAGACTCTCTCTTGATGTGTTTTCCAAATGCCCATCAAGCCTTCTCTTATAACCTTCTCGTTGAGAAATCAGTGACCCAGATTAAAACATAATCAAAGGCTAAGATTAACTTCACTTGATCTTCGTCTTTTTCTAGAAGATTCACACCCAGTTCTATTAATATACTTTAATTATTTTAATTCCCTAAGTTTAGACTTAGACTCCCATTAAAAATAATTAATTATTTTAATAAAACCACATCCAAGTGGAATTTCTCTGGGAATTTTGGAATACATGTGTCTAAGACTCTGCAAAATTTGAGACTTAGAGCATATCCGATGCTACTAGAAATCAACAGTGGAAGATTCAAAGGGGTTCAAAACTTCAATATTCACAAAGAGACAACAACAAAGACCCTGCAACCTCCAAGGAACCTAACAAAGAAGACTCTCTTCCCAAGCAAGATCCTCCTAAAAGTGTCCCTTCTAAAGAGCCTTCTAAATGGAAATCCCTTTCAAGGGGTCCTCCAAAAAAGGACTCCCAAATTAGAGCTAAACCTAAAAAGGGCCCTCTAAAGGAAGGAAATGCCAAAAAGAAAGACAAGGGGAAACATGTTGGGCTTAACATTGACATGGATGTTGCAATTGGGAAGATGACTATATTTGTCCCTTTGAAGGAGATTGCTAAACTTCCTAAACAACAACAACAAATTAAGAAGTCTTTGGGATTTAAAGAGGAAGAATTACCTGAAGACTTGCAAAACATTCATATTCCCGATTGTAACCCTGGACACAAACCTTTTATGCTCACTTTCGCTGTTAATGACCTTCATCTCCATAATTGTATGCTTGACTCAGGGGCTTCTGCGAACATCATGCCTTTAACTGTCATGAAATAATTGGGTCTCAGCATCACCCGTTCGTACAAGAAAATATGTGGATTCAACTCCAAACCTATGGAAGTGGAAAGTCTCATCAAAGACCTTAAGGTATCTTTGGCTAGGAACCCTGACATATCCCTTCTCATGGACATTGTTGTCATTGATATTCCTGATGTGTTGGGGATGTTGCTATCTAGGAAATGGGGAGCCACTATTGGGGGTCATGTTCAAATGGACTTTTCGTACACTAGCATCCCTCAATCCGATGGGACCCCTTTCATCCTTCATAGAGAACCCACCTACCTAACTCATGTGATTGAGCCCAGGCTCTATTATGAAGCACATAACATCGAGAAGCCTTCTCCCATTCTCCCTTCACAAGAGGTTCATATCCTCGAAAGGCCAAATCACAAACCAAGCAAAAGGTGGAAACCAAAGAAAGAATAAAAATTAGGGGACTTGGTCTTAGTAGACAAAGAATTGGTTCCCATCAAGATTCATGGGAAAGTTGGGGATGACTATTACTACATTGTCGAACTTAACAACGAACTTTTCCCTCAGCCGATCAAAATAAGTCGCATCACTCCTTTCCTTGATACTTGATGATTTATTATATGCATGTTAGGGTAGGATGCACTACATGATGATTTTTGCATTAGAACTAACTGCATATGATATCTCTCATGATAGATTAGATGCATATAGATTAACACTTGCAATTTTTATTACTTGTTGGTTTTGTGAGCTAACATTAACCATGGGTGACCATAAGACACCATGAAAAACATGTTGCCCCGTGGTTTTGATATTTGGCGTATGCAGATAACAGGTATACGGTGACCAAGAGAATACTGGAGTTCTCGTGACCTCCCCGTTCGAGTAGCCTTGCCAACTTCGAGAGAGATCACGTCCCAATTGGAGCCAGATGTTACCCACCACTTCGTGGGTGAGATCCATGATGTCACCCACTACTTCGTGGGTGATATCCCTAGGAGAAAAAATTTCTCCATGATGGATCTATGCTTCTGGGAGAGTTCACTAACTTCTTTGGAGGCATGTTGCTGAATTGGCATCCATTTAAGGGGGTGCCTAAGAAAGAAAATGCTACTTATCTGAAAATGTCCAACCAGGGTTTCACAACCATGGGAAGGCCAATTGGTCATGGGGCTCAAGGATATCCAAACACGAAAACTTGGAAAATCAATTGGAAATTACCATTTTAAAAGAGAGGAAAAAGAGGCGCAGCATGTTAAACAAAAGTAGGAAAACTTGAAGACAAAATTGTTCATCTAGCAATTCCATTGCCAACTATTACAAAGTGTATTGTTATGAAGGACGTATAAAATAGAGAAAAAGGGGTTGATAATATAACATTGGAGGCTACTTTTGCCTTTGGAGGAAGAAAAAAAACTAGGTGCATCTACGCTTGTGGTGTACCTATTGTTTACTTGAGTTATCAACATGAATGGTGAAGACCAACAATGTTCAACAAAATACAAAAGGGCAATTTACTACTTCGATTAGCAAGGTTGTTGAAGATCCTTTACAACCTGTTGAACTGACACACACAGGACAAGGGTCCATTGTCACCTCAACCCAAGTCCCCACTCTTTAAGCCCAACTTCTACCGACTATGGGAGGAGTTACCCACCAAAAATAGATAAGCCCTAGGAGAAAAAAATTCTTCTTCTTTATCAACCAACCACCTAGCAACCCTATAATGATCCACAAATAGCTTTACTTCAAAGCTCTCCACCCATTGCTCTAGTAAATCCTCTCCCTTATCTAGTATACTTCTTGAAGGAAGGTGGGTCATCTATCAAAAGGTACACTAACCATTTATGTAATCGTGTGCTTTAATTTACTGTTAAGGGTATTCTAATATGGATCATAGGTCAAGCTATATGATTGATCACTCTTGATTGTACCCTTGTTCCCACACTTCACCTAGGAGATTATCCTTTGCTAAGTTACCAAGATTTGATTCTGGATACGGAACCAAATCCAAATCTAGATAAGGATTCACTAGTTTTTTTAAAAGCCAAGATTTAGATATGGCAGGGAAAGGGCAAGAATAAACAAGATAAATATACTTTTTATAATTTTTTAAAAATAAAATTTATATAATATCTCGTGGTCGATAGAATAAAATACTTTTTGCGCGCGCGTCCATGGTGGCTCTGCAGCTGCCCTAGCTGCGCCTGGTCGGCGCCTCTCCTTCGAGTGATTACCTCCATGGATTCTGGAGGTGGCCCTGCGGCCTCACCCCCCTCGCCCCCTGAGCTCGCTGCCTTCATCTCCCTTGTTGCAGCTTCGGGCAACCGGCCCTCTTCCGGTTCTCAGCAGAAATTCATGAAGAAATTGGCTAACATCCCCACGGTGTCTTTGCCGGTGGAAGAAACGTGCAAATCTGCTCTGAATCTGGCAGAAAGGGGACTTATAGGCCAGTTCACAGGGCTATGGCCTTCCCCGAAGGCAGTCGACGAATGGGTAAAAAGGAACTGGATTCCTCTGGTTAAGGAAAGCATCAAGAGCCATTTTGTGGGGAAAGGCTTTTTTGTTTTCGTCTTTGACAATGTGGAAGATAGAAGTTTGATCTTCCGAAACGGGCCATATTTTATGGGTCCTCAAGGTCTTTACCTAAATAAATGGTCGCCAGATTTCGACCCTGCTCAGGATGTGCCCACGGCGGTGCCGGTATGGGTGCGACTTCCCCATCTTCCTCTTCATTGCTGGAATCAGAGATCTCTGCAGTCTATTGGCAACGCCCTAGGACGATATATAGATCAAGCGCCGAGGAAGGACCAGTTTTCCTGTGCTCGCATTTGTGTTGAAGTTGATCTAGAAGTTGGGCTGCCTGAAGCCATCAAACTCACGGTAGCAGATTGGTCACACATCCAGGAGCTTGATTACGAGCAGCTCCCATTCAAATGTCGACACTGCCATGAATATGGGCACTTTGCAAGATACTGCAAGAGAAAAAATGAAGAGTTAACAGAGAAAGAAAAAGGAGAACAGTGGAATCAAGTCAAGAAGCCATCAAACAGCAGACAAAATAACAAAAACAAAGGCAAAGGAGTGGAGAACAAAGCAGGGCAAGAAAATGCAAATACCCAAACCGCAGGAAGTAAGGACAATGCCAGTATAGAAGCGGATAACAACCCCTTCGAATCTCTAAATCTTCAGTCAGACCCTCCAGAAGCAGAGCCGGATGGTTCAATCCCGTTGAACAACATCACCGTCCCAGATCCAGGCACCATCTCAATCCCATCCCAAGGTAATACCTCTTCCCCTTCTTATGCAGATATTATCAAGTCTAAAAAGAAGAATACAGAAATCATAGGATCCTCGGACGATGAGACCTTCGAGAGGCCATCAAAGAGAGCTGGTAGGAAATCAAATAGAGAAACTAGGGAAGAAGAATCCGAAAGACAAAAAACCCTAGGCAGCCAAACTACCATTGAGATGACCCTAGGAAGGAATACCAGATTAAGGACTCCCAAGGGAGGTGGACCTACCCCTTCTAGTTTAAAATGATGCAGATGGTCTCTTGGAACTGTAGGGGCCTGGGGAATCCCACTAAGGCAGAAGCAATTAAAGATCTACTGAAAACGGAATCCGCAGACATTCTAATGCTTCAAGAGACAAAAATAGAGGGGGAGCACCTTCTGAACACAAGCAACACCAAGTGGAAATTTGACTCAGGCAAGCAATCAGTGCAAGAGGCACAGCAGGGGGAATAGGTACTTTCTGGTCTCAAAAACTCTTTTCATTAGAAAGATCTCATGAATCTCAACATTGGATTTTTACTGAACTTCGACATAAAGCAAGCAATCTAGTCCTGGCTTTGTTTAATTTATATGTTCCTGTACATTATGAGGAAAAGAAAGAGTGCTGGAAGTCACTCTCAGATTACCTAGAGCTGCACAATCCTCAGAACTTAATTTTAGGAGGTGACTTGAACATTGTGCTGGATTCTAAAGAGAAGAGAGGCGAGAGTTCTTCGAGGGATCCCTTCCTCCCCATTGTGGAAGATCTTATTCAACAGTGGGACCTTGTAGACTTCAAGCCAGTTAAAGGAGAATATACGTGGACCAACAACAGAACAGGGGGAGACCATATCTCAGCTAGATTGGACAGGCTCCTCATCAGCAGCTCCATAATGCTGGATAACAGAATTGTGTTAACCAAGATCCTCCCAAAACTCACATCAGATCATAAACCAATTCTTCTATGTATAAAGGATGAAGAAGATTTAGGCCCTTTGCCATTTCGTTTTAATCCTCTCTGGGTAGAAATAGAAGGGTTCTACGAAACAGTTCAATCTGCTTGGAGAATAGAGGTCACGGGCTCTCCAAGTTATGTCTGGGAGCAGAAGATAAAAAACACAAAAAAGGCCTTAAAAGATTGGATTAAGAAAGCCATTAAAACTCCCACCAGTCAGAGAAAAGAGGTTGTTCTTCAGTTGGCAGATCTACAATTTGATTTGGAAAAAAAAGATATCTCCCCAGCAGACATAATAGAGGAAAACGCAGCACAAAGGAGAACATACAATTCTTTTAGAAATGAAGAGGAGCACTGGCGTTTGAAGTCTCGCAGCCTTTGGCTTAAAGCTGGAGATAGGAACACTGCATATTTTCACAGACAGTACAGGGCCAGATTATCCAAAAATCATATTGATGAAATTACCTTGGCCAATGGTCAGGTGTGTAAAGGCTTTGAACAAGTTAAGGTTGCTGCCGAGGGACACTTCCATAATCTCCTCACTGCTGAAAGGAATGGGAGTGAGGAGGACATCAACGAATTCCTGTCAAACATTCCGAAGCTTGTTAACCCTGAAGACAATTCTTACCTTTTGAATCTGGTCTCGGAGGAAGAGATCTACAAGATCGTGTGGTCAATGGAGCCGGATAAAGCTCCAGGCCCAGATGGATTTTCAATCCATTTTTACAAAATATGCTGGGCGTTAATCAAATCAGATCTTCTCAAAATGATTCAAGGTATCATGAGAAAGGCTAAGGTGGGTGGTGGAATTAACTCCACATTCCTTGCTCTAATCCCCAAGGAAGCAAATCCTGGCTCTTTTGACAGATATAGGCCAATTTCTCTATGTAATGCCTCCTACAAGATAATGGCCAAACTTCTAGCGAACAGACTAAAACCGCTTCTGCAAAAATTGATCTCTCCAGCTCAAGGAGGATTTGTGAAAGGCCGCCACATTCTGGACAATGTCATTCAAGTCCAGGAAGCTCTGCACTCCAGTCAAGCCCGCAAAGAACAAGGTATGCTAATTAAATTGGACATGTGTAATGCTTTTGATAGAGTTAACAGATCCTTCCTGTACAGGGTTCTTTCCTCCTTCGGGTTCAGCCAAGACTTTATAAATCTAATCAAAGCCTGACTAGAAAAGACATGGATTGCTCCATTGGTCAATGGCAGACCGGCGAACTTCTTTCTGGCCACCAGAGGGTTGAGACAGGGCTGCCCTCTCTCCCCATTCCTCTATATTATCATGGCGGACTCCTTGAGCAGAAAGCTTACCAAAGAAAAAAACAATGGAAATATCCCTGGTATCAGAATTGCAAATGGCATCGATCCAGTGAATCATGCCTTCTTCGCCAACGATTCGATCCTGCTTGGGGGTGCCTCTGCTAGAGTGGCAAACTCCTTCAGAAACACTCTCCAGAAGTTCTGTAGTGTTTCAGGAGCGCTCATAAGCGAGAAAAAGAGTGCAGTCTATGGTTGGAACACTGACCAAAACACTATTGAGAAAATTGCCAATGACTTGGGTTTCACAGGCTTTGCAGAGTGGGACAAGTTGAAATATCTGGGGCTCCCAATTACGTTAAGATCCAACAGAAATCATCTCTGGGAGGACGTCATTTCGAAGTTCAAGAAGAAGATAGGTGTGTGGGGAGGATTCTGGCTCACCACTGGGGGCAAACTCACACTCATCAAGGCTGTCCTCTCAGCTCTGCCCACATATCAGGCAGCTCTGATGCTAGCCCCAAAAGCAATCACTGACCAGATCTCCAGACTTATGCGAAACTTCTTGTGGAAGGGCAGACGTGGAAATCACAGCAAATTTCACTTAATCAACTGGGAAATCGTGAAACGCCCTCTTTTGGAAGGTGGATTGCAAATTCGCGATCCTCAGCACGCCAATCTGGCTCTGGGCTGCAAACTTCTGTGGCAACTAATCAACAATCCCCTACATCCTGTCAGTCAAATCTTCAAGATCAAATATCTCAAGAATAGGCCTCTTTCCTCATTCTCAGTCGACAAATCCCCAAAAGGCACGCAAGTATGGAAGCTTTGCAGCAGAGGTATTAACTTTTTCAGATCTCACCTGTACAGAGTACCAGGAAACGGGAAAAACATTAGGATCTGGAGAGACAGCATTATGGGACACTCTCCCCTTGACGATTCCAACGACTTCATAGAGTTAAGAGATTGGCTTAAAGAGCAAGGAATAAGAAAAATCGAAGATATATCGAAATGGGACACCAATGGCAACTGGCTGCAATGGAATTTACCCAGGCCTCCAGCGCATTTACATACCCAGCTAGCATCTTTTCAAAGCGCCATCTCTGATTACGCCCCGGTGCATAAAGACGAAGCTGATCAATGGGGCTGGGGGAAAACAGGGGTCTATACTGCAAAGCAAGGATATCTACAAATTCAAAGCAAAAAAGACTCGCCTCATCCGGTGGCTGTTTGGAAGTTGATTTGGGACGGATTTAGCATACCCAAAATTAACTTTTTCTTCTGGATCTTGTTTCAAAACAAAATATTGACAGGAGAAAACTTGAGCAAGAGGAATATTGCTGGTCCCCATCGTTGTGCTCTATGCAAAGCAGCGCTGGAAACTTCAGGTCATTTGTTTCTGGAATGTGAATTCGCGAAGGAAGTTTGGTCCTTCTTTCTGGTTGGACTAAACGTGCACTCACCTTCTCAATGCGCAATAGACTCCATGTTTCTCTCTTGGAATTCAGCTTACCCACATAAAACTGCTAGCAATTCCTTATGGCATAAGGTGTGGACAGCTGCCCCCAAATATGTTAGTTGGAAGATCTGGCTGGCCCGAAACGAAATCATCTTCAGCAATAAAGAAATGACAGCAGCTAAAGTGGCGGATCAGGCCAAATCCCTTCTAATAGAGACCCTGATTCACTCTCAGAACAAAGAGGATAACTCCCTTCGACCTGAGGAAAGGAAGTGGCTGGCTCCTTTCACCGGCAAGACCATCTCTCCAGCAAAACTTCGTCCTGTCTACAAGGAAAATTGGCAGATTCGCATCCCGGAGGACAGATTCCACCAGTGGTGGAAATCTCAAGACAAGATCTCTGTCTTCTTTGATGGTGCCTCAAAAGGCAACCCGGGAAGATCCGGTGCTGGCGGGGTGATATACTATCCAAATGGGAATAAAGAAGAATTCAGCTGGGGCTTGGGTATGAAATCCAATAATCAAGCAGAAATTCTAAGTTTATGGAAAGCATGTCAAATTGTCAGAAAAGAAAATCCAAGCGAAATAGCAGTCTTTGGAGATTCAGAGGTGTTGATAAAAGCAATTGCCAGCAAGAAGGGACTTAAGAACCCGGTGCTCAACAAACAATTAGCAAGAGTCAACAGAATGCTGAGGAACTTCCCCTCAGTAAATGTCTTCCACATACTCAGAGACCTGAATAAGGAAGCAGATAAATTGGCCAACATAGGCTGCACGCTTCAAGAAGGAATGATAAGCCTAAATGCAGAAGCTCCGTATATGACCATTATCCCTTAAAAGACTAATGGTGGTCTTGATGTATTGGCTGTTCTGGATGAGATTTTGATTGTATTGGCTGCATAGGCACTGCCCTATCAGCGTTTTTTTTTTTCTATAATATAACCGTTCTAGTTTAAAAAAAAAAAAAAAAAAAAAATTATATAATACAACTTATTAATGGTTAGGAACATATGCTTCCTCATAAGAAGTCACAAGTTCAAATCCAAAGGTTGGTACAGTATGTACACCTCTGTAGGCTTTATCAGTTAAATCATTGCAGGAAGGCGGACCCCTCGTCCCACAAAAAAGAGGAGTCTCATGCACCAATTTGGTGTCTAGCTTGACTATGACCTTAATATTAGATTATTATTATTATTATAAAATAATTCATATATTCAATTAATAAATTTAAAACTTAGTTTTAATAATTAGTATTAATCTATTAATTAATAAATTAATTTTAATCATATTGAGATTAATAATTAATATGTAATATATTTATAATATATTAATTAATATGTTATGTTTGTAATATATAATACTTATTGGAGGTTGACATGATGGAAGAGTGACAAGAGAATACAGAATGGAACCCCAAAAATGGCGGCCTCTTTGGTTTTCCATTCTTTGTCGAGTTTTCCCCTTTGGCTTCCCGGGGGTTAAACCATTTGGGTTCGGTAACATCACTACATAGTTTTTTTTTTTTTTTAGAGCGTTTATTTTGGGGTTATTTCTTTGTCATATACAGCGGTGTAGAGGTTGGGGTTTCCACGCATTTTGAGGTCTTGGTCTACGAGATTCTCCATGTCTTTATCTCGCAGGACCTATATTGCATGGACAATGTGTTAATTGTTCATCAAGAATTGTTTTATACTACAACTATTACTTCAACAATTTCCAACAGCATCCAAACTTCAATTAGCCAATGACAATAGAGCAATAGTAGATAGAAAAATTATAAAAATGCACAATGAAAGACAACTAAGAGACTAGAGACACAATATTTGGTCAATGACCAGGGAAAAACCCCACAAGGGGGAAAACCCTTTGCAAATCTTCTTCTATTAGATCGTCTTCAAATGTTCAGCAGAGAGAGTACATCATTAAGAGTCAAAGTCAAGTTTTTACTAGCCAACATCCAATATCCAAGTATGTCAATATGCCAAGCAACCATCCAAATCAGAGACAAGGGAGAGAGGGAGTCAACAAAAGTCAACTCTTCAGAAAATTTCTCCAAGTCAACAGCAACAATAGGTGCCCTAACTAGTCAACAATCAATGGTCAAAATATCCCTTAGCAGCTCGGTCAATAGCCCACAAATATGGCCTTGTTTGTTGGTCAAAGTCAACCCAAAACAATCAACAAACGTCCAGTCAAAGGAGAGAGAATTCCCTGCAGTCAAATCATAAGTCAACGACTGGTCAAACTGCCCAGATTTTCTCAGTCTTGGTGCTAGTCAACTCGTCCTTTGAAAATCAAAATTTTCCCACTCAAAGCAATTCAAACCATGAAGTAAAAATCGGTCAAACTATCTAGCTACAGAAAGTCAACCTAACCTCTAAGACCCTCACACGTGTGAAGAAAATTTGACTACCTTAGACCTATACAAACCAAATAAATCAAGAGAGAGAAGAAGAATTTGTTGATGTAATGTCCAAATGAGCTTGAGGTCACTTGTATTTATATGCCACTTTGGAGGGGCAATTTGTCCTTAGGCTAATCCTGACAATTTGTGCAACAATGGGCTTCACTTCAAAAATATACTTTCCCATGTTCGAATCAAGTGCTTCAAAGGTCAATTTTGTTCCTCTTGGAAAGAGAAATTTAATGCAATGGTTGGAATTTGTCTTAGAGCTGCCAAATTAACGTTCCCTCTCAGCTAGGAAGAAATTCCAGCTAAACCTTGTGATCATCATAAGTATCTCGATATCATGCCATGTATATCTCGGCTCATCTATGCTTGTCTCTTCTCATCTCATGTTGAACACTCTTGAATCTAAGGAAGAAGAAATGTTACAGGGGAGCTCCAGCTACCACCCTGACTCTATCATCATCGGGGAGACTCTACTACCACCCGAAATCATCGTCATCATCATCGAGGAGCCATAGCTACCACCTGAAACTCAAGACAATGGGCGAGATCAACCCACCCCAATGTGTAGGGATCACACTCTATCCCAAAGTCTCCGACAATAGGTGAGATCAACTTACCGAAGGTATGGATCACACTCTACCCTATTTCCCCTAATCATCCATCTTAACCCTAGAGAGTTAGATGGTAGAACAGTTGCATCCACCAACTTGGGCGAGATCCACCTACTGCAAGGGGTAGGGATCACACTCTATCCCAAGTCCCTCATCCCATTTTCCAAATGGGGAGGTTATCCCACAGAGTGGGCAGGACGCTAACTGGGGCATACTCTAACTAGGGGAGATTCCAGGTCTAAACATCCTATCGGTTAGAGGTATCTCATCCCCAAGGGCTCATCAACTCCATTCCTCACCCTGGGAGCTCAACTAGGGGGGAAGATCACTGCTCAATGTTCTTGATCAGCTAAGACCCATATTCGAAAGGATCATCTCTATCAGTCCAAGTTGCTCTCTAAAGACCAAGAACTTCACTTTCGACAAAGCCTTGATGAGGATATCGGTTATCTGCTCATTTGTCGAAATGTGTAGGAGTCTCACAGCTCCTCTCTGTAACATGTCTCAGACGTAATGATATTTGATCTCAATATGCTTGGACTTGTCGTGGAACACAAGATTCTCTGACAAACAAATCACACTCTTGTTGTCATAATAGATAATTATGATGTCCAAAACCTAATCAAATAGCTCTCCAAAGAGCTTCCTCAACCAAATTGCTTCACAAATTGCCAAGTTAGTTGCAATATTCTCGAGCTCACTTATGCTAAGGGCTACAGACTTTTGCTCCCTGCTCATCCATGATATCATGGTGGATCCTAGACTAAACAGCATTCAGAAGTACTCTTCCTATCGACAACACTGGTAGCCCAATCTGCATATGTATATCCATGTAGTCTAACATCTCCAGCGGCATATCTCAATCCAAGGTTAATAGTCCCATGCAGATATCTCAATACATGCTTGGCAATGACCCAATGTATATGGTGAGGCTCGGTCATAAACTGGCTCAAAGTGTTAACTGCAAAGCATATGTCAGGGTGAGTGTTCACGAAGAACATCAAAGCACCAACCATTTGTCTATATTCATAAGGGTTTGTTAGGCCTCGTCCGACAGCCTCTCCGCATAGCTTCTTGAAATTCATCTCCATAAGTGTAGGTAAGGACTTGCATTCTACCATGCCAAATCTCTCTAACAATTTCACAACATATTTTCCTTGTGAAAGGAAAATCTCGCCAAGTCTTTGCCATACTTCTAGTCCCAGGAAATAGTGCATCAAATCAAGGTCCTTCATCGCAAATTCGGAAGCCAACTCCCTCTTACATTCAAAAATGGGAGGAGGGTCTACACCTGTCAAGAATAAGTCATCAACATATAATACCAAAATTGTTAGTTTTTGTAGCATCGGATGTGTTCTAGCCTCGAGATTTGGCAGAGAGGTTAGAATACATGTATTCTCCAATACCAGATATCGTTTCTGGAAATTCCACCTAGAGATGACTTAATTAAATTAATTAGTCAGTTTTTAATATTTCCCAAGTCTAAACTTAGGAAATATGATTAATTAAAAGGAATTAATTAAGTCATGGTGAGAATCTTCTAGAAAAAGACTTGGATCGATTTCTAGTTAATCTTAGCCATCGATTAAGTTTTAATCGTGGTCGTTGAACTCTCAACGGAAGATTATATGAAGAAACTCGATAGAGCTTGGAGAACACACTTCAGCAGTTCGATTTCACTGGCAGATCGATTTCCAGAGTAGCAGCGTTTTGTAGCCGAAGAGAGAGCTAGTGAGCTCGAAGTAGTGAGAGAGGGGCAGAGATAGTAAGGCAGGAGGAAGCTTTTCCAGTTTTGGTGAGTGCATTGCAGAGAGGCAATGAGTGCCACAGAGAGGCAACACATAGCCACGCAAAGCTTCAATGGGTGATTTCGTTTTTTGCTGGGGAGCAAGAGATTTTTTGAGCCGGAAGCTAGGCAGAGGGTCCAGAGGTGAAGGAGATCAATCTTCCAGATAACAACTGCAGAGACAGCAAGAGGAGAAGTAGTTTCAAGCTTGTGGGACGCAGTACTACGTAGGCTGACGCAGTGACTGCACAAAGGGAGCAAGGAGCAGCTCAAATCAAGCTGAGGTCAGTGTCGGATCGCTTGTGGAAGTGAGAAAAATTCTCACTAGTTTTACTGTCAATCATTTCTCTGTATTGGATTGCTAGATTAAGAATCCATAGTTTTGTACTCAAATTTACTACTGCATAATAATCAAACCCTCAATTGTTGCACCAGTTTTCCCGAGTTAGGTTTTTCCGGGGACTTAGTCTAAAAATAACAATGTATTTTTATGTATGTGCATCTACTCTTTCAACATTTATTTTTCTTTCGCAGTATTTTTTTTGTGAAGGTTGCAGTGTATATGTTTCGATATTTGTCGTAGGAAACAAAAAATAATTTGTTTAATTAATTTAACAAATAGAAGAAATATTATCAGTTGTTGCAGTAGGATTCCGGGTAAAGGAATTTTCACATGGTATCAGAGTGCAGATGATCAGTCAAAGAGCTCAGTGGCGAAGAAAGACGAAGTTTCGTTGTTCAGTGTGAGCAGCAGTTCGAAACCCAGAAGCAGCACAGTCACCTTGGCCAAGAGATTGAATTTCTTGAGGAGAATCGATTTTTCTAAGAGAGGGACAGAAAAATTCAATCTTTCCAGATCGAGGGATTCCAGAGGCAGAGGGAGCAGCCAGTATTTTTCGCAGAGCAAATCTCTAGTTGGACGCAGCACTTTTGCAGCAGTTTGCTTGAGCAAAACTAGCGTTGGGTGGAAGAAGAGCACACACTAAGGGAAATTTTTCCTCAGCGAACTTCTAGTCTCAAGAAGTTTGATTTTCCTTACAGATTAGCAATCATTGTGAGCAGATTTTCCCGCTCCAGAAGGGAGTACGAATAGCTGAGCAAAAGGGAAGAGGAGATTTTCGACAGTTCGCAAAGATGGCCACAGATGGGCGTGATCCATGGAAGAGCAGCAGATTAGATCCAGTTGTTGCAAATTTCTCACATGGATTAGTATCCTTGCTACGGGAGCCCAACAAAATTAGTAGCAGAAGGATCATAGTGTCAACAAGTGCAGTCATTCATTCTAATCACAACTGCATAGCTAGTTGCAGCCAGTACCCTGGAGACAATTACAGAACTAGTTGCAGCGACACAGGCAATGTGAATTGCCCAGTTGTAGGATGCAAGTGCAGCTCCAGCCAGAAGATTCCCAGTGCAGAGCTACGAAATCTAGTTTCCAGTATAGGAGGACAGTGCGAGTTGCAAGGAGGGAGCAAAGAGATGTCCCATAGGGAGATCAAGACTCAGAGGGAGTCTAGTTTTAGAGGGAGTAGCCATATGGAAGCTAGTACTTCAAGATCTGAGGAGATCATACTCATTATTGCAGTAGTTGCAGTAGCAGTGCAGAAGCATCAACAGAGCAATAGTAGTAGCAATATGGGTAGATCAGATTTCACCCTGTTTGCAAACATCCCTCAAGGAGTGAGGTGGGGCGACTTGGCTTTGTTGCCCCAGAGTGCTACAGGATGGGCATGATTGTTGATGAGGTCCACCTCTTGAATCAATACCTTGCTACGGGAGCCCGTAGTTGTAGTAGCAGGATGGACCAGTGGCAGTTGATGTAGTCAGATGCCAGAGTGACAGATGCAGTGGCTAGTAGCAGTTAGAGACTGAGCAACACAATGCAGAGTTGGCAGCAATGCAATTAGCACAATGCAAATTCGGCAGCAAAGCAAAGGCTTCAGTGACAGCACAGAAACTAGTAGCAATCAGGACTCGAGTGACAGATGCATCAGGCTGAACACAGATGGTTCAGTATGATGGACAATTCTCAGTTACAGCAGCATCAGATGAAAGAGAGTCGCAGATGTTGCAATAGCAGTAGCAACAAAGTTGCAGTGCAAATGCAGTAGTTGGCAGCAGTACAGCAGGGTCAGCAACAACACAGATGCAGCGCATATTAGAGTTGCACAGTAGTTGGTGGGCAGAGTAACCAGACATCAGGAGCATGACAGGAGATGGTGTAGACGCAGTATATTGTAGCAGCAGTTGCAGTTGCAGTACTAGAACACTTTCCTCGCTAAGAGGGAGTGTTAGTTTTTGTAGCATCTGATGTGTTCTAGCCTCGAGATTTGGCAAAGGTTAGAATACATGTATTCTCTAATACCCAGAAATCATTTCTGGAAATTCCACCTAGAGACGACTTAATTAAATTAATTAGACAGATTTTAATATTTCCTAAGTAAACTTAGGAAATATGATTAATTAAAAGGAATTAATTAAGTCATGGTGAGAATCCTCTACAAAAAGACTTGGATCGATTTCTAGTTAATCTTAGCCATCGATTAAGTTTTTATCGTGACCATTGAACTCTCAACGGAAGATTATAAGAAGAAACTCGATGGGGCTTGGAGAACACACTTCAGTCGTTCGATTTCCAAAGTTACAGCATTTTGTTGCTAGAGAGAGAGCTAGTGAGCTCGAAGCAGTGAGAGAGGGGCAGAGATAGTAAGGTCGGAGGAAGGCTTTCTAGTTCCGATGAGTGCAATGCAAAGAGGCAGTGCAGAGCCACACAGAGACAGCGCAGAGCTTCAGAGGGTGATTCCGTTTTTTGCTGGGGAGCAATAGATTTTCAAAGCCAGAAGCTAGGCAGAAGGTCCAGAGGTGAAGGAGATCAATCTTCTAGACAGCAAAAGGAGGAGTAGTTTCGAGCTTGTGGGAGGTAGTACTGCGTAGGCTGACGCAGTGACTGGGCAGAGGGAGTAAGGAGCAGCTCAAATCGAGCTGAGGTTAGTGTCGGATCGCCTATGGAAGTGAGAAAATTTCTCACTAGTTTTACTGTCAGTCATTTCTCTGTATTGGATTGCTAAATTAAGCATCCATAGTTTTGTACTCAAATTTACTACTGCATAATAATCAACCCCTCAGTTGGTCCACCGCTTTTCCCGAGTTGGGTTCTTCCAGGGACTTAGTCCAAAAATAACGGTGTATTTTTGTGTGTGTACATCTATTCTTTCAACGTTTATTTTTCTTCCGCAGTATTTGTTTTGTGAAGGCTGCAGTGTATATTTTTCGATACTTGCCATAGGAAACTGCAAATAAATTGTTTAATTAAATTAACAAATAGAAGAAATATTATCAGTTGCTGCAGTAGGATTTCGGGTAACGGAATTTTCACAAAAATGAGAGGCATACCTTGGACCACTTTGAAGTACAAGTTAGGATCGACACTGCTCCTTGTGAATCCCAGCTTCATTAAGTAACTGTCAATGCGGCGGACATACTAGGCACCAGGGGCTTGCTTCAATCCATAAAGTGCTTTCTTCAATCGGCACACATGGGTCTTTCGGTCATGAACTTCAAATCCTGAAGGTTGTTCAACATATACTTCTTCTTGAAGCAAACCATGCAAGAAAGCAGTGTTTACATCCATCTGATGAAGAGTCTATCCTTAACTGGCTGCAAATGCAACAATGGATCGAATGATGGTGTAACGAACAACAGGAGCAAATATATCATCATAATCCTCTCCCTCTTTCTGGGAGAACCCTTAGGCTACGAACCTTGCCTTATACTTTTCGATGCTTCCATCAGCCCCATGCTTGATTTTGTAGAGCCATTTTGAAATCACCACAGATTTCCCCTTCGGTCTCGGCACAACAACTCGGGGGTGACCTGCTGCTAAGAAATTTAAAGCAGTGAGGTCTATGGTTGGGTGGAATTCTGTGAACAATAATTTGGGATGAAAGACTAAATAGGGTAGATGATAGAGACCAGCCCTACTTAATGCCAAGTAACCTTTCTTCATTTTCATCGTTAACTTTACCATTCAACTTATGTAGTGGGCATCTTAAACAAGTATTCCCGTGTCATTGTATCTTTTTCCACCACTTGACAAAGATGTGTCCGTAGCTTTCTACGGATGACGTCCCGTCCCTACAATGTCAAATATTTTCTAACATGTCTCAGTGTAACTTAAACATTTTCTAACATGTCTCAGTGTAACTTAAATAAAGGAAAGGAGAATAAAGAAGGAAAGATGAAAATGAAGTAAGGTTACAATGTGCATGAAACCCTATTAGGTATGTATGACTGATGGAGCAAAAGAATTGATTACATTTGCATCTGTCTTCAGCTTGGCACCAGTCCAAATCTTGTAGAGCCTGCTTAATTGAGCTACAAAAATGCAGTGAAAACTATGGACAGGCAATTTGCCACAGGTTTTGTACCTTGAACGTGGTGAAGGCAAGAAATTGAATAGGCCAATGCTGACAAAGTCCAGAGACACACCAACTGGTTTGCAACCAGTGAGAGATGCAGAACGGATCTACCAAAAATTATTAGTGGAAGATTGGGACTAAAATAAGGCAGTGTCTAAACATTCTGTGTCTAAACAATCTATGTTTTTGACATTTTCCAGCAAATATCACCAGAATTTGGTAATGCAATTGTTGGAAAAATCGCAATTTTACATTGCTCAAATCCCATTTTTGAATGCATAAATCAATTCAGAGCCCTCAAAAACTCCAGGGCACCTAGAATTTAATCTCAACCACTGAAATCTGCAATTTCAACTATACATCAAAACATGCTCAGAAAAAGGTAAAAACGTAGAACACTTAGACTACCCTAAAACTATGTACAAAACTCAGAATATTTATTTGTTAAATTTATTTGTAATATTGAATGGGCCAATACCTACAAAGTTCAGAAAGGCACCAACTGATATTCAACCAGCAACAGAAGCAGAACACATCTGCCCAAAATTATTAGATTGAAAGAATGGGACTAAAAACTATGTACAAAACTCAAAATATTTATTTATTAATGCAAAGGGGAAATGAAATAAGAACATACCTTGAAGAAGCTGAAGAAACATGGCCATACTAGCATTGATGGCCGGAGGCAGAATCGTTCCCATCACAGTTCCTGGATTGATAACAACCACATCCAAACCAGTCTCTTTGGCAAAATCCCAAGTTGCTTTTTCAGCGAGTGTTTTTGATGCAGGGTACCAAATCTACACAAATCAAGTCATGTGCTTATCAACCATTTGGCACCATTACCAGAATAGTCCAATCAAATTCATTTCTATGGAGAACTAAAGAACAAATTATCACCCCATTTTCTTTGCAGTAATCAAGATCAGTCCAACAGTTCTCATCCTTCGGTACATCTGCAGGCCAGTTTGGACTGGGAATGATTGCAGAGATTGAGGAGGTTAACACCAAACGTTTCACTTTGGCTTTTTGGGCTGCTTGCAAGACATGCATGGTACCCTTAACTGCAGGATCCAAAAGCTGGGCCTGCATACATATCAAATCATTTATATAATCCTTTATCCTAATAGCAAAGTTACATAACGCAAGTTCCAACATTTGATACACCAGCCAATTTGTGAAACTCGATATCTGCATCCTCAAGTTCTGCAATTTCGATGTGCATATTAAACCCAATGCACTGTTACATGCACAGGCAGACACATCCATGAAGGGATAATGGACTAGCCCCTCCCCCAGGCTGTACAATGCACCTCGTTAGTCACCCCCACCTAGGCTTTACAATGCACCTTGCTAGTCACCCGCACCTAGACTTTACAACGCACCTCGTTCTTCTCAGGACAGAAAAATTGTGAATAAAAGTTAAGTATGTGTAAACCAAGGTTCTAAATTTTTAATATTGAGGTATTAGGACATCTGATAAACTAGCACAAACCCATCTAAACCACAGTCTGAGACGCATCTCAGAGAGGGGTTTAGATGGTTCTGTGCTTGTATATCCCATTACCAGAGATATTAAAACTTCAGTCTGCACAGTACCAAAAATATATTTATAAATTTATTTATATGACCATTTAACCTAATACCCGGATATTGAAATCGCAGGATGCACACTAACAAACATTATCCAAGAAAATTATTCATAGAACCAGTTATCCCAATACCCAGATATTGAAACCTCGGTCTGCGCAGCATCAGACATGTATTTACACATAATAACAGTAAAAAATAGCAATGAAAAGTTCAGCCTGCACATAGAAAAACTTGTCCATGTACCATTAATAGTAAAAATTTGCAATCAGAACTGAATATAAAAATATTTAATTGACTTGAAGAACGCAACATTCATAACTCACTTGTGGGTTAACTTGTCCCTGTATCATTAATAGTAAAAATTTGCAATCAGAACTGAATATAAAAACATCTAATTGACTTGAAGAACGCAACATTCATAACTCACTTGTGGGTTCTTGACTTCTTCGACAATACAAGGAGACGCTAAATGGAAAACACCAACAGAACCATTAACGGCAGTCTCGATAGAACCATAATCCAGCAGGTCTATTTGAAATAATTCCAGTCTCTCCTTGGCTCCTTCCATGGCCTCTAAGTGCTTAGTCTCCTTCTCATTTCCTGTACATATTTTCATTTGCAATCCCACCGAACATGGGATTCATCATACCCCAGAACAAACAAGAAAAAACTCTCGATTAACAGAAAACAATTTAAACCCAGCTTTCCTTACCGAGATCTTGAACAGTTCCCCGCACAGAGTAGCCTCGTTCTAGCAGCAAACGAACAACCCATGACCCGATGAATCCACTAGCTCCGGTCACACATACAGTGTCTTTGCTACCCATTTTCACACTGGTAATTACCTGCCTGCAAACTGATATACCAATTTCAGTTTCCTTCAAAACCATTGTTTCTCTTAAAACATAATCAATGCCCAACTTTGTAAACGCAATGCCAGTCATCTGAATTTGCCATAACTCACCTTGATTAAAAAAAAAAAATTAAACACTTGTGCTCAAGTCCTGACACTTATCTTAACTGCTGCAACACTGGGGCTGGGCTGGTCCTGAGCAGTATGGCCTAATTACTGGCAAGGGTAGAAGGTTGTTTTGTTTGAGGAACCATGAAAATGATGTAGGCCCCCATGTATTTTTAGAAGGTGGATAATATCCTCACCGTACATTAAAAATTCCATATCGAGCCAACTCATGATATTGTTAAAGGTTTATAAAATAGTAATTACGTGTTGGTGTTTATATATATAAATAAATAAAGTTCTCATCAAGATTCGAATGCAATTAGTGAGAATTTTATTTGAAAACTACTTTGCATTTGTTTTTGGCTTATAGATTTATTTAAATTTCAAGTATAGACATTGGTTAGATGTAGAATTAAATTATGCATTCAACCAGTTTCATTATGAATACTTTAAAGAAGACTCGCATTGATAAAAATTGAATATACATTGAAAAATGTGTTGCAATCACATTTTTTATGTATTTCTCATTTTTCATGTAGTCCATCGAAAGTATCTAACATGGATACTCATTAGATGAGGAATCAAATTATGCATTCAATAAGTGTTTTTGGATGAAATTTGAGTAAACCGCAAAACATCCTAAAATATTACAAAAGATGACAAAACAATGTGAAATATGACGAAAAATATCAAAAGATCACGAATGATTGATGAAAGATGACGAAAGATTGTGAAAGAGTACTCATGTTGCATACTTTTGATGGACCCTACTACATGAAAAATGAGAAATACATGAAAAACGTGATTGCAAATGTAAATGAAGTTTTCATCATGAATGCAATCAGTTTTTCAATGTGGAGTTTATTCACGAACTTGTAGTATAGTGATATCAGAGCTAAGTTGAGTTGTTTATAAACTCCATGTCTACTAAATTTGTTTTTAAGGAGGAGTTGTTTGAATTTTATGGAGAGAATAATGTACAAGTTTCATAAAATGCATTTTGAGAAGCTCATTGCTTGCAAAGGCATGAGATAAAGACTACAGGAGTGCTGCAAAGCAAGTTAAAAGCAGCCAAGGTAAAAGTGATTACCCACCAGTAATTCTTATTGTGATGAATAAATGACAATGAATATTAGCTAACTCTTATTGTGATGAATAAATAACAATGAATATTTGTGAACTTTTAAAGCGTTTTTTGGAAGTGACTTATTAATTATTTTTAGTGGAATATTTTTTCCATATTTGGCTTTTGAATTTAATCCACATATTACTAGCAAGTAAGAATGCAAGGTTTATGAAAGTGAAAGTCAAAAAAAGATTTACATAACTTTTGGACAAGCATTTGTAAAAATTAAATGAATATGGAGACATTTTACAAAATATGAGACCACAAGTAAGGTGAATAGATTTCCTATATATTTTATATTACTTCCAGAAACAACATCTTTCTGTGGAAGTAGGCAGAGCCGGAAAGGAGAAAGTGAACAGAGAAAGAGGTAGAGCCACAAAGGTGAAAGTAAACAGAGAAACGTGAAAGCTACTAGGATAAAAAGTTGGTTAGTATGAAGTGAATGGAAATTGTATCAAATTTTGATTAAAGAAAATATTTCTCATTTCTTTTATCAATTATATTTAAGAAAAAAAATATAGTTAAAGAAAAGTGAAATGATAAAGTAAAAGTAAAATTAGCTAATTATGAAATTAATTAACTTGGAAATATTCCAAGACAAGTTTGTTTTTATTTTAATTTGAAATAAGTTTTAAAAGTTGAAGAGAAAAACCTTGATCGAGGTGTAACGTGGATGATCTGTTTTCCCATCAGAATTATGATAGTTGCATTGGGTTTGAAGCCCACTGCCCTTCGCATGAGTGGCAAGGGTGGCAAGCGGTACTATTGCATGCAGACAAAGGTGAGGTGGCGGGATGGAGGCGCGCGTGGGGAAATTGAAATAGGGAGGAGGAAGGCGTGGGGGTCTTGTTGTGAAGGCAACCTTGGGAGCAGGCATGACCGCGAGACAGGAGACCTCCATCGCTCGCCCTCCTCTGCAAATATCGGGTATGTACCTCGGTCTTTCCATTCTATTCACGCCATGGTTAAGTGTTTTGATTTGGGTTAGGCTGTTTGGGAACCTCATGGGAGAAAGTGAGACTGGTATAGTTCCCTGTTGGTTAGGGGGAAGCAGTTATTCCGTTGTAGCCTGGGGAAAGGATAGGGTTAAGTTGGGTCTCTATCTCTGGGTAGCTTTAGGATTTTTGTTTGGGGTCTGTATATATCAGAATTGGAGTCAATCGGGTAAGGGTTACCTCCAAGAAGGATCTATGAGGTGTATGGAAACCATGTTTGTGTATTGAACAGAGGAACTGACCAGGGGGGAGGATAGAGTAGAGGTAGCACAAACCAATTCAAAACCCAGTTATCGAGGCTTTGTGAGCAGGGATATGGGGAAGGTAAATCCCCCCCAGTCTCGCGTAAAAATCATCGACACCCCCTCTGTTATTCCAGAGGTTGAGAAAGAAAAAGAAGATGGGAACTCCAAGGAGACTGGGAGTATATGTTGGGGTGATAGCGCTCATAAGAGTCAATGGGTCGCTAATAGTGAACAGGGTATGGGAGAGGGGTCTGCGTAGGGAAGAATTGGTGATAAGCTCGAAGACATCTTTGTTATGTTAATACGAATGATTGGACTTTTGCTTGCTTGAATTATTTAGAATTATACCTCTGCATGATTAGTTGGACAGGTCACCTGGTCCAGAACGGTGGGATGACTCATGGGACAGCTCGCTCCTGCAGTCTCGCGGCTCATGCATGTTTCAAGAACCCTATTGGTAATGGTCGTGGTAGAAAGGTTAAAGGGAAGGCAGTAGAAGGCCAGCCTAGCTCCCCCTAGAGCAAGCCAAGAGGTTGAAGGTCGACCATAGACGTGATTAAAGAAGCAGAAACAACGTACCATGGAAACACTACAGAAGAGATTCAACAGCGAATTGAAAAGTGGGAAGCAGACATCAACAAGCAGGCAAAGAGAGAAATGCACACAGAAGAGTGGAGAGGTCTAATTTCGAACCTGAGCCAAACCAGAGGTAGACTCACACAGTTCAGACAGACCTTGTTTCTTCACTGGTTTATGAAAAGTTTTCTCGGAAAAGCACTAGAGCAGATTTCAATGAGCCTAGTGGGTTTAGCCCAAGACTTCATGGATTATAAGATTGAATTTGACAAGATTAAATTCCAGTTAAGGAAACAGGATGGGACCTCGACCATATTGAGCATCGCATCCCCTGTATTGCTAAGTCATTCGAGCAGGCAAGTAGCTCGGTTCAGGACCCGACACCTGTGGAGTCAGCCTCGGATCAAGATAAGGCAGAGTAGCTCATGATTGGTTTATTCTGTTTTTTTTCTTAATAGATATATGCGGATAGCTTTTACATTTCAAGTGTTCAGTAGATATGATATTCAAACTATAAACAATTGTGTAAAGGGCACTACCCAATCTATGTTTTCTTGGTATAACATACTTAAGACGTTATCTTTTTGGATGACATACCACGCCATCAGGTGGCCAACAGACTCGGTTTCCCGTTATGGGCGGGTTGAGGCCACCAAACTGGTAAATCTGGATGTATATTGCTTAGAAAATGAATGAAAATGGAGTACTACCAAGCTTACAAAAAAAAATGAAGAGAAAAAAAAAAGGACCTAACTCTTTAATAAGTAATTTTTGGAGCTCGCCAACAAACCGTTAAGCCAAATCTTTATTTAAATTAAAAAGAGAAAGAGATTTATGTTTTTCTTTTTAAATAATATTGCACATAATTCATATTTGCAAAAGGATTTGTTTCACTGCAAGTAATCATTATCTCATTGATATTAATAGTTGGAGTTGTGCTTAGCGGAAAGGAGAATTATCAAGAATGGATTAGGAAGCTAAAAAGTGCACTTATTTGTAACGATTTGTGGGAAGGAGTCTGTCAAGGAAAGAAAGATAAAGATGTCAAAGAAATTGCACCTGAGCCACCTAATGATGAAAAACAACGTTTAATTTGGGAGACAAAATACAAGAAGACATATGCATTAATTATTGCATCAATGACATGGGACGTAAGCAGATATGTTGTTTCTTGTGATACTTCATTTGAAGCATTACAGAAATTGAAAGAAATTTATGTTTCACATTCAGAACTTTAAATTATTCAATTGTTGTTAAGATTGTTTAATTTGGAGATGAAATACAATGATCCGTTGAAGATGGTGTTGAAGTTTGCAATAAGAAACAATGAAATTCGCATCCAGAAACAACATCCATGATCCTAGTGAAAATTAAGCACCTACACTAGGGTGGGGCCCACACAAGCTATTTTTAGGTGTATGTCTATTTATAGGTGTATGTGCATGCCTATTTTTATTATCCCTTAATATTATATGAACACTAAACTATAATTTATTCTAAATGTGGACTTGAAAATAGTTAGCGGAAGTGGCAAATCAGTTAGCTAAGTGAATTTCGAGTTAAGAGGTTGGTTGCTGGGACATGCAAGTTGACTTTAGTTGTAACTGAGTGATTCTAGTTGTAACAGAGTTGTAAGTGCAGTGGTGCATGAGTTGGTGCAAGTTGTAAATCAGTTTAACTCAGTTAAGTGAGTTAAAGTCAGTTGTGCTAGTTGTAACTGCAGATACACTAGTGATAGATCAATTGAATTAAATATTAATTAATTCACATGTAGTGATCTCACATGCAACTGATATTTTACTATCATTAACTGCATGCATGTCATATCCAACGGAGACCATTTGAGTTCTAGGTGAAAGGGAAGTAAACTATCAGTTGTGACATTATCCGCTTGCACACATGCAAGCACACACACATTGGATGAGCCCATGATATTTACGCAGTCAATACATACAAGGCATCCATTATTCAGGGTTCTTTGCCATCAGAGATTGCACATTGGAGGCAGGTTGTCTAGAGACAGTAAACTGGCTAAGGAACTTGCCAGTTTTTGTATGACAATGTGAGACAATTAGTTGATGTACTGAGGGCTCTTGTGAGAAGGGTTTTGTATGTAATTGTTTCATGATTCATGATATAATATAAAATAGAATATAGTGGAGTTTTTAGCTGTAATCTTTCCCCGTGAAATTATCGGTGTTGTGTTTGATTGATCTATTCTTCATGTTCATGTGATTAGCAATTGTGTTTTTAATTCCACAAATATTTGTAGAAGTGATTTCGTATTTAACTTTATCATATTGTTAGATCAAGTGAATCCAATATATACATGCATATTGTATAATTTCTACATGGTATCGGAGCACAGGAAATTGCAGAAGTGAAGCAAGAGCTAAGTTTGTGAATGGAAATAATTTGAACTTGCAGAAAGACTTTCTTGGTGCTACAGCTAATTCAAGATCGAAATGGCTTTCAATGGCTTGAGGTTAGAGTATGCACTCGATGCAGCTCGAACTACATGTCTTGGAAGGACAGGATGGAGGCAGTACTTGAAAACAATGGCTTGAAGGAATTCATTGACAAAGATGTTCCTAAGCCAGATGCTGCAGATGCTGCAAACCTTGATGCATGGCAAAAGAAAGTGGCAAGGGCGAGGAGGATCCTATTGGAGGGAGTACGAGACCACATTGTCTTAAGCCTCCATGGGAAAGCCACACCATATGCTATGCGGAAGGCTTTGACAGATCTATTCCAAAGCAACAACGACCATAGGAAATTGGTGCTCAAAGATAAACTCGGGAAGATCAAGATGGAAAAGAACGACACTATTCTGGTATACTTAACAAAGTTTGTCCAATGTCGGGATGAACTTGGGAGTGTAGGAATAACTGTCGCTGATGATGATTTGGTGAGTTTGGCTATCCTAGGACTTCCTAAGAGTTGGCACAATTATGAAGACTCTGTCAACGGACGGGAAAAATTTCCGGATTGGGAACGACTATGGTCGGATCTGCTGTAGGAGGAGTTCAAGCGGAACACCAGAGATGGCTCTTCATCAAAGCATGATGATGAAGAGAATTCTGCTTTGGTTGTCAAGGGGAAGAAGGGGAAGGGGAATAAATTCCATTCTAATTTTGAGGCCGGTGAAGATGGCAAGTAGCACAACATGTCAAAAGTGAAGTGTTTTCACTGTCACAAGCATGGACATATTACCACAAACTATCCACAAAAGAAGAAGAACAAGAAGGCTACTGGAGCTACAGCTGGTGAGGCCCTTGCCTCACAATTTGAGCTTTACTTCTCATTGATCGCATGCATGGTGTCAAGTGCATTGGGATAAGGGTGGTACTTCCTTTCACATGACGGGGGACAAGAAACTTTTCAGTAACTTGGAGGAGAAATATCTCCAGATGCATATTGAATTGGGCGACGATGGACGGTACAGTGCTACCGGGATTGGTACCATTACCTTTCAGAGGGTGTCTAGTAAACTCTTTCAATTAAAAAATGCAATGCATGTACCAGGTTTGAAGAAAAAATTAGTCTTAGTTGCAATGTTAGAGGATAGAGGTTATGATGTTGTTTTTAGTGAAGGAAAATTTGTTCTGTGACACAAAGCAACAGGGAAAGTGTTGATATTCAACAAGATGATGAGCTTAATGAAAAGAGTCGCCTTCACTAAGTGGGTTCGCAGGCTATTTTTGGCGCAGAGTATATTTTTAGACATGTCGATCATACTCTATGAGTTGCAGGATGCTAATTGTGGATGGTTGGTCAAGTTGGAAAAATAGATGGACTTCTATTTTTAGACATATTGGGCGGAGTCTATTTTTAGACTGCCAGTCTAAAAATAGATATGTCGAATATTATTAGCTCTTAATAACATTTGGACTCTAAACATTATATTATTCTCTTGGAGCACTTAAGTTAAGTGCATAGATGTGGCATAGCAGCTGACAGAAGGAATTACGCTATTCCTGAGGGTTTACTGGAGCTAATGCATGGATGACTTCAGTTAGAACTCATGTGACAGAGTTTGGTGGAGTTGGAGAAATAGTTGGTGGAGTTGTATTTAGTTGAACTCAGTTGAACTCAGTTGAGCTAGTTGTATCTAGTCTAACTGATTGATACACTAGTGAGAGTGGAGTGAATTAATTAGTTAAATAATTCACTAAATAATAACTCATTAATCAACTGAAGAATACATCAGTTAACTACAGTGCATGGCAGTTTCAGTGGAGACCAATGGAGCGATAGGTGAAAGAGTAAGTGTGACTATCAGTTGTGACTATAGTGATGCATTGATTGTATCCAACACTCAGTGGAGATGCCAAAGAGGATTGCGTGAGCAAGGCTGGAGAAATTTGAGTTCATTCAAAGCCATTCTTCAGCAGGGTTTGTGCAGTAGAGGCAGGCTAGCAGGTGGCAAAGATTGGTGCATGGATTTGCAAGATCGGGCCTGATTAGTGTGTAGCGATTGTATTGTACTGAGAGCTTCATATGATCAGCTTTGTATGAGGATTGTTACATGATCTCTATGACATATATTATATACAGATAGTTGGGGTTTTCAGCTTCAGGCTTTCCCATTAAACAACTGTGTTAATGTGTGTGAATTTTTATTGTTTCATGTGTGCATTGCAATATTGATTTAATCTCCGCAAATGATCAATGGTGGAATAGATTATGTGTTTTGCATGAAGTTAAAATAGTGTGAGATCAGGAGAATATTGGACATATAACACATAAGCTATATAATTTATACAGAAAGCCAAGAAGATTGGGATTCAAGTTAAGAATCTCTATAGACTTGATGTAGATGTGATTTCTACAGAGCTTCCTACCATTGGGAAGTGTGAGAAAGTCATGCAATTGACCCTTGAGAGGGAGACAGATCTGCATGCTGGTAAGAGTGAACCTCAAGATGTGGAGCAACCACATGTGGAGGATCATGGAGTGGGAGCAACCACTCATGCAAAGAAATTTCGAGCCAGATGGGTAGAGGGAGTGCATGCAGCTATACCACCATGTGAGAGGTGGGGCGACATGCATGAATAATCCCAATAAGAAATTTCGGGCAGGATTCATTGAGATGGTGTGGATCTCATGAATCGAACTTGGCTATTAGGAGCCCGCAGAGCAACAATAGCAGGATCCGTTGGATTGATGCAGTTAGATGTCGTGAGGACATGAAATCAAAGTGACAGTCTCAGATACTGGAGCGTAGATAAGAGTTGGCAGCAAGTGCAGAGTGCATGGATGCAGGTGTCAGCAGCACATAGGATCCAATAGACATGTGCAGTAGCTAGCAGCATGTCAGAAGACTTTGATGACAGATGCATTATATTGATTCAGTTGTTTGGAGGCTATTCAGTTTCGTAAGTGTCGCATGCAAACGTTGCATGTGCGATAAACACTAGTGAAGTGTTGCATGCAAGAGTTGCATGTGTAAGAAACAATAGAGAATTGTTGCATGCATGAGTTGCATGTCGCATGCATGGATTTGCATGTCGCATGCAAGGGTTGCATGTCGCATGCATGGAGTTGCATGTCACATTCAAGGATATTCCTTTCTTGCTGAGAGGGAGTGTTGAAGTTTGCAACAAGAAACAGTGAAATTGGCATCCGGAAACAATATCTATGATCCTAGTGAAAATTAAGCACCTACACTAGGGTGGAGCCCACACAAGCTATTTTTAGGTGTATTTCTATTTATAGATGTATGTGAATGTTTATTTATAGATGCATGTCTATTTTTATTATCCCTTAATATTAGATGGACACTAAACTATAATATATTCTCAATGTGGACTTGAAAATAGTTAACTGAAGTGGCAAATCAGTTAGCTAAGTGAATTTCGAGTTAAGAGGTTGGTTGGTGGGACATGCAGATTGACTTTAGTTGTAACTAAGTGATTCTAGTTGTAACAGAGTTGGAAGTGCAGTGGTGCATGAGTTGGTGCAAGTTGTAAATCAATTTAACTCAGTTAATTGAGTTAAAGTCAGTTGTGCTAGTTGTAACTACATATACACTAGTGAAAGATCAAGTGAATTAAATATTAATTAATTCACGTGTAGTGATCTCACATGCAACTAATGTTTTTACTATTATTAACTGCATGCATATCAGATCCAGTGGAGACCTAGTTGAGTTCTAATTGAAAGGGAAGTAAACTATCAGTTGTGACATTATCCACTTGCGCTACACATGCAAGCACACACACATTAGATGAGCCCATGAATTTTACGTAGTCAAGGCAGGCAAGGCATCCATTATTCAGGTTTATTTACCATCAGGGATTGCGCAGTGGAGGCAGGTTGTCTGGAGACAGTAAATTGGCTAAGGAACTTGCCAATTTTTGTATGACAATGTGAGACAATTAGCTGATGTACTGAGGGCTCTTGCGAGAAGAGTTTTGTATGTAATTGTTTCATGATCCATGATATAATATGCAATAGAATATAGTGGGGTTTTTAATTGTAATATTTCCCCGGGAAATTATATGTGTTGTGTGTGATTGATCTATTCTTCATGTTCAAGTGATTAGCGATTGTGTTTTTAATTCCGCAAATATTTGTAGAAGCGATTCAATATTTAACTTTGGCATATTGTTAGATCGAGTGAATCCAAGATATACATGCATATGTATAATTTCTACATATGGCCTCTGAAATAAGAGTTAATTTTCATGACATAAAATCCACTAGTGTTGAAGTAGACTTGTAACTCACTGCTTTTATTAAAGTTCTCCACCATGTCTATTTACACTACTTGGAATTTCTCCAAGCTAGTGGACAATTGAAATATATTACATTTGGTAGGCTAGTGAACAAAATTGTTGAGAGAGAAAAGGCCTTTGTGAGGAAATAATTTCCACAAAATTATAATGTAGAAACTTTGTGCTTTGCACAAAAACATCAAAAGTCTCATGGTGAAACTTCTAGAGGTGATAAAAGTACTAGAGGTCACGATAGAAGAAATTATAGAGGCACACGGGGGGCAAAAATAATCAAGGAGACAAGCAACAAAATAATAAACAACAAAGAAGTTTTAATGATAAACCACCTATCAAAGGTTTTAGATGTGGAAAAGTTGGTCACATTGCAGCTAATTGTAGAATTCCTTGGGAAAAAGTGAGTGAGAGGAGGGAACAGTTGAATGAAAATAAAAATCAACCACCACTAGATAAGGGAAAATCGTTAGAGTCTGGACATTACATTGTTGCTCGTTGCAATTTTAATATATATATATATATATATATATATATATATATATATATATATAGTTATTTATTTATTTATTTATTTTATTTTTTATTTTTTTTCTAACAATATCGGTTATGTTGTATTTCTAAAAATAAAGGAGGAGGAGAGAAATTTCTCCATTACAAAATTTCCCAATTTTGGTGTAGAAAAGGTTCTGCTTGGCTGCTATTTCTTGGCTTGTTTTACTTGCTTTCCTCTTTTCTCCCCTCCTCTTAGAACTGGAGGTGGTTACATTGGTACTATATTGTTTAACAAACTGGAATAATAACACAATACATTTGACTTTCATTATAAACTAATATTTCTGCTGTAACTTAAAACTGAAGACATAGATGGTCAGAGCTTTGATGGCCTATTTATTGACAGTGTTCTCGCTTCCACGTTGCTTGCTTCCTTGGTTCATTGAAGTGGATTCTTGCTTCGATTTTTTGTTCAGTGCTTCTTTGATGATGTCAATTGACTCTTGTAGATGACTGCAATTGTTCCTCAGATTCCTTATTTCTTCGTTGCATGCCTTCCATTGCGATCTTATATATGCCATTTCTGCTTTAGTTTTTTCTTTGTCTTGCAGTATCTGATTTTTGAGACTTTCAATCAGAATTCGGTGTGACTTGTAGAATGCACATGGGTGTGCTCTATTCTCCATAGGATCCATATTTATCTTTCCTCTGTTGTCGATGTGTGGCTTCGTTACTCCTTCTTTCCTTGCTAATTCCCACAGTTGTTCTTCTTCCTTACTCTTAAAAGCTCTCTTTGAAGAAGAGAGGAGCCTCTTACTGAAAGTTGAACAACGCTTTTTCAGAAAAGCTCTCTTTAAAGAAATTCACTAACAAAAGGCTAAACAACAAAAAAGCTGGTGAAAAATTGGAGAAAAAAAACGAAGAGGGGGTGGGCGCCCAAATCAAATGAGATGGCAACAGCGCTGCAAAGGGGATAACATTCACGAAGTAGGAAGATGAGTTGAGGAAAAAGCTTGAGTGGATAAAGGTAGAGGATAAAAGGGAGGTGGTGGGCAAGGGAGGAATAAGGAAGAAGCGTGGGAAAAAACAAAGTGCGTGGAGGGTAAACGAAGCAGAAGGAGAGAGCTGCTTCTGGAGAGTAAGGGAGGAAAAAGTGAGATGAGGAAATAACAGAGAGGGACACGAAATATGAAGGGAAGTGGGAAAGAAAAGGTGCAGGGAGATCACGTGGGTCGTGATTCCATGGGTTGGAGAAGTCTAGAGAGTAATCATTCCATATATTTTGCAGGGATTGTCGAATATTTCATCTTTGTCCTATAGTTTGGCGGTGGTTTCAAAGTGAATATTGATGATAGTTGTGGGGATGGCTATGATTTCAAATGGGATTCTGAGAACTGCTTTGGAATCTTGATCTGAAATTATTTGGGTGTTGTGCATCATGGAATAAAAGGATAGATTATGGGATAGGGATTTTAATATTAATTTCTCCAATCTGAGCTTGTCTAGCACTTTGATTTACTCCTTTGTTTTCTTGTTCATCTGTTAGTTTGTTGTTCTTCCGTAGAATGTGAAAAAATTCTATTTTACCAATCTGCCTTGATATTTTTTGTGCTCTCTTTAAGATTTGATTTAGCCCTGCATTTTCCGGAAGCGAGTCCGTTGCCATTGCCTTAATAATGATATCTGAGTCCCCCAGAATGATGGCTTCATTGATTTTTTTTCTTTTAGAATTTTAAGTCCGAGCCAAAGCCCATATGCGTCTGCTTTGTTGTTTGTCATTTGTCCAAGGCCCCAGTTGTAAGGTGTCTATATTGACTGATTGTGCATCATTATAATTCCTCCAATTCCTGCCCGACCTGGATTCTTTTTTGATGCCCCGTCAAAAAAGAGGCATGATTTGTTAAGATTTTTTATCCAACCTTGAAATTATTCTTCACTTTTCCATATTTTCTAGTTTTGATGCCTTGTTGTGTTTTTCACTTGAGGAGTCTGGTTTATCTTGTTTGCAGCAAAGCTTATCCAATTGCTTTCTTCTTCTTGGATTTGGCTGATGCTAATTCCTTTGGCCCCTTTTGATATGAGAAATTCCACCATAAGTCCCCAGGATTTTGACTTAACTTTACTTACTGTTGGAGTAGTATCCTTGAAAATTGCTCCATTTCTAGCTAGCCATAATTGCCAACAGAGAAACGAAGGTAGGCTGTTCCAAAGTCTCTTTATTGTTTGCTTGTTTTTGAGGGAGTAAGGATACCTACTTTTCCATCTGCTTATAAATTGATTTAGCAGGACATTGTAATTTATATTTGCTACTATGGGTATCACCATTTCCTCCCAGCATTTTCTTGAAAAGGAGCACTCCAAAAATAGATGTTGAATTGTTTCTTCCGCCTTTCTGCATAAAGGGCAGTGAGATGGTCCAATTATTCCTCTTATTTTTAAGTTCTCTGCGGTCAATGATTTACTGTGTAATAATTTCCACATAAATTTGTTTATTTTTGGGAGAGCTTCTACCTTCCATGCTGATCTCCAATATTGCCAGTCTTGATTATTTTGCTTCTCATAAAGTTTTTGGTATCCTGTTTTGATTGTATAATCTCCTCCTGTTGGTTCCCATACGTGGATATCTTCCTTGTTTTGGTCTATTGGAGCTACTCCTGCTAATAATACAATTAGTTTATCCCACTAATCAGTTAGATCGGACGGAAGATTGGGGGTGCCCCATTACTTCCATTCTCCATTTATCTCCCAGGTGGAAATGTTACTTAGCTTGTGGAGGCCTTCTTTTGTCATCCACTCTTTTAAGTTATTTATGCTTGTGTTGGTCCCTAAGGGTGGGCACCCCATTATGTTGTCATTCCAGATGTTTATTTGCTCCCCATTTCCCGATCTCATGGTTATATGATCTTTGATGAGTTGTGTTGCATTGATGATGGCTTTCCATATCTGAGTGCAGGGCCTTATCGGGGGATTCTTTTCCAGAATTGTGGACCTTGGACCATTGAGATATTTTGCTTCTAGGGCAGCTTTCCAACACAATGTTTCCCCTGCTAGGAACCTCCAAGTTATTTTACTTCCCAGTGCTATGTTCATCAATCCTGGAAGTTTTATGGATAGGCCCCCCTGCTTGTAAGTAGTTGTTACCTGTTTCCAATTAATTAGGCTGAATTTATTTTTTTCTCTTTTCCCTCCCTGCCATAGGAAATTTCTGATAATTATTTCCATTTGTTTGTGGATGCTTGGAGGGGCCGATATAAGGGAAAATTGATATAAAGGCAGAGCTGCTAGAATGGACTTTATTAACGTAATTCTGCCTGCTTGGTTTAGCGAGAGCATTCCCCAAGCCTTGATTTTTGCTTTCATTTTTTCAGCATATTTACTCCATATCTCGTTCTTCATATTTTTCTTGCTAATTGGCAGCCCCAGGTATTGAAAATGATTCCAACTATTTTGACAGGGGATGTTCAGAATTTGTGACATTTTCTGCAGGGTTCTTATGGGGGTATTCCAACTGTACAAGCAGCTTTTGTCGTTGTTGATCAAGCCTCCAGAGACCTCCATGAAGTTGTCCAAAATGGGTTTGAATCTTTTTGCCACTATGCAAGATGCTCCTCCCATTAGTAGAGTATCATCTGCAAACAGAAAGTGGTTTATTCTTTTAGTGCCTCCGCTTATGGAGAGGCCTGTTAGGGTGGAGTTTCTTCTGCAATGTTCCAACTTTCTGCTGAGGGAATCAGCCATTATGATGTAGAGGAAGGGGGATAAAGGACATCCCTGTCTTAAGCCCCTTGAGCTTTGGAAGAATTTGCACGACCTTCCATTGATGAGTGGGGCTATCCATGGGCCCATTGTTCAAGCTTGGATTAGTTCAACAAATTCTTCGGAAAAGGAAAATGCTCTTAAGACATCTGCAAGAAAGGACAGATTCACTCTGTCAAGGGCATTTGCCATATCCATTTTTAGAACAAATCCTTTTTCATTGTTGTTGAGACTGGTGTGAATAACCTCTTGAACTAAAATGATATTATCCATTATCTGCCTGTTGGGTACAAACCCTCCTTGATTTTCAGTGATAAGGTTGGGAAGAAGGGGTTTCATCCTGCCAGCTATAATTTTGGATATGATTTTGTAGGATTTGTTGCAGAGGGATATGGGCCTGAACCGGTTTAGAGTAGAAGGACGGGGGTCTTTTGGTATTAAGGCCAAGAAGGTTGAATTTGTGTATCCCCCAATCTTTCTTTTTCTCATTACATATCTGACCATTTTCAATAGATCCTTTTTAATAATTTGCCAAAAGGTTCTATAGAAAGCTATAGGAAAACCATCTGGCCCTGGAGCTTTATCCAGTTGCAAATTCCAAAACGCTTCCTTTACTTCTTCTTCCATCACTTCCTTAGTGAGAGAAATGTTGCTGCTATTATCAATAATTTTGGGGATATATCTTAAGAACTATTCAGGATTTGCTTGACTGATTGGTGCTGTGAGCAAGTTTCTGAAGTGGTTGTAGGCCTCATTTTTATTTCCTCTTTCCCTTTTAACTCTTGACCTTCTCCTCCTGTAATTGATTCAATTTTGTTCTTTATTGTTCTGGTTTTTGCTGAGTTATGGAAGAATGTTGTATTCTTGTCTGCAGCATACATCCATAACTATCTAGACTTGAGTCTCCATGTTTCTTCCTCTTTCTTGTTGTTTCTGTAGATTTTCCATTTAACTTATTTCTCTCTTGCTTGTTTTTCTATGGTGCTCTCGTTGTTTTCCAATTCCTCTTGGATCTGTTTTAGCTCTTTTTTGAGGTGCTTTTTTTCACTGTATGGTTCTTTATATTTGTTTTTTGCCCAATTTTTCAAACTTATTTGTGTGTCTTTTATTTTTGTTTCCCAAATATAAGTTGGGGAACTGCTGATGCTTTTCTCCCAAACTTTTTCCACCTATTTTTGTGCTTCTTCGTTGCTGCCCCGAATCTGATTATATCTGAATGGTAGTGGCCCGTAGTTTTCAGCCATGCCCAGCTCCATCAAAACAGGTTTATGGTCAGAAACTGTTGATGGAATGATTCTTGAAGTAGCTCTGCTATAGTTGAGGATCATCTTATCTCGGATAAGGATCCTGTCTAGTCTTTCCTTAATGTTTGCCCTGCCTATTCTTCTATTATCCCAGGTGTATTTCCCATTTTTGAGAGGAATATCAAGTAGATTGCTTTGTTCCATTATTTCTTCAGGAGTTTCTCTATTTTGGTCTGGCAAGAAGTTCCCTCCTCTCTTTTCTTTAGCTTTGAGAATTAAATTTAGGTCTCCCCCTACTAGGAGGTTATCTTCTCTATCATTCCCAATGCTCTCTTTTAGAGTTTCCCAACATATTTCCTTGTCCTTATAATGGTTGGGAGAGTATATGTTGTAGATGCTTGTTGTCTTGCCAGTTTCAGCATTCTCCAGTTTAGTGTTTATCCAATGGTCTTTCCTTGTATGCTGTTGCAGTTTCCATTTCCTTTTTTCCCATATAGTGCTTATCCCTCCTGAAGCTCCCGTAGTTGATATTGCTAATCCTTCATAGATCCTATATTTTTCTATGATCCCTTCCATTTCTTGGCTGCTTAACTTTGTCTCTTGAATTAAGAGGATGTCATGTTTTTCACTTTTTATCAGGTCTTTTAAAAAATTTGTTTTGGAGGAATGACCCAACTCTCTACAATTCCAAGAGATAGCTATCATTATTTATTGTTTTGGATTGTTGTAGGATCCCGTCCTTTGTTTGCATGCTGAACTTTGTCTTTATTATTTGGTCCTTTTTCTAGGAAATTGTCCAGTCCCTATTGTGTTCCCAATGAAATGTCTTTGGCTGCTTCTTCATATCTTATTTCTTTATTTGATCTCCTTCCCACATTTTTGATATTCTCAATTTTTTGAGGGGTTTCTTTTGATTTTTTTCTTGTTAGTATTCAGTATGGAATTTGGGGGAGAGTCTTGTCTGCCTATAGAGGGGAGCCATGAGGGGTGGGTATGGGAGATGAGAGGTGATTGGGGGATGTGGTGGTGATCGGATCGGTAGGGATAAGGGTTGAAGTGAGGATATCAAAAGGGTTTGTCCCCACCAGGGAGGTTGTTTGGGAGGGGATGGTAGATCCCGGCGGAGGAGGGGGATGTGAGCCAGAGACCCTTTCCTAGATCCACCTCCACATAGATTCTTGCGCATGCCTGCATGTTGTCTTTGGGTTCGCTTCCGTCTATGTATTTTCCCACTCCATTTCCTATTGCACGAACCGAGTCATCGCTCCAGCAGTGTAAAGGAAGGTGCGGCAATCTTACCCATATTGGTACTGCATTGGATACATCTAGTTATGGATCAAAGTCTGGAGTCCATCGATTTAGATACAAGCCTCTTGTATCCATGAAGTAAGGCCCGCTTCAAAGTATAAGATCTCGATCACTTTTGGTCTCAAAATGAAAGGTGTAATATCCCTGACCACAAAATCTTATGGTGATTTTTCCTTGAATAAACTGGATTCAGTTCCTCTCAAGCCACTTCTGCACTATTTTGGGTGATGGCCATAATCCTGTGAACTAGCCCACGAGTCCTTTCTCTGCCAGAGTGATTGCAGCTTTCCTTGGCACCGATGGAGGTAAGGAGATTTCTGGAATGGATTCCAGCTTTTTAACAAACTTGGAGGTTGCTGGTCTGGTTCGTTGGGGTCCCAGAGATCCTATGAGAGAAGCGAAAAATAGCTATATCTTCATCTTGCTGCTGGCTATTTGAAGTAGAAGTTGTTGCTGACGGAGAGGATTGCCTCGAATCCAGCTCCGGGGTGGCCATTCTATCTTGCTGCAAATCGTGGTTAGAATAGCGGGAGCTTGGCATCGGCTAGGGCATGAACGCGCAACTCAGCTCCTTTTTTTTCGCAATTTTAATATTAATGATGCTTTTAGTACTATATTTTCTTCATGGAAAGACAATTGAATTTTTTATTCAGGTGCCACATGGAATATGACTTTTAGGAGAGATTGTGTTGAAACTTCGAGTGACCAAGTTGATGGAGTAGTATATTTTGCTCGAAAATCTTGAATTAAGCCTTCAGGAATTGGAACCATTCATTTTAAGATACCAAATATTGCGAATTATGTTCTACATGATGTCCTTTACATTCCAAAATCTCAGAGAAATCTAATGTCTCTTATACATATTCGACAACAAGGGCATTCAATACATGTCTTCGATGGCATCATTGAGATATATAGAGCATCTGATCATGTAGTCATTATTACCAATGTTGAATAATGTACGCTTTTAAAACTAAATGGTACATCGTCTACTATAAATTCTCATGATAGTTACGCTCTTTTAACACAACAAAGTGATACTCTATCTTCCAGTTTATCATGACATGCTCATTTTGGTCACATTAACAATGACAGTATCAAAATTATGAGACAACAAGGTATACAAGGATCGCCTACAATTCCAATAAATTTTACACCATGTGATGTTTGTATTTTAGGAAAACATTCTAAACAATCTTTTCATGGTTCTTCTTCTAGAGATTCAGGAAAATTAGGTCTCATACATTCAGATTTATGTGGCCCTATATCTGTTGCAACTGCCAATGGTAATAAATATATGCCGACATTTATTGATGATTATTCGAGAATGTGTTCGGTGTATTTGTTGAAAGATATGTCACAAGTATTTGAAAATTTTAAAACTTTTCATACGATGATAAAAAAATGAAATTCAACTAAACATTGACATTCTCAAAACTGATAATGGTGGTGAATATACTTCTAATGCTTTTGAACAATATTTGAAATAAAATGGCCTCAAACATCAAACTACAATACCTTACAATCTGTAACAGAATGATGTTGCAAAGCGTATGAATAGGACATTGTTTAATATGGTTAGATCCATGGTGTTTTTTAAGAATGTTAAGTTGATGTTTTGGGGAGAAGCATTGCTTTGTGCAACTTATATTCAAAATCGTTGTCCTTCTTCTGTCATCAATAGTAAGTCTCCTTATGAAATGTGGTATAATCGTCTTCCTGTTGTTCAACATTTTAGAGTCTTTGGTTCTCTATACTATGCATTTATTCCTAAACATCAATGCAATAAGCTGGGTGTCAAGATTTGTAAATGTATTTTCTTGGATATTATGCTACTTCCAAAGCTTACAGGTTGTGTGATGAGGAGAACAAGAAATTTATTCTTTCCGGAGATATTATTTTCTTGAATGTGACAAATATATTTCCACTGTTGATAGACAAGTGGCTCATTTGGAGAAATTTGCATCCAAAAAGTTATATCTTGAATATGATAATGATGTTCCACATATTGTAAGGGGGGTTCCCATTCAGGATCAGTCTATGGTTCTTCCATATTTCACTCATGAGAATGATACTGCTGAAGAAAATTTGGATGTTAGTAATTTTTCTGTAGGATCAGAAATTCCTCTTGAAGAGCATGTTCTTGAGTCTATATTTCAAGATGAGCAACCATCACAACCACTTCAACAACATTTACAAAGATCCGCATGTGTTTGGATATTTCCAAGAAAGTATGCTGATTTTTAAACATGAATTTATTCTATAGGTGATGTTACTTCGAGTTCAGGTAAAGTTTCTCATGAATGTGAATTTAATTATTCTACAACTAGTGAACCGAGTTATTTTGAATAAGTTGCTAATTGTGATGAATGGAAGGATGTGATGAAAAAGGTATATGATGCACTTATTGAGAATGAAACTTGGAGGTTAGTGGATCCTCTTGCTGGCGTCAAAACTATTGGTCGTAAATGGGTGTATAAGATCAAGTATAAGGCAGATGGTTCACTTGATAAATACAAGACAAGTCTTGTAGCAAAAGCCTTTACTCAGAAGGAAGGTGTTGACTACATAGAGACATTTGGCCCTACAACAAAATGGGGCAGAATTAGAACTTTTTTTTCTCTTGCAGCTCATAATAGTTGGAAGATACACGATATGGACGTTAAAATAACTTTTTTAACTGGTGATTTGAAAGAGGATATTTATATGTTTCAACTTGAAGGTTTTGTTGTTAAAGGTAAAGAGAAAAAGGTCTGTAAGTTGGTAAAGGTGTTTTATGGACTGAAACATGTATCTCGTGCATGGTATGAAAAAATAACTAAACACCTTCTCAAGTTGAATTATAAGTTGTTTGATATGGATGATGCAACTCTTTTTGTTAAGAAATGTCGAAAGTCGGTTGTATATTTGGTTGTCTACGTAGATGATTTGATGATCACAAGAAATAATGATGAATATATAGCATTTGGTAAAAAATAATTATTGAAAGTTTTCGACATGACAGATTTGGGTTTATTGCATTATTATTCAGGGACTGAAGTTAACCAGAAACCCAAATATATTTTTATTTCTCAGAAGAAGTATATTGGATAGATTTGGCATGCAGGATTGTAACCATGTTGTTACTCCTATGGAGAAAAAATTGAAACTCACTTCCACTGAAGGAAGTACATTTGAGGATCCAACAAAGTATAGCCCACTTGTTGGAAATTTGAATTTTCTAACTACTACTCAACCTGACATATCTTTTGTTGTAGGGATACTTTCTAGGTTCATGCATCAACCATGTGAATGTCATTGGAATACAGCAAAGTGAGCACTCAAGTATTTGAAAGGCACTCAAACATATGGCTCCAAATATTCCAAATTTGCAGATTTTCATCTCACTGGCTATTCAGATTCTGATTTTGATGGAGATAAGGATAAGGGTCTCTCTACTTCTGGTTATTTTATGAATCTTGGATCAACAAGCATTAGTTGGAGATCACGCAACCAATCTGTTCTTGTTGATTCTACCACAGAAGCTGAATATGTTGCAGCAGCTCAAGCTACAAAACAAATCACTTGGCTTTGGAAAATACTTAGAGACTTATAGGAGAAACAAAAGGCTTCAACTCCATTATTTGTTGACAATTCTTCTGCAATTCAAATGGCCAAGAATCCAAAGTTTCATGATCGAAGCAAGCATATCAACACCAAATATCACTTGATTTGACATTATGTTGAGGCCAAAGTCATTCATGTGACACATTGTCCTACTTCAAAGCAGATGACAGATATCTTTACCAAAGCACTTGGACGTGAAATTTTTGAAAAGATCATAATGTTACTTGGCATGTGGGATGTCCCTTCGGATTAAGGGGAGAATTTTAACTAATCCTTCAAGATTGTGTTTGAAAAATAGTAATTAGTTGTTAGTTTTTACTTTCCGTTAATAAGTTATCGAGACAGTTTTATCTCGAACCTACTTTACATTTGTATAAATGAAATTCTCATCATAAATACAATAAGTATTCCATTGTGAAATTTATTCATGAGCCTCTCTACACATATTATTTTTATTTTACATATTTAAATAACCGTTGTTCTTTTAATTTTGACTAAACTAAGTCTTATATATAACTTAGACCAAACTTTTAATAACATGTAAATGGTGTGCGTGGAATTATGTCTCATTAGCCTCAAAGTTTTCCCCATAAAAATTTCGACTTGAAAGGGTAATGACTAATCTATCGAAATATAATTTTGAGTACATACAAAATATAAATTGTAAAGTTTATGAAATGTAAAAATTATAATATTTTAATCTAATTGGTTTTCAAAATATTTAACTTCTTTCATTATTATAATTTAATTATCCTAAATTTTAAGAGATTAAATCTCTAAGTATTTAAAGTATATTTAAATTTAATGTATTGTTATGTATGTGTTATTGAAGATTTGGCTTCCAAAATGTATATCTTTCAATATTATAATTTAATTAGCCTCGCTTATATCCATCTTAATTTTGGATCTACCAAGATTCAAGGTATCAAATCACTTTGCACTTTAGAAGAGGTTTGCATATCATTGATTCCTCTATACGCTTGGGTAAATCAAAAGTTAAGATGAATCTAAATTAATTTAATTATAAATATAATTATTTATTTATGTTTTTTATTCTATTTTATTTTTATTCTTAGTTTCATGTAATTTGATGGAGTCAAAATGTTTTATTTTTATTTTTAACAATTCATTTTTATTTTATTTTATTTATCAAATCAAAATATTTATAGGAAAATACATTACAACATCTCTAATTATACCTCTTGGCGTAATTAATAAATTAAATATATTTAAAAAAGAATTGTAAAAAGGTTTATAGTGGTAGTTATCATAGTGGTTTCCATTAAAAACTCATGACAATATTACTAGCTTGTAAGGGAGCACTAACAAGGTACCTTATGGCCTAGCAAGGGCTTAGAGTTGAGACACATACATGGGGTTTCACAGTTAGCATCTTTGCAATGAGCCAAGTAGACTCGAAACTAGGTGGGGAGAGTCAAGGATGAGGGTATCAATGATGAGGTCACTCTCCAAAATAACTATAATATTAAAATATTATTACATTGAAATTTAAAGAGAATTTGTCTTGTAATCACGAATAAGAGAATACAAGAAAATTAAGATATTACAATCATACCATAACCCTAATTTAAAATATTAGAAGTATATGTATGTTTTAATTAGTTCCATAGTGAAATAAGGTGTTGGACAATTCCTAAAATACCATGGGTGGAAAATTTTGTCACAATTCCTAAAACACCATGGATAGTGTTGTGGGTTGTTTTTAATTTCTTCTATGTTGTTGAAGTAAATGTGACAAACGATCCCCGGCTGCGGGTGATTAGGGGCGTCCGGAAGGATGGCATGCCACGGGAAAGCACGTGGCCTCGCGCTCGTTTGCATTTACTCCTCGCAGCCATGCCTACTGCGAATTTACTCCACCCAACACAGCATTTAAACTGGTGGGAACGCCGAGGATACGATCCTCCCTACATGAATGCTCGTCCTCACGCAATGTTCATCCGGCTATTTCATTCCTATCTCCGTCTGGTTGCTCTACAGGTTAATTCCCCTACCATTCTGGTCTGTCACACCCTCCGGCGCTTCATGACTCGGCAGGTCAAGCCGCTCAATTTTAGATGCCCTGCGGAGGCCTCCTCGCCCAGTTTCCGCACGCAGGTTGGCCGACGTTGTCCGCTCACTTGTTGTTTCGATATTTATCCCGGCCTGCATTTCTCCCACAGTCCATTTTGCTCTGGTCTGGTCGCTACATCGTCTGCTCTCTGGAACACGCCGCCTCTTCGCCTCCTGTCTGGCCCTAGTCTCGACCATTGCCCCACCATGCCCAGATTGAGGCATAGGCTTCGCTGCCGTCGGGGTAATACGTGAGCTTCTTCTGCCAGAGGTTGGCGTTCTCCCTCTAGTTCTTCGGAATCGTCTTCCCCTGCAGATAGTTTCGAAAGGCCTCGAGTGAGGCGCCACTCCAGCAATGTGCTCAACCGCAATTCCCCTGCCTCGCGCAGACCCCGTCCCGGTTCTTCCAGGTCTCCTGCTGTTCCCCACCCTGTCACGCCCCTCCACAGTCCCTCATCCGCCATTTTCCACTTTCAAAGTAACACCAACAAGCCTTTGATCATCGCCACGGTCACTGTCTCTTTCAAAGAGGTAGCTGAGACCACTCCCGCCCCTCCGTCTTCCTCCATCCCGAACGAGTCTGCGCTCTCTCCCTCTCCGCAATTCACCCTCCTTACAGGTACTGATGAGGCGCGCAAAGCTGGAGAAGGCTGTTCCACCCACCAGCATGCTAAAGGTTCACAAGATGGCGCTCAAGATGCTGAGCCAGCTGCAATTCAGAGCAACCCGGCCCACACAGATGAAAGCGCAGGATGGTGCAGGATAGAAGAGGAGCAGCCTTCAGGCGACTACGGCCTCTAGATGATCTGCAAATCCATGTAATCCTGCTAGGACTCTTTGAGTTTTTGGCTTATACTGTTGTTTCAGTTCTCAGTCACAAACATAGAATGAGTCGGTTTCCCCTCGTGGGCGACTCTGTTTTTCTGTTTATAACCAATATGCTAAAGCTGGTTTCCTCGAAAGAGGCAGCTCTTATACTCTGCTCGAGCTGGTTTCCCGTACAGGGCAGCTCTATTTTTGTCATTTTGCTGACAGTATGCCTGTTGCAGGCTAGGATCGCTCTGTACTATATGTTCATATAATAGATTTAGACTTACTTAGAAAAGAAAAAAAAATGTGACAAACGATGGGACCACATTTAATGCATGAGTTTAAAATATGAGCAGGTGATATCGTTGGGACCACCAATTAGAAAAGATTTCAGGCAATGGAGCAATGCGGCATCACAACTTGATCGAAGATTAACAAGTGGGGTGCCTCCACTGGAATCTTTAACCCCTGACAGTTGATTGGAATGGGTGGCCCTGATTAACTATGGGGGCACTGCTCTGCGATCGATCCCATACTGCGGAGTCCCCTCGCAGTAACGACAACCGACAGGGCCACGACGTCAGGAAGCAAGCCAACTGCGTTTTCCACGTCACCCTCCATGTCATTTCACCCATATTGTCAATCATTTCATCATTCATTTCACTTCCATACGTTATTTTCCATCCTGAACATTTTCCCCGCTTATAAAAAGAACTTTTCCCTCATTATTGTCCACGTCCGCTCCTGAACAACTTAAAGTTATTCGACATTTGTATTAATGTCCAAGTCACCAACCACTTTGACAGAGCTAGGTAACCTATACAACTGATCTTGAATTTGTCCAAAATGTCAAAGAAAAGCATTCTCGTTGGGTCTTCTACTCATATTCCATTGATGGAGACAAAAAGTGACATTGTGGATATTATCTACACAGTAGACCACCCAATTTTCTATAAGCATGTCATCCTAAATCAGTCAAAATTCCCATTTTAATATTATTTAATCAAGTATGGAGTCTTGTTAGTTTTTGTTCATCAAACTTACATGTTTCCTGAGTTTATCCACTAGTTAGTATTTTCCATGTATCCTCAAAAGTGTTTTGTCATGAACCAATTGGGAGAAAATTTCTTTCAAGTGTTAGCTCTGTTAATTAGGCAGTCTTTTTGCTTTCCCTCTGCAGAGTCATATGTGAGTTTTACTGAAGAGTCCCTTTCCACATACTTTCAAGAATTGCAGCGGCCTAAGTTTGCCCTAATTGTGTTCTATTTAATGCCTGAAAAGGCAAAATTTTCTATGGATTCAGAAAAATATCCTTTGAGCCTCTTTGTTGAAGATGTAAGGCCAATTCTTTAGATTTTGGCCAAAATCCTGGGTAAATAAGATGTTGAAATTGTGGATAAGTCAATTTTGGGAATGTTTGCTTTAATGATGAAGCATGGGGTGGTCTTAAATATTCCTACTTGTCTGGAGAATGTTGTAAACAATCAATACATGAGTTTATCAATTACTTGGAGTTTTAGGTTTCCATCCTTGGTCACCTATTTATTTCTTTACAGTCATGTGGATAGTTTCACTCAATTAGGGCTAAATATTGTTGATGTTAATAAGAAGAAGCAATCAGTGGTCTTCTGGACATACCTAGTACGAAAGGAGGTGGGAAATGAAGGTCTCTTTGAGTTTACCTCCTCTTTCCTTCCTATTGTGTATTCAATTTTAAATGGAGTGTCTACACCAAGGTTGCTGCCTGAAGCAGATTCTTTTCTAAAATTGATCAAGGATGTGAGGTTTGGGTATTGGTTTTCTCATGAAGACCACATTGAAATTAGATTGTTTGGAGCTGATATAGAACCTTTCAGGCTACCTATATTTGTTCCTACGAGGATGTTTGCCTTGGAGTTCATTAGGAAAAGTATTAATGTTGATCATGTTCATTTTGTGTCAGTGAAGAAGGGTCATTTATTTAAATTACCCAGGACATTAGGGCCATTCATTGTTAATAATATACATGCCCTAGAAGAGGCTCACCACATGTTGAATAATATGCATTTGTTATTAGAGGAGAAATGGGCCTATGACCCATATCATGTGATTTCAAACCGCAGGGTGGAAAATCGTTATTCTCCATTTGTTAATGAGTCTAGGCCAGAGTTGGAAAAACTGGAAAATGGTGGAAAATTTTTTGCATCTGTGTAGATGGAGGTGGAAACCCATCATCTTGTTGAGAAGGGGCTTAAAAGAGGAAGGGATAAATTAGTTGATTCGGAGAGCGACACAGAAAATGAAGCCAAGAAGGTTAAAACAGTGGAGGAGGATAGTTCTTCAACTATGCCAAGATTTTCTTTGTAGTTGGGAGACATTTCTTGTACTCCTTCATCTCCTCTGCCTAAGGGTACAAGTCATGATTCATTGTCAAATATTAAATAGGTTTTCTCACAAATTGAATAAATAAACAAAAGAATTAGAGATAACATTGAGGCTTAATGCGAGGCTCAAATTCCTCTTTAGTAAATAAGATTATTGACAGCCATGGATCTGGGAAAATATCAGCTGAGGATAAATTTCTCTCATCCTTCAGCTATGAATGTGTCCTCTACTACTTCTTTCAAAACTGTTAATCTAACAATGGATGCAAAAAAGATTCCTCTTCCTGATAATATTAACTTGGACATTCAAACAAGACAGTTAATTTTTAATGATTTAAACAAGACCACTTCAGCTACTACCAAAGCTGAAAATATGTTCAACAAAGTAATCAAACAATTGAAGTTGGAGAAAGCAAACTCTAGAGCTTACTCCACATAAAATGAGGAGTTAAAGAAAATAATTGTCAAGATTGGTGTTGATCCTGAAGATATATTAGCAATGCAGAAACTGTTGCAGAGTGTTGAATCTGAAATCCAAACTTTGAATAAGAAGATTAAGCTTCCTACTTGTGAACATCCTATAGCTACTAAAGTAGCCCAAGTTGAGACAAATAAAGAGCAGTTGCTGCAAGCTCTACTAGCCAAGTATGAAGAGATAACTAAGCTGAAAGAAGGGAATGACATGTTACAGAAGAAGATAGACTCCCATGTTTGCACTATTATTGTTTTATCAAATTCAAAAGACCCTTTTGCCCAATTAACTCAAGTCTCTACCGAGTTAAGAATGGTAGAAATTGATTTGAAAAAAACTCAGAGGGACCTGGAAAGTGATTATAAAGTAATCAGAGCTATTGAGCAGGAAGTACAAATTAACAAGGATAATGCAGAGAAGTATATGCAAGACTTTCAGGCTACCTATCAGGAAATTAAAAAGTTGAAAGAGAAAGTGAAGGGAAATATGTCCCTAGTACAAGCTAGGGAGATTATTTGGAATGAGATTATTAATGTTGTCAAGAATATATGGGATTTGCTGATTATTGTCGAGGAAGAAAAGAGCACTGTGAGAGACCTGGAAAACATCATTGTGGCAAATAAATAGAAGTTGTAGAACAGGGCCATGTATGCTAAGAATTTGATTGATTTTATTAATTTCAAAACTGCACAAGAACTGAAGGATTTTGGAATTGAAGACAGGACCCGATGTGTGCTTGAGTTTAACAAAATGATCATGAAGAACTCATACAGGAAGATTACAGAGAAAAAGCTAAAGGAGGTTGTTTGATAAAAGAAACAGGGCTAGTTTTCCATCCTGTTGGGACCAGCAAGGAAATATTATTCCTTGGGAGACATATGAAACATTGCTGGTAGAGGCAAAGAGTAAAATTGGAAATACACATGAAAACATTGCTATCCTAAATGGGGCCACTATTGTGATTTTTCTGCGCAAATACTTTCAGCTGCTATGGATGATGAAAACCTTGTTTTCAGAAAAACCTTTATATTCCAGGATCACATAATTTAGAATGTCTCATGTCAAGCTTGTAAATTGTTCTAGCTCAAATGTAGACTTGTGGAGAAAGTGTAAAGAATGGATGTCTCCACAAACTAAAAATATGGATGTTGAAACCTCTTCTGTTCCAGGATCTCAGGCCACTGCCACCACGTGATCAATGCAATTTTATATTTTACTTTTACTTTATTTTGGTGACAAAATTCTAATTTTCTATTTTGCTATGTATCGAACTGAAAGAAATAGTTTGGGAAGTTAACAGTTTCATAACTGTCCATTTTGTAATTTTGTATTTAAGACTTTTTCAAAAGAGAGATGGGGTTCTAGACTTTGGGCCTCAGAAGTTTTGGCAAGTTTTATACTTTGTCTTTTATGATATTAATAAATATTTTTAGAGAATTTTCTAGCAAATGATGAATGTGTTGAGTTTTTCCTGTTTAGTTGAAGGTTGCAACAAGAAACAATGAAATTGGCATCCGGAAACAACATCCTTGATCCTAGTGAAAATTAAGCACCTACACCAGGTGGGGCCTACACATGCTATTTTTAGGTGTATGTCTATTTTTAGAATGGTGAGAAAATTCTATTTATAGTGGGAGTCTATTTATAGATGGTTGATAAAATTATATTTATGGATGGGGTTCTATTTTTGGAATGCATGTGCGAAGTCAGTTCGTGGATTGCATGTCTAAAAATAGAATGCACGTCGATTATTATTATTTCTTTATAATAATTAGACAATAAATAATAATCTATTCTCTTGAAGCACTTGATTTCAGTTAACTCATGTGGCAAACGAGTTAACTGAAGGAATTTCGAGTTCAAAGGTTGGTTGGTGGGACATGCTAGTGGACTTCGTTGTAACTGAGTGATACAAAGTTGTAACAGAGTTGGATTTGTAGTTATGTGAGTTGTAAAGTAGTTTAACTCAATTAAGTGAGTTAAACTCAGTTGTGCTAGTTGTAACTAGTTATAACTACAGACACACTAGTGAGAGATTAGTGAATTAAACATTAAATTAATTCACATGGAGTGATCTCACATGCAACTGAAGATTTACTACTGTTAACTACATGCATGTCAGATCCAATGGAGACCCAGTTGAGAGATAGGTAAAAGGGACATTTTGACTATTAGTTGTGACATTAGTGGGTGCACTCGTGAAACCACACACACTTTGGAGATGCCTATGAGTATTGTGCAGTCAAGGTAGACTATAATTTTCCAGTCAGAGGTTCTTGACCATTAGGGATTGCGCAGTGGAGGCAGGCTGTCAGGAGGCAGTAAATTGGTGCATGAATAAGCCAAATTTTGTATGACAATGTGAGACGATTGTATATTGTACCGAGAGCTCTTGGATTAGAGTTTTGTATGAGATTATTTCATGATCCATGATATATACATAATATATGATAGTGGGGTTTTTAGCTTTATGCTTTACCAGTAAAAACATCCGTGTTATGTGTGATTGATCTTTCTTCATGTGTTTGCAATTGGCGATTAAATTTCCGCAAAGATTTAAGTAGAAGGATTATGTATTTAACAGTGGCATATAATTGTTAGATAAGGAGAATCCATGCAATACATAATTTTATTAAAATTTGTACATGGTATCAGAGCAAATAAGATTGCAATTTTGAAGCAGTAGTTGAGTTTGTTGGTGGAAATAATTTGAAATTACTGCAAGAATTTCTTGGTGTGATAATTGAATAAACATTGAAATGGCCTTAAATGGTTTGCGGCTAGAGTATGCACTTGAGGGCAGCTCAAACTACATTTCATGGAAGGACAGGATGGAGGCGGTGCTTGAAGATAATGGCTTGAAGGAATTCATCGACAATGATGTTCCTAAGCCCACTTCGACGGATGCTGCATTACTTGACGCATGGAAAAAGAAAGTAGCAAGGGCGAGGAGGATTCTGTTGGAAGATGTGCGAGACCAATTGTCTCAAGCCTTCTTAGGAAATCCAATCCATATGCTATGTGAAAGGCTTTGACGGACCTTTTCCAAAGCAGCAGCAACCATAGGAAATTGGCGCTGAAGGATAAACTCAGAAAGATCAAGATGGAAAAGAACGACACTATTCTAGTATACTCAACAAAGTTTGTCCAATGCATGGATGAGCTTGGGAGTGTAGGAGTAAGTGTTGTTGATGATGAATTGGTGAGTTTGGCTCTCTTGGGACTTCCTAAGAGTTGGCATAGTTATGAAGACTCTGTCAACGGACGGGAAAAATTGCCAGATTGGGAACGAATGTGGTCAGATCTAGTGCAGGAGGAGTTCAGGCAGAAGACCATAAATGGCTCTTCATCAAAGCATGATGATGAAGAGGATTGTGCTTTGGCTGCCAAAGTGAATAAGGGGAAGGGGAAGAAATTCCATTCTAAATTTGAGGCCGGTGAAGATGGCAAGGATCATAACATGTCCAAAGTGAAGTGTTTTCACTGTCACGAGTATGGACATATTTTCACATAAGAAGAAGAACAAGATGGTTGATGGAGTTGCAACTAGTGAGGCTCTTGCCTCGCAATTTGAGCTTGACTTCTCATTGATCGCATGCATGGTGTTAAGTGCATTGGGATCGAGGTGGTACTTGGATAGTGGTGCTTCCTTTCACATGACGGGAGATAAGAAACTTTTCAGTGACTTGGAGGAAAAAGATCTCCAGATGCATATTGAGTTGGGCGACGATGGAAAATACAGTGTGACTGGAATTGGTACCATTACCTTCCAGAGGGCGTCAGGTAAAATCTTTCATTTAAAATATGTTATGCATGTTCCAGGTTTGAAGAAAAATTTAGTCTCAGTTGCCATGTTAGAGGATAGAGGCTATTATGTTGTCTTTAGTGAAGGAAAAGTTTTCCTGCGACACAAAGAAACAGGGAAAGGTAAGAAGGTTGAGATTTGAGTTATGAATCTCTACAGACTTGATGTAGATGGGATTTCTACAGAGCTTCCTACCATTGGGAAGTGTGAGAAAGCCATGCAATTGACGCCTGAGAGGGAGCAAGATTTGTTTGCAGGAAAGAGTGAACCTCAAGGTGTGGAGTAGCCACAAGATGAGTATCATGGAGTGGGAGCAACCAATCATGCAAAGAAATTTCGAGTCAGACGGGTAGAGGGAGTGCATGCAGCTATACCACCAGGTGAGAGGTAGGGCGATATGCATAATTAATCCTAAGAAGAAATTTCTGGGCAGGATTCATTGAGATAGTGTGGACCTCATGAATTGAACCTGGCTACGAGGAGCCCACAGTACAACAGTAGCAAGATCAGTTGGATGGATGTATTTAGATGTTGTGAGGACATCAAATAAAAGTGACAGTTTCAGATATTAGAGCATAGATCAGAGTTGATAGCAAGTGCAGAGTGCATCGATGTAGAGGTCAACAACGTAGTGGTTCCTGAAGACATGTGCAGTTGGTACCAGTAGAAGTCAGAAGACTTTGATGACAGATGCATTATACTGATTCAGTTTTTTGGAGGCTATTTAGTTTCAGAAGTGTTGCATGCAAGTGGTCATGTGCAAGAAACACTAGAGAAGTGTTGAATACAAGAGTTGCAGGGCGCATGCATGGAGTTGCATGGCGCGTGCAAAGGTTGCAGGGTGAATGCATGGAGTTGCATGTCGCATGCAAAGACATTCCTTTCTTGTTGAGAGGGACGGTTGAAGGTTGCAACAAGAAACAATGAAATTGGCATACATAAACAACATCCTTGATCTTAGTGAAAATTAAGCACCTACACTAGGTGGGGCCCACACAGGCTATTTTTAGGTGTATGTCTATTTTTAGAATGGTGAGAAAATTCTATTTATAGTGGGAGTTTATTTATATATGGTTGAGAAAATTTTATTTATGGATGGGGTTCTATTTTTGGAATGCATGTGTGAAGTCGGTTCGTGGATTGCATGTCTAAAAATAGAATGCATGTCGATTATTATTATCTCTTAATAATAATTAGACAATAAATAATAATCTATTCTCGTGAAGCACTTGATTTCAGTTAAATGATGTGGCAAACCAGTTAACTGAAGGAATTTCGAGTTCAAAGGTTGGTTGGTGGGACATGCTAGTGGACTTCGTTGTAACTAAGTGATACAAAGTTGTAATAGAGTTGAATGTGTAGTTATGTGAGTTGTAAAGTAGTTTAACTCAGTTAAGTGAGTTAAACTCAGTTGTGCTAGTTGTAACTAAAGATACACTAGTGAGAGATCAATGAATTAAATATTAAATTAATTCACATGGAGTGATCTCACATGCAACTGAAGATTTACTACTGTTAACTACATGCATGTCAGATCCAGTGGAGACCCAGTTGAGAGATAGGTGAAAGGGACAATTTGACTATCAGTTGTGACATTAGTGGGTGCACTCATGAAACCACACACACATTGGTGATGCCTATGAGTATTGCGTAGTCAAGGCAGGCTATAATTATTCAGTCAGAGGTTCTTGACCATCAGGGAATGCACAGTGGAGGCAGGTTGTCAGGAGGCAGTAAATTGGTGCATGAATAAGCCAATTTTTGTATGACAATGTGAGACAATTGTATCTTGTATTGAGAGCTCTGGGATTAGAGTTTTGTATGACATTGTTTCATGATTGATGATATATACATAATTTATGATAGTGGGGTTTTTAGCTTTATGCTTTCCCGGTAAAAACATTTGTGTTATATGTGATTGATCTTTCTTCATGTGTTTGCAATTGGCGATTAAATTTTTGCAAAGATTTAAGTAGAAGGATTTTGTATTTAACAGTGGCATATAATTGTTAGATCAGGATAATCCACACAATACATAATTGTATTAAAATTTCTACATGTTCCATCTTTTGTATGTCTCTTCTATTGGAATAAAGGAATGCAGTTGTTGGTGTCTAATTTACATTTGTGAGTTGGAGTAAATTTCCTTAATAATGCATTCCTTTATTATAAAATAATTTCTTGCGACCATTTTCTTCTAAAACCAGAAATAATAGTTTTTGTGATTTACAACATATTGTTAATGTTTTTTCACTAGCATTTCACCTTCTCTTGTTCATGCACATTTCTCATTTAATGGCACTTTGAGGAGTTTTGTTATCTGTAAATATTAAAGGGTTTAAGATATAAATTCTGGGGTTACAATATGAAGGGACAACGAATAATTTTATTTACAAGTGACAGTAAATGTCTTGGGCACTGATCTCCTTACAGCCGGAGATTGTCTCCCAAGGAACAACATTTTTTGGCGTCATTTCCGGAGACGAAGACACGAAGCCATTTTTCCCTGGGTTGTTTTTTGAGAAATGTCTTTGATTGGTGAACAAAGAAAGTGATTAGGATGTGTTTTTCATCAACGTATACATGGCTTACAAAAGACTGCACACGAGGTCAAATACCTCGCAGTAGAAGTTTCCAATATTATCTGACCCTGAAAAAGTAGTATCAAGAAGGGTTTGGAAAACCAAATCCCCAGTTACTCCCAGTCCTACCCTACCCTCTCTGCTCTAGGTAGCGATTCTACTATACAAACTCTAGTTTTCCACTAAGAAGAAGTAGTCATAAAATTTCAATTCTTGGAAGAAGGACCTGTGTCCTCTCGTTCAATTTTTCCTGAACCTACTTTGGAAGAAAAACCTTTTTAGCCAGTTTCTTTTTCCTTCCCTGAGTTTCAAGAAGTTTCAGGACTTCGTTTTGGAACTTCGCAATAGTGTGTCTCTACAATAATTCAGCCTATCCGTATATCATATTATCTCTTCCACCATTTGTTTTTCAAGAAGGAATTAATCAAAACCCCAATATGGCTATTCCTTATTTTATTCTGAATATATATGCTCCATTAAATTTGTCCTAGCCGATGAATGCAATGCCACAATATTACCTTAAATTAATGCCTCGTTTCATAGGAGAAGATGATATTTCAACAAAGAAACATATTGTTTATTTTTGTGCCTTTGCAGAAAATTTGAATGTTGAGTATCTTGGTGTTGTTTTAAGGTTATTTGTGCAATATTGATATGGAGAGGCTCGAAAGTGGTTCAAGAGAATTCCAACCAATTCGATTAATAATTGGGAAGAAATGGAAAACAATTTCACTTAGAGATGGGGTGAAAAGAAGGATCATGGACATTTCTTAAACAAATTCAATGTTATTAAAAGAAAACAAGAAGAAAATGTCACAGATTTTATTAAAAGGTTTAATTAATTGTATAATAGCCTTCCAACATAAATAAACCCCCACTAGCTGCAACAAATGTTGTTTTTGCTGGAGCTTTTGAATAAAACTTTGGTTTCACTTTGAGGGAGAGGAGGTCTCCCACTTTAGATCAAATCTAAATAGATGCCTTAGAGATTGAGGCAAATTTGACTACAACAGTAAATTCTAATGGAAAGCAACAAAAACAAGATAAAGGAAAGGGAAAAGAAGAAGTTTATCATGACCAAATATTGGAAGATATGACTAAGGTCATAAAAAAATTGTCAAATAAATTAGTAAAACTGGAAGTGGAAAATAAAATTCCTCGAAACTGAAATTTCAACCCATGGTTTAGAAAACAACCCTTGCAGATCTTGCAAAGGGAAAAGAAAGATCCAGACGCAATCCAACCTCCTTTGTATATAGAAGATGGAAATGAAGATATAAAAGAAGGAAGTGAAAAGGAGCAAGACAATCAAATATTAGCATTATATGTAGATGAGGTAGAAGATGGTGAAAATGAGCAAGTCAATACTGAAGCAGAAGAATCCTTGAGTGAAAAATAAATTGAGCAATATCGTAGAAAGTTTACTGATCATATGCAGGTTGAAATACAAAAAAAGTATGATCTAAAATCAAGGAAAAGATCAAGATCGTTGAATAATGATAAGATGCCAGAAGATCCAGTACCTCAACAAATGGCGACTCCACATCAACCTTCAAATCAGCTTGACAAAGGGAAGCAACAAATTGATTCAGTATCAAAAACCACTTTTCAACAAGGGGAGAGTTCACAAGGGAAATCAAAAGGTGAGAATTTGAACAAAATTGCTGTTTCATCTTAACAAATTTCACATTTAAAAATAATAATGAAGATCTTGAGAAGTTAATAAAACTAAGTAATCCTTTTAATCTAACAAAATAATTGGAGAAGATAAAGATACCAATTCCCTTGATGTAGTTGGCTGAGACTCCAATGTATAAAAAATAATTTTCAGATTTTGTTAATCTTTCTTAAGGAGATAATGTAGCAGATACTATGAATTTTCGAGAGGACAGACCAGTGGTGATGTTTGGTCCTCATGTTGAAGAGGTGGATTCATCTACTCCTCCTTTTTACATTTCTTTGTTGGTGCATTCTTTCATGTTACACAATTTTATGTTGGATTCGGGAGCTTCTCACAATTTAATGCCATTATCAATAATGAAGCAATTGAATTTAAAAATTACCAAACCTTACAAGGATCTTTAATTATTTGATTCCAAAAAGGTTGAGTGTGTGGGATTGATTAAAGATATGGTTGTTTTCAAGAAGCCTTGTGGTGGATGTGGTAGTGGTAGATATCCCAACTCGTTTTGGGATGCTTCTTTCTAGATCTTGGGGGGCTAAGTTGGGAGGTGTTTTAAGATTAGATTTTACTCATGCCATAATCCCAGTTTTTGGTAGAGAAGAGAGAAGATTATACAAAGAAACTGAGTTTGTGAAAACTATTACTGAGGAGAATGTCAATAATTCTCCTATGTACTATAAGGAAAAAAAATAATTTTTCTTGTTTCATGCTGCAAGAAGTTGCAAAAATTGTTGAAGATACTCAGGTGTAGCTCCTTTTAGCAATTGAGAATAATGAGCTGACAGAAAATGGAGTCTGGAAACTCTATTTTGATGGTGTTTGTTTGAAAGATGGTACTGGAGCAGGTATTCTTTTAATCACTCCAAGGGGTCATTAATGCCATTTTCATATAAATTAGAATTTGATTCTACAAATAATATCTCAGAATATGAAGCTTTGATTCTTGGGTTGTAAACTTCCAAACAATTAGGTGTGAAAAATATATATGTTTTTGGAGATTCTGAACTATTTGTGAAACATATTAAAAATCATTGTCAAGCAAGACATCCAAGATTAAGAACTTACAGAAATGAAGTGTGGTATTTAGTAGAGAGTTTTTTATTTTTTTTATTTTTTTCTTTTAATATACAATTTGTCCTTAGGGAAGGGAACAGGTTGGTAGATTCTCTAGCAGTTGCAGCCAATAATTCCAAGCCTCCCATAAATCCTAGGCTGAGATATGAAGTATAAATTAGACATAGACATTCAATTCCAGATAATGTGAAGCATTGGTAGGTTTTTAAATATGAAAAACAAATTAAGGATTTTTTGGAGATGATAGGAGAATTTTCTAATTCAGAAATTGACTAAGATAAAGATATTGGAAAGCAACAGGAAGGAACAATTTCCTTCAAAGATTCAATAGGCAATAAAAATATTTTACAAATCAAAGATAATGTGATACCAAAGGTATTAGTACCTCTGTAAAAATTATTTAACGTTGATGATGTCGCTATGAACCCAAAGAAAGCAGACCTTGAAGAAGACTTAGAATATTGTAATTTGGGTACAGATCAACAACCCAAGATGGTGAGATTGTTCAAAGATGTTCCTGAAAATTTTAAGCAAAGATATATAAGTTTGTTTAAGAAGTTTGTTGGCATTTTTTCATGGTCACATGAAGACTTGAAGATCTACGACACTCATTCAACAAAAAATTCCTTTGAATCCAGGGGTCAAAGCTTTTAGACAAAAGCTAAGGCAGATCAATCTTGTTTCCTTCAATTGAGAAAGAGGTTAAGAAGTTATTACAAGCTAAAATAATTTTTCGTTTAAGGTATATAGATTGGGTGGAAAATATTTTACCAGTAAGGAAAAAGAATGGTGAAATAAGGTTATGTGTGAATTTCAAAAATTTGAACAGGACATCTTTGAAGGATAATTATCATTTGCCGAAGATGGATCATATTTTACAAAGGGTAAACGGTTCATATATATTATCCATGATTGATGGTTTCTCTAGCTACAATCAGATTGCAGTAGTGAAATAAGATTAGAAGAAACATTTACGCCTCCTTGGGGCACATTTATGTATGCCAAAATGCCTTTTGGATTAATGAATGTTGGCGCCACATTCCAGAGAGCTATGGATATAACATTTGTGGGGGGAAGGGATAAGTCTGCGGTGATCTATCCATCTGCTGCTTCCGTGCAAGGGATCCCTATTTTGAGTTTGCAGTCACGATCCACTTATTTCCTTGTGAGTGAATTGTAATGCAAATAAACTTCCTGGTTTGGGAAACAAGCTTACTGCGTTGTTTTGCAGTAGTCAAAGAGATGGCAGGAGGCGATACTACCTCTGGTTTCCTGTACAATTTATTTCCCAAAGTAATAACAACAGAACAAGTCCTAGACTCATACAAAGCATGTCGCTTCCACAAGTATGGTTGGCCCAATAATACATCAGACACATCAAGAGGAGCAACATCACACATTACCTCATCCGTGAATGGCTTGATGCTGTACGAAAGGCGGCACTACTGGCGGACGCAGAGATCTATTCCTTGGTGAAGCCATCTGATGGTATACGGATGTGAGTGTGCTATGGTTGGTAAGTCGAGCTGCTTCACGACCTCTGCTGAAATGAGGTTCTTTTGGCTTCCGCTATCGACAAAGAATTGCAGTGGAGAACCCCTCACCCACATCTATGAATGGAAGAGGCACTCCCCCTCCTCTTGATCCTCTGGATCCTCCCTTTGGAGCTTGGTGGTGGCGAAAATGGCACTGGGACCCAAATCAATGATCTACTTCCCTTTGTCATCACCCTTGTCTGGTTCTGACTCAGGATCAGGACATGCATCTGATTCAAGTGCCTTCAGTTTGGCCGCTAGTAACAATTTTGCCCGACACTCATTTGTGTTGTGAGTGGGGTTGTTATGAAATTCACACCACTTCACTGTATCCTTATTTGGATTTGTGGTGTTGTTATGAGTCGCTTCACTTTGTCTTTGCCCCTTGTTCTGCAGTTCGGGGGTGCTTTTCCCTAGCTTCAAATTCACAAATCCAAAGTCTAGCTTCTTTTGCTTAAATTTATGCTCGATCTTGGTGACATAGCGGTATGCCGTGCAAAGCGAGGTAATGTAGAGGAACTCCATTTCCTCCTAAATACATCAGTGCAAAAAGTTGTGGTACTTGAGTACCGAATATCTCTCTAAATCTTTAATACCCAACTTTGTGCGCAGTGTATGGAACAAATTCGTCATTTGTGCACATCTTGATCCCTTTTCTGCTGCAGCGTGGTCCATTGGATATACTTGTCCTCATAGCTCCCCACAGGGTAATATTGTTCCTTGATGCTATCTCGGAATGAATTCCAAGTGGTTGTGGCTGAGAACAGAGAGGGTTCCATCTGATCCTTCTGCTCACAGTAGGTTTCCCACCAGTCTTTGACACGGGGGGCAACTTTGTGGAGCACAAAAGTAATATTTTCTCGGTCGTAGAAATCATGGACCGATAAATACCCTTCCAACAAATTCAATCATCTATCTACGACGTCTACATCTGTCTAGCCTTCAAATATAGGAATGTCGAAGTTGACCTCTACCTTGAAAGGAGAGGCGCATCCAGAGTGACTGTTGGATGTAGATGCGCCGTTGGTGGGCAGTCGTTGAAGGATATGGGCAAATTTGTCCATCATCGTGTTTCTTTTTTTTCTCGAGGGCCTCCTCGAGCAATAATTTTATAGGATCTCTTGCTCCCTCGTATTTATTTTCTTCCACAATGGGAGGTCGTCGAGGTTTGCGATGCTTATCTTGCAAGGGTTCAACCAGATCGAGCCTTAACTCCTTATACCCTGACCTCGTTGGAGACATGCACATAAAGACACAGAAAGAGCAGACCGCTCTGATACCACTTATCTGGATTTATGTAGGAACACAATAATATACAAAAATAAACATAAAAATAAAGATGCAACGAAGATAAAACTTCATTTCATTAATATCAAATAACATAAATATGCTTACAGATATAATGGGAATTGTTATCACTCTATAATTTGTAAGATTGGCAAGAAAAAACGACATAGGAAAAAATCAAACCACTTTGGAGTCCAGGACCTAGCCTTCCTAGACTCAGAGAGGGCTCTCTCTATTTTATGATTTAACTTGATAATTATAAGTGCTGATATTAGGCTAGTTATAGAAATTATGAGGGTTCTTTATTTGATTGATTGTGCGGTTGGAGAGATAGATTTGTTAAACTAATCCATTGGGCTATGGAGTCATAAAAGGCTGAATTGTGCATCAACTTTTCAAGGGCATTCACAGGGAAAGCTAACTATGTAGACTGGATCTTACTAGCAGTGTGAATATGAGATGGGAGAAAGTAGTAGGTTCAGAAATAGCTAAAGATCAATTGAGAATTATTTTACTAAACTTTAGAGGAAAACATTAAGATAATAAACACAAACGGAATTAAGGTTCTCACTCAACAAATCTTAATCTAAATTTTCTGTTTTGAAATAAGAGAAATTGATGCACAACATGAAAAGACAGAGGAAAAACATTAACACAGAGGAAGAACTTCACCATTAACATAGCTCAAGAATCCTGTGAACTCTCTCTTCTTATTGATGCCCAACTCAAACAGTTACAATGCTCCAATACTTCTTACAATGCAAGTTTCAGCAGGGTCCAATTTTCCAACCCCTGATACTTCTAAGGCATGTAGTATTTATCTAAATACTAAGTTGGTTGCCCTACCTTACTCGGCAACCTTTCATTAATTACAATTTAGCAAAAAATGGACAAGTGTGGCCACGCAAGGCCTGATCAGAAATCTCTGACAAAAACACCGCTTGTAGAATTACTTTTGGGCAGCTCTTCATGGGTCCAAATGCTTCGATGGCTCTGACATCCGGCCCTTCTTTTCAGAAAACTAGTATTTGGTAATTAAATTTGGTGTAGTGCTTGCCACTTTTCATGAATTAGTGAGTGTGCCGACGAGTTTGCTGCCTTTTCAATTTTTTATTTTTTATTTTTACAAGAACGGGTATGAGTTTGTATTAAAAAGTGGCCAAATGCCTTCATTGATTACAATATGTCGGGCCTAGCCCTTAGTCTTTCTTCTATGGTCTGCTCGTAGGCCCCAAGTTTTGGGAATCCACAATTTTTACACGAGGCTAGAGAGTCTATCTTCGTTATTTTTCCTAGCTTATATAAACACACAAACTGATGCAAAATGATGCAAAAAAACATTGCAGATTTATGGAATAGAGTCCCACTCCTCAGTTTCGTCTACCAGAAGGGAGCCTTCTGGAAGGGACACTGCCTTGTTGGCTTCCAAATCTGCATCTTTATTGTTTTCTCGTAATACATGGAGGAAGCTTGCAGTTCGAAAATATTTCACCATGTTTCTAATTCTTAAAACTGCTCTAGCCAATCTAAGATCTGCCGGAGAGGAATCCTCCACTAAAATTTTAATGATAGAATGAGAATCTCCTATAACACTTAATTCTGAAGTGCCGATGGCCTTTGCTTGCTTAAGCCCCTGCAGCAGTGCCAAGGCTTCAGCTTGGATGCTGGTGGAATGTCCAAGACCCCAGGCATACTTGGTCACAGTTATGCCCTCCTTGTTCTTTATAATTCCTCCTGCCCCAGCCAAACCGGGGTTGCCTTTCGCTGCCCCATCGAAGAATAAACAGTATCTGGCTTGTCTGGTGAGTAAGTCTGAAAGTTCATATTCCTTCCCTCTGAATTGCCACTCTTTTATATTCTTGTGTTGCCTTGATTCGCCAGAGAAATGAAGGCCCAACGAGCCACCCCAATCTAGATCAATTTGTGTTAAGTTCACTTCCGATAAGTGCTCACCCAAATTTTCTTTCCAGAGGCTTTTGACTTTGATGGAGATGCGCTGAGGATTTAATTTTTCATCCCTAAACACTCTTCTGTTGCGCTCAAGCCAGATTTGCCAGCATATGAATTTTGGAAAAGTGAACCATGCTGCTTTAAAATTTTCGTTTTTTGGAAGAGTTCCTGGATAGCAAATCTGCCAGTTAGCAAATATGTCAGAAATGTGCACAGGAAGAGTGAACTCTGTTTTCCAATAGTTCAAGAGGGTCTGCCAGATTTATCTTGCAAATTTACAGTCCAGGATGATGTGCTGAGCACTCTCTTCATTTTCGCAGCATAGATGGCATCTAGATGGACCTTGAAAGCCTTTTTTCTTCAGTTTATCCTCTGTTAAGATTCCTCTGTGGCAAAGTAACCAACAGAAAATGTCTACCTTTGGCAGCGACTTGTATTTCCACAGCCCCTTCCATACAGCAGGGTCGGGGGCGACATAGGGGCGTTCCTGCAGACATTTGTACCCCTGCGCGACTGAATACTTACCTGGGGCGGCTCCCCATCCCCGTGCATCTTTTTTACCTGTGCGTAGAGGCGCTTTGCCATTTAACAATGATAGCAGGAGTTGACTGGCCTGCGTTAACTCTGGAGGTACGGGGGGAAGGTTCCAACGCTGCCAGCAGCTGTCTGACCACCGTGAAATATCCCAAAGGGTAACACACCCTGCATTATCCAACCACTGTCGCAGCGCGTGGAGGGAGCTGTGCGATGCTATGGGAGGTTGCAGCATGATGCTGTCATCCCAAATCTTAATGTCCTTAATATTGCCCGGTATCCAGAACGCTCGATCTTTGATAAGAGAGACTGCCTTATGACAGCGTTTGACCAGGTGCGATCCAGTCGTGGGAAGAGAAGTATCCAGTGATCTTATCCTTTTCCCCGTGAGGTATTTCCTCCAAAGGGCTCTTTGCGCCCAGCCTGGATGCGGAGCGATGATTCGCGAGAAGAGCTTGGCCCCCATGGCAATATTTTGGAAGCCAAAATCTTTGAAGTTAAGGCCTCCTTCCATCAAAGGCTTGCAAATTTTCTCCCAGCTGACCAACGAGATTTTTCTGTCATTGAGATTGCCCCCTTTCCAAAAAAACTTGCGGATGAAGGCTTCCAATTTTTTTATAACGCCAGAGGGTGCTAGGAGCACAGAAAATTGAAAGATGGGGAGACTACTGAGCACTGATTTGATTAGGACGGTTTTCCCTGCAAGGTTTAACTAAGAGAAACCCCAAGCCTGAATTTTTGCCTTGAATTTGTCCAATAGAGGAGCCCAGTCTCTACTGCAAACCAGATTGCGAAAGATGGGTAGGCCAAGGTAGATGAAGGAGGACCAGCTGAGGGTGGCAGTAAAACCCAGAATTCTGGAGATGGCAGCAAGGGTGGGAACAGAAATATTCCAACAGAAAGCTTTACATTTACCTTTGTTTAAGCTGCTTCCTGTAGCTTCACTAAAATCATCTAACACCTCCTTAAACCTTAAGGCAGATCTTGCTGAGGCAGCCCCTAGAAGGAGGGTGTCATCTGCGAATAGAGTATGGTTTACATTTTTCACCCCTCTGGCTATATTAAGCCCCAAGATCTCCTGGTCTGCCAATTTCTGATCTAGGAAGAAGCTTAGAGCAGAAACTTGGAGAACGAAAAGCAGTGGAGAGAGGGGGCAGCCTTGCTTGAGCCCTCTTGAAGCTTTGAAGAAGCCAGCTGCCCTCCCATTCACCAAGGGGGAAATCCAAGGGTCAGCAATGCAAGCTCGAATCCAATTTACAAACCCCAGTCCAAAGCCAAACTTTTTCAAGGCTTCCCATAGGAAACTTTGCCTGACACGATCGAAGGCATTTGCCAGGTCTAATTTGATCACCATACCCTTCTCTTTACGAAGTTGGCTTGAATGTATCGCCTCTTGCACCAGGATGTAGTTGTCGACAATCTGTCTCCCCTGAACAAATCCAACTTGATTCTCAGGTATGATTGCTGGAAGGATGCCTTTTAACCTATTTGCAATTACCTTTGTAATTAGTTTGTATCCAATGTTGCAAAGGGAGATTGGGCGAAACCAGTTGAATTCTTTTGCACCCTTTTCTTTGGGAATAAGGGCAAGAAAGGCAGAGTTGGTGCTGCCCCCAATTTTTTGACAATTTTGTGATTTCAAGATCATCTTGTAAAGATCTTTCTCCACTATCTGCCAGCAAGTTTGAAGAAATCTGGCCGTGAAGCCATCCGGGCCTGGGGCTTTGTCAGGCTCCATGCTGTCTAGAGCCTCTTTTATTTCTTGGATGGAAATCTTTACTTCGAGCTGCTGATTAATAAAAGGGGAGATCCTTGAGGGTATCGCCTCCAAAAATTTGGAATTTGGATCAGACTCACCCTCTTCTTTGTACAGGTTTTGGAAATGGTTGAAATCTGCCTTCTTTATGCTCTCATTGTCCTTATGAATCAAATTGCCATCTTTGATTTCTGCTATAGAATTAAAACTTTTCCTTGCTTGAGCTTGTTTATGGAAGAAGGCAGAATTTCTATCTCCCGCTTTGAGCCATAGACTCCTAGATTTTTGTCTCCAGTTCTCTTCCTCTGAGAGGCAGGCTTTGTGGTAGATTTGTTGAAGCTCCGCCTCCTTGTCTAAAACTTCAGTGGTGATTTCTACATCCTCACTTTGGGCTTGATGCTGAATAAGATTGTCTTGGGCCTGCTTTCTCTCTTGAGCAGGGGTGGGAAGAGCTTTGGCCCATGTTTTGAGGGCAACTTTCAATCTTCTAAGCTTTTCTTCCCAGATGAAGAAGGGAGAACCCTTAACTGGTATTTTCCAACTGTCCTGAACCAAATTCAAAAACTCGGGCTCCTTAACCCATAGAGCGTTGAACCTGAATGGGATGGGACCCAGATCCTTGTGACCTGACATCTCTAACAAAATGGGCTTATGATCTGAGACACTGCTAGGAAGAATGTGCAACCTAGATTCTATTCCAAGCAAAAGAAAAGAACTCTGCACCAAACATCTATCAAGTCTAGCAGCAATATGACCAGGGCCTATTCTTTTATTGGTCCAGGTGTACTTACCGTTGTCTGGGGGGATATCGAGCAGATCCCAGTCTTGCATGAGGTCTTCCACCCACTCCCTTGCTGGGTCCCTTACGGTTGTGCCTCCTCGCTTTTCAACCGAGCGTAGAGTAATGTTTAGGTCACCTGCAATAATGAGGTTTCCCAGGATCTCAGTCTCCGCCAGTTGTCTAATGGAGTCCCAGCACTCCTTTTTCTCCCCTATATTATTAGGTACATAGACATTGAACAGGCAGATATCCTCCCTTGTTTCTACAGAGTGTAGCTTCAAGAATAGCCAATGGCTGTTGTGCACCTCTGTGACTAGTCTGAACTTGAGGGGATTCCAGAGAGAGCCCAATCCCCCAGAGGCTCCCCTTGATGATACTGCTAGTCCGCTGCTTCCTTTCCAAAACTTTTTGCTGATTTGGAGGAACTCCTTGTCCTCCATTTTAGTCTCCTGGATCAGAAGAATATCCGGGGTTTCTCTTCTTATTAGACTTCTCACTGCTTCTTCTTTTACTTTACTCCCCATTCCTCTGCAGTTCCAGGAGATGGTCTTCATCATTTGTTTCTTTGATGAGAGGCTCCCCTAGAGCCATGAGCTTGATTTTTAACCGTCTTCGGATTCTTGCTGAGGAGTTTTTCCAGCGTGGGCTGGCTACCCTGGAGCTTGTCTTTGTAGGTTTCCTGATCTCTATTTTCTCTTGCAGATTTTCGGCCCCTTGCAGATCTTCTAACCGAAGTCTGCGTGTCTCTGATTTCTCCATCTTCCTCGGACTCCTCTGAGTCATGTTCCTCCTCGGAGGCTTCTGTTTGCTTTTCTTTGTCCCTTTCCATGATGCTCTCTTCGGGTCTTATTCCTGCTAAGGTCGATTTTTCTGCTGGTTTGACATGCCTCTCCTCTTCCCTGGGAGCTTCTTCCGCAGAGCTTAGGATCTCGTACCTATTTTCTTGACTTCTTGACGAGTATACATTTTGGGCAGCGGCAGGTTGAGATCCTTGTGCCCCGGATTTCTTGTGGTTTGTCTTTGACCTCTTAACTTGGTTCCATCCTTCCTCCTTTCCTTTTTCTGCTTCGCTTTTATTCGGGCATCCTCTAGCAAAATGGTCGTAAATGTGACATTTGTGACATTTGAAAGGGAGTTGTTCGTAGTCCAGAACTTGAACATGCGTCCAGCTTCCCACCTTTAGTTTGATGGCCTCCGGAAGACCCACCTCTAGGTCTACCTCGACACAGATCCGGGCGCAATCATATTGATCGTTGTTGTTGGCTCTGTCTATGAACTTGCCCAATGTGTTGCCAATATGTTTGAGGGAATCCCAGTTCCAACAGTGAACCGGAAGATTAGGAAGCCGAACCCAAACGGGGACTGCCGACGGAACATCCACAGCCGGATCAAAGTCTGGGGTCCATTTGTTGAGGTAGAGACCCTGTGGTCCCATGAAATAGGGTCCATTCCTGAAGATCATGTCTTTATCCTCCTTAGTATTGAATTCAAACAGGAAGTAGCCTCTTCCAAGAAAGTACGAAGTGACTTTATTCTTGATCAGCGGAATCCAGTTCTTGACAACCCAGTTTCCGTTGATTTGGGTGAGGGCCAGAGACCCGTAAATTGACCCACCAGGGCACGATCTGCTAGAGACAAGGCAACCTGGATCGGTCCCTCAGGAGGTAGAATTACCTCTGGAACATCGTCGAGCTTCTTAACGAACTTTGAGGTGTCAGGCTTCTTCTTCTTAGGCAATGAAGCAATCAAGGAAGATAAAGCGGCTGAGTCATCTGGGGGAGAAGACTGAGAGGGCCCGAGAGGCGAGCCTTGGGTCTCCATAGTCCAGATCAGAAGCACACCCTTCCTGCTCCAGAAAAGTGAGGCATCGCTGAGACCGAGCAGAGACAGAACCAAGGCGCAGCAAAGGATCTGGGCAGCAGATCCGAGCAAAGGACGAGCAGCAGATCAGAGAAGAGGGGGCGCAGCTCTGGAGGGGCTAGAGGCGAGATCGGGAGCCTCAAGGGTGGATCCGATCAGATCCAGGATGGATCGAGAACTCCGGAGGCCGAGAGGGCCGAGGCTGCAGCACGGAGGGCCGTGAGGGCAACACCCATGCACTGGCTGCGCAGGGCAACGAAGCAGGTGCAAAGCTATTCAGTTTTCTAGAGCTGAATTTTTTTTTTTTTCAAAAGGTCGTGGGCTTGGCCCGGAACGGTTAATCTCTCGCGGCGAGCCACACCCTCGCTTAGGATTGAGCACAGGACCTGCCCGTCTTTACGAGAGCGACCTTACCACTACGCCACCTCCACGGACCTTTTTTTTTTGTTATAACATAACAATTTTGTAAAAATGCCTTACCCGACTCAACCCTTACTACTCATGCCCCCTTTTTTTAATGAATATTCAATCTTTGTAGCTTTGGCGGTTTTTAAAACATAAACCCTTTGTTATTTTAACAATTGGCAGAACTTTCCTTCTCTCGGGTAAATGGTGGAAAACCCTTTGAATGTGTGGCTAAGTCCTACTGTCGTGCTTAGCCCTTTTTCTTCACAAAACAACATATTTGACCCAATGCACCTGGATCTAAAATCCTTTAGATTTCAGTGATATATCCACATAGCATCGATGCCAAAATCTCACTTCACATGACGTAAGACTTAACTTTTTCTTTAACACTTATCTTTTGAAACTTACGATGCATGCACTGCGATATGCGATTGGGTCCCACCCATGTCGCATATTGCACTTCGACGATTCTTAAACTTACCTCTCGAGGTTATCCTTTAAACTTTGCGATTGGTCCCCACCGCATTGCACATCGCACTTCGGTGGTTTTAACATTTACCTTTGCAACTTATCTTTTAAGATTTGCGATTTGCGATTACGATCGGGTCCCACCTGGCATTGCACATCGCCCTTCGTGTTCCATAGATTATACGTTGTAATCTCCTTTTCTTCCTCCGATGCGATTTAGCGCAGAAAAGGCCCTGCATATGGATTTGAAATCCTTTGGGTTTTGCCTTTGAAACTACATCGCATTCGAGCCTCTTTATCGCACTTCGCAACCTTTAACGTTAAACAATAAACTTATCCTATGCGATCTGCGATGTGCGGTATGCGGGCCAGGTCCATGTCATCGTGCCATGTCACGTTGCCACGTCACTGCCACGTCATCATAAACTAATTGTGGTATGTGGGTTATGGGCCATGTCATTTGCCACGTCAGCTTGCTGCGTCACTTCCACATCACTACTACACTATGCAATTCACATTTTTTGTAACTTATCGCATCGCAACTTCAACGTTTTAACTTGTGATTTATTAACTTATAAATGTGAAATTCACCGATATGTGATATACGATTTAATCTCCGCCGTTGATCGATGCTAAGATCCAATGATACTCACTTCTCCCTTGCTATGGTTTGCCAAATTTGTTTCTTTGGCCGTGTGTTATGTGGATTCATCCCTCTTGTGGACAAGAGAGATCTCCCTAGTATCCTACGGTTAGCTAGAAACAAAAATCCATTTGTGAATAGTTTTCTCTAGATCATTTGCAATTCATAATTATTATTAACAAATAAAGAGGACATGCTCCTACCTTGAAATTTGACGTTCGGTGCAGCATTTTATCCAGTCGCTCCAAAGAGGCTTCTTCAGTAAGTAGAACCTGTAATCAAAGATAGACAAAAGAATTAAAAGCACCTGAAACATATAATAATTGAGAACAAATAATCTAACTCCATGATCAAGGAATCCAAGTATTGAATTATTTAAATAGTCACAAGAACAACTCAATTAGAAAAGGAGATCCATATGTATTATCTTGTATGAAAAGAGTAACTTTACAACCTGTCGCCTTGATGTTGTACAAGTTCCTCCCGGGGTCCTCAAAAATCATTCCTCCTTTAGATTGACAAGCCTTCCTCTCTCTGAACTAGCATGAAGTCATGGACATGAGTGTGTGATAATTCTCATACCAATAATGACTAGTATAGAGAGTATGCTCTCTTGAGAATTTCTTCAGCAATTACCATATGTGTGTTTACCATCTACCCTTGAGACTGAAACATGAGCTCAATTTATAGGGAAATGGAGGTAGTTTCAGTTCCATGAATAGGGGGATGAATTCCTCTCATTAAGGGATCTGAGCTCCATATACCAAGGGATAAACTCCATGAGTGAAGGGATAGACCTCCATGAGTGGAGGGATAAAGCTCGAACTGATCACGCCCATAGAAGCTTCTAGTTGGGAGAATATTCATCCAGCTGGGCTTCTAGAACTTACTTTTTCCTTTATTTGACTGTTTACAGGGGTCCGCAAGTTTTATAAGCAGAACGTGTGGGATGTGCTGCAGGCTATAGAGAAAATATCTGCAGATCCGCAGGAAAGAGCTAGGAAAAGTGTAGAGTTAGACTTTTAAGGGTTTTAATGAGCTTTTCTCCAATTCCAAGACTTGGTTTAGGAACATTAGTGTTTTTGAATTCTAAGGGAGCATAATATAGGTAGCGATGAACCTATATAGACATTTAAATGTAATTGTGACAAAATAACGTGTAACAGATTGCCCCCTAAAGTGCAAAGTCTGAGGTAGTTCCGAAGAGTGAAGGGATTTATCATTCCGAGGATTGGATTGCGGACACACTGGTCGAAAACCTGGAAAAAAATTCAATGCAAACATACATATTTATATCATCGCTGAGGTAGGCATTCCCATACTCAGATCAAAACTAACTACATGTTCTGGTGTAGAAATGATTTTAAAATTACATCAATAGTAGACACAGTATGGGCGCAACCATTTGTCATAAGTAGTCTACTGTATCATGAATAATAAAACTCCTCGCAGCTTGGATGGTGGAAACTAGATCCAGGGTCTTGATTTTCGCTTCCTGAACTAGTACGATTCTATCCATGCGATTGATTGTGTCGAAGTCGAACATGGTAGAAACCACCCTATTACCAGTCAATGATGTGAACTGTTAACAAGTGTGAGAGAAACCACCAATAATGACAAAGGCTCTCAAAGTACTTAGTACAATCCACGAAGTGTGAATGAATTATTTGCAGTCGAACACTTCATGGAATCATTCGATCCAAGGTCAATGATTCAACCTGTCGTCGAAGGCGAGAAACCTGCCATTAGGGCATGCAGATCCCAAGGTATTGATAGGATTTTAGATCAAATTTATAGATGATGAGCTGTCGTCGATAGAAAGTGACCCGTCGTAGGAAAGCCCATGACACGAAACCATTAGATCAAAATTTGAAGAAATATTTGCAAGGACTAACTCAGGAATGGTCAACGCGGATGGAGAAAAATGTTTGCAATGAATGGTTTATTTGAATTGTCTCTTGAACACATAATGACACTGTAGATGGTTTGGTAACAATTGACCTAAAGCTAATACCCAGAAACTAGTTGAAGACTTTCAATGTGGTTTTATTAACTGTTAGACAAAGTATTTTCCCAACCCAGGTACAAGTGTGACAAAAAGTGTCGTGTTTAAGAGTGGTATACTACTTTTAAAACAAGCGTAACAACTGGATTCATTTTCTCTTTTGCCCCCACCATTACTGGCAAGTACCTCTTTATTTTTGACAAGCTTGAGGAGGATAACATTTGCTTGTTGTGTAAGCCCATCCTTTGGATGAGTCCATCTTAGTATTAAAATCGAACCCTAATATGGAGTGGTTCGTTCTTGTTGTAATCAACAGGTCCTTTACTGTTTAGTTTTAACGAGTCCAGTATAGGAGAAACTCGACGTTTTTTAGTTTTAGGGAGTTAGAAAAAAAAAAACATAAGTAAACTCTGCGGTTGTACTTTTTCGTAAATTTAGTCTCTCAAGCCAGGAAAAGGATAAAATAATGCAGGAGATAACTCTATTGACCATGATTAGTCAACGTATACCTTTTTTGTAAATAGTCCATTTCAGTATGGAAAAGGGGTAAAATTATACTGAAGGGATGACCATTCAATTCCTTTAACGATTTCAAATAGTCAAGTACTCAACGATCTTTTCATATTTAGAGAGTCTGAAAAGAGTTTAAAAGAGAACTCCATGGTTTTGATTTTTCGTAATTTTAAAGAGCCCGAAAAAGTGATAAAAGTATACTCAGTCGACCGACTTTCAATTTAATTAATTCGCAGGAAAATACAGAAAAAAACTCGACATTTTCATGTGTTTTACGAGAATGAAAGATAGCAAAATAATCTCGGGATTTTCATGAGTTTAATGAGTCTTGAAAATAATAACCAAAATAGACTCAAGATAGGTTTCAGTTTTATACAAGCTTGAAACATAGGAAAAATTATGCTTGAGAGTGGTTTCATTTTTACACAAGCTTGAAACGTAAGAAAAATTATGCTTGAGAGTGGTTTCATTTTTACACAAGCTTGAAACGTAGGAAAAATGTGCTTGAGAGTGGTTTGTTTCATTTTTACACAAGCTTGAAACAAGGTAAACTATCATGCTTGAGATAAGTTTCAATGCCCCCCATGTGTAACCTGCAAGAGCATATGCCCCCTAAGCTTCATTTCATTCACCTAAGTAGACTACTTGTTCATAGGTGGATGGAATGAAGGTTCATTTATGAGATCAAATGAAAGACTCGACTTAACACTTACGAGATCTAATCAAAGACTCGACTCAATTAGGAGAGGATTTTTTTCATTTTTTAATGAGCTTGACACATGGAAAGAACTATGCTCATAAGTTGATTCAATTTTTAATGAGGTCGACACAATAAAAGGAACACTCCTCAAGGTGACCTATTTCATTTTTTAATGAGGTTAACACAGTAAAATAACTATCCTCATGATGAATTGTCTCATTTTTTTAACGAGGTTGGCATAGAAAAAGAACTATCCTCATGGTGACCTTGTCATGGCTTCCAACTGGAAGAAACACATGCCAAGGGACACTCCTTGATCATGGGTTCCAAGAGGTCTTCGTCAGATGGAAAAATAGTTCTTTGGAAGGAATACATGTCAAGGGACTCAATAGGGATAAGAACATTTTGTTAAAATATCCGCATAGGGTTCAACATGTCAATTATCGGATCTGAGTCAAAGGAAGTCGAGCAAACAATGAGAGGCTCGCTTGCATTGATAACTAAAAACATGGGATTGGTTGCCACATAATTAACCCATGGCACGGTATATACCGCTTCGGTATAAGGAAAATTCAAGGGTGTTAGATTATTGGTAGTCGAATCAAGACTAACAAACTAAAGCTAGTCTACAGTCACAATGTTTCCATTGTGAGGGAAAGACATCACGCGAAAGAGTGTCGATATGACAACCTTCATTGCATAGACATAGTCTCGCCCAAGGAGAAAATTGAAATCCAAGGGGCCTCAAACTACCATAAGATCAATACAGACAGTTTTACCTTCCAAGGTAATAGGAAACTTAGGAAGGATCCCTAAAGGTTCACTAATGGTTCTGTTAAAAGTAGACAAACTCAGTGTAACAGGTACAAGTGGAGGGGAACCCAAAGCTTGCGAAAAAGTTGTGGATAAAATACTAACAGAAGCACCTTCATCTATATTTGTGTGACGCACATTCTTACCACAAGCCTTCATAATGATTTGGAAAGGGATGGAAGAAGGAAGACGAGGTTCTGTTAGTCTATTCCAATCAAAGGAAAGACCTCGGTACTTGGAGGGGGTTCTAAAGAAATAGGTGAAATGCCGCATGCGTAGAAGAATCTGATGTAATAAGAAGAACCTAAGCGGTATGAATTTCACTCTCTACTAGGAGAGTGGGATCGACCGGATGTGAAATCAAGTCGACCACTTGATCAACTAATAGATCATCAAACTGAGTGATATGAGTTTCAGTCTTCAATGGAAGAGTGGGATTGATTATACTTGGAATTAGATTAATCACTTCGTCAGTTGACGTTAGGTTGGGAGAAAGTTTACGGTAACCAGTTGGAAGGTGTTGTTGTGGAACAGTAAGGTTTTCCAACAATTTTGAGGCTTCATCCATGAGAGGGAAAATGTGAGTTTTATGACTCCCTTTGCATAACCTACAAGGAAACCTAACTTTACCCTTTTTCCCAGGAACCTGACAATCACTGGTTGATGGATCAACAGTAAGTTGATGAGATTTTTTTTAACGATACTTCCAAGACCTTAGGAATACCAAGAAAATTGATAAGGAAGTGGTCACCCTTACAAATCTTGCAAGGGTATTTGGGTTTATGATGCATGTTGGAGGTTTCCTCAACACTACCAACACTTAAAGCCATGGTTGGTCGGTTGACTTATTTCTTATCTTGCTTCTTCTTCTTCTTAGCCACCAAGTTACTAGCATCAAGGCTTTTACCAAGCGAAGAGGAAGAAAGGGAGGAAGACATGTTGGGTGAAGAAGGTAAAGGGTCAACATGAGGTTGGTGATGTTGAGATCGTGAACTCTGTTGAGGTGAAGCATCTGGTTGAGGTGGAACAATTTTAGTATTTGAGGCCAACGAAGTCGTAAATAACCATACTGGTAAATCTATTGTAAATCCAGGTAATGACAATGTAGCCATATAAGGAGGATCAACATTTCCAAAGCAAGGAAAAGTATTAGGATTCTCGTTAATAGGGATTCCTTGGTTGGTAAATTCTGGAACAGTTGCCATTAGATTCAACTTCAGTGAATTTTATTAACAATTCAAAAATAAAATAAAAAATCAAATTCACAATCCACATCTAAGGTCTCTAAAAAGTAAAAACAAAAGAATACGCGCTATCAAATCTAGGAGTCAAACCACACACAAACAATATGTTTCCACAATAAAAAACACTAGTTGGTGATGAAATCCAACATCGCGAAAATTAATGTGGAAAGCTAGCGCTCAAAACAGTTACCCTGACAACTTGCTTAATGAAACAGTCTAGTGCAAGTACCTCCACTATGCCACTCGAAGTAAAGTCCAAGTGAGTCTAGTCAATGTCTGCTCTAGGTACAGTGGGACCGTCCCTCCACTGTCACCTTGGGAAAAATCCTAAATATTATGGCCACTAAGGTCACCAACTGAGACAAGTTCACCTGGGGGAACAGTCTACGATCCGATATGCACGCAAGGGCAGAGTATCAAACTTAATCCCCTTGAAAGCTCCTTGACATGGTAAATCTGAGGTTTGCTAACAAGTGACCCCAGGCTCCTTGACAATGGTTAATCCGAGGTTTACCGTTTGTATTACGTGCACATCTTCTATCTTTTCCAATGAGATAGGTATGATTATCTCATTGGGTTCGACATGATCTCATGCTTGAATCTTTTAAGAAGAGCTTCCCAGAGTACAAATGGAACAATTGGAATTTTTCCTTACCACAAGATGCTACTTGTTTGTTTAGTTGCTTTGGAAAGTTAACTAAAACCTATTCCAAAGCACTAATCCTGAAATAGATTGGTGGAAAGATCCCTAGAAAATGTAAAAATTTCTAGTTGAATTTTATTTAGCGTTGCGTTATTTGGGTTGTTTTTACTCAAAGGGTAAATGGATATGAAACCAATGGTGTTATGACCTGACCCAAAACTGAATGCAATCGAATATGATAATGTAATATTTTCAATTCGATGAATCCTAAATAAAGTAAGGAGAGAGGTTCCATTCACTTCCAACAATGCAAAAATTGATAAATAAGAGAAAATATAACAAATTCTCTAATGCACTAATTTTATCAAGAAAAACTAATGCTAATCAATTCCAATTTTATTTTTATATTTTTAAAACAAGAATAAAAACATGTAAATTCAAATCAAAGAAACTGATCTAAATCTACGATTGATTTTTCTAGAATGTAAAATATGCAGTTGTATTCTATGCACAATTCAATTGAAAAGTATGCAAATGTAATCTATGCACATTTTTCGTTCATATTCTGAAAATGAGAATTCTAATTATGAAAATGTGATCTATGCAAGAGAATTCTCAGACACAATATGATTCTAATGTAATCTAAAGAACCAATCAAGTGTAAGTATAGAAAATTGGGTGAGAATTCCAAAGGTCAAAAAATAAAAACACTCAAAGGCGATTAGCAAAAACAAAAGCAAAAAGATGCAAAATTGTTAAGAGACTGAGATAAACCTTGAAGTAATGACCAAATGAAATCAAATTAAGAATTTCTCAAAAAATAAACTCGAAATACCCAATTAGCTTAGCAGAGACTAACGCAAAAGTTGTTGAAAATAAATTCACACACAAGATTTGACAGCTAAGATACAGTGGGGCAAACACAAAGAATCATGTGATCTGGCTCCTAAAAAGAGAATTTTATTTTTTCAAAAATTTTCCAAGGGTACGCAGTTTCTAATGGAGAATAGAGCAGTACCGCACTGTTCTGAACTAGAAACTGCGGAGGCTACCGCACTGTTTTCAAATGAAAACCTCGGAGGCAAGGAAAAGTCCAGAAAAAACAAATATTCATCTTTTCTTTTCAGGGATTATTAAAATTTATCTACCCATCCTAGTCTTAGACAAATCAAAATCAGAAAACTCTTAAAATTCAAACTGAAAATAAAAAAGGAAAACTAAGTTCTAGTCCCTAGTGGAGTCGCCATTTTTTTATGCAGAATAATCCCTCTTACGGGCAAGAGCGATCTCCCTATTATGCTACAGATAACTAGAAACAAACATCCATTTGTAAATCATTTTCTCTAGATCATTTGCAATTCAAAATTATTATAAACAAAGAAAGAGGACATGCTCCTACCTTGAAATTTGACGTTCGGTACAGCCTTTTATCCAGTTGCTCCAAAGAGGCTTCTCTAGTAAGTAGAACCTGCAATCAAAGACAGACAAAAGAATTAAAAGCACTTGCAACATATAATAATTGAGAACAACTAATCTAACTCAGTGATCAAGGAATCCAAGTATTGAATTATTCAAATAGACACAAGAACAACTCAATGAGAAAAGGAGATCAATATGTATTATCTTGTATGAAAAGAGTAAATTTACAACTTGTCGCCTTGATGTTGTACAAGTTCCTCCCAGGGTCCTAAACAATCGTTCCTCCTTCAGATTGACAAGACTTCCTCTCTCTGAACTAGAATGAAGTTATGGACATGAGTGTGTGATCATTCTCATACAAATAATGATTAGTATAGAGAGTATGCTCTCTTGAGAATTTCTTCAGCAATTACCATATGTGTGTCTACCATCTACCCTTGAGACTGAAGCATGAGCTCAATTTATAGGGAAATGGAGGTAGTTTTAGTTCCATGAAGAGGGGGATGGATTCCTCTCATGAAGGGATTTGAGCTCCATATACCAAGGGAGAAACTCCATGAGTGAAGGGATAGAGCTCCATGAGTGGAGGGATAAAGCTCTAACTGATCGCGCCTCTAAAAGCTTCTATTTGGGAGAATATTCGTCTAGCTGGGCTTCTAGAACTTACTTTTTCCTTTATTTGACTATTTACGGGGGTTCACAGGTTTTATAAGCAGAATGTGCGGGATGTGCCGCAGGCTATAGAGCAAATATCTGCGGATCCGCAAGAAAGAGCTAGGAAAAGTTCGAAGTTAGACTTTTAAGGGTTTTAATGAGCTTTTCTCCAATTCCAAGACTTGGTTTAGGAATATTAGGGTTTTTGAATTATAAGGGAGCATAATATAGGTAGTGATGAACCTATATAGACATTTAAATGTCATGGTGACAAAATAACATGTAACACCATGCTCGTTCGTTTCTTTCTATTTGTTCGTAGAATACTTGACTCATTCACGACTTGACCCGCTTTAACATTCACTACTCAACCCAAACGTGCACAAGTTGACACAATCACGTTCACGGCTCAGCATGTTCACGATTCTGCCTTTGCTGTTTTTCTGCCTTAACTACTTCTATGTTTCCTTTGTCTTCGCTAGTGGTATAATGCTACTCCCTTCCTCTCTGCTGCTTCTCTACCTGTCTTTTATGCTTTTCTTACTACATTATTGCCTAATCTACTCCTTTTCCTTAATGATAGTTCTAGTGTTGCTGCTTTGTGTTCCTTTGCCATCAATGAAAATTATCAGCAAAATTTCCCCCTTCTATTGAACTGAAAGGCACATGGATTCTTTTGAAGCTCGACAGTCAGGATTTCCCATTTTTCCTCAAAATAAATGATTTCCATGGAATATTATTTTTAGTAATGTCAAATCTAAGCAATAATCAATCACCTGGTGATATTGTGAAATACAGGAGTCTAACAATGGCTCCAGCTGGGGATGGCAACTCCTTCAAGTGGTGTCAAGAATACCGTAGACTAGTAGCCTGATCCATTGTGGAAACTAGTTGATTATTTCTCCTGACTTTGACTGATAAAAATAGACCACATGCTTGGCCAGCCAGTTTATTAGCATACTGAAATCTAAACTGAAACTAAAATTGAACTTATCCACTGCAATCCATCAAGCTGAACATACTGCTGCACATTGAAAACTTGAATGGTGAGACCAGAACTGTGCTGAAACTAAAGTCCGAAACACATTGATATGAAAATTAGAAAGAAATCTAAAACTAAAACTGGAAAACTGCTCAAAATACTGAGCTTGTTTGCACACCTACCTACCCTAATCTACTGAAATGTCTGCCCTTATAAATAATACAATAATTCCAGTGTACCCAGTCAAGCAACTGCCTGAATAAATATTTTATTCCACCATTCTTCACCATATTCAGCAACAAACCTGATAATAGTATTTGATCGAAATTCTTAACATGATTTGATTTACATGGTTCTTGGTACACTCCAAAAACAACTGTCATGCCGGAAATATGTGCATGCTTTGTACAAAATAATTCCTCCATATAGACAGCCATTGAATCAAGATACTCTTGATTTATTTCTGGGTATTCTGACCCAGCCCACTCAGCTTCATATCCTGGTACTGCAGATGTGCTCTCCAGGTATTCAATCAACTCGAAACATATTTGCATGCTACCTGATGAGTGTTGTGCTACTACTTCTACTAAATCAGACAATGGGGAATATTGTCTAATCATATCCATATCATAGCAGCTTTTGAGAGAACTATGAACATAGGAAGATTGAATTTGAAAGCAAAAACCATCCAACGCGTATGATATTGGGTCATGTGGTGTTGTAGATGGTAGAGTTGGTTCTTCTGAGACCTCATGTTTTCTCCTATGATTATCAGTGAGAATGTGATCCCAATTCCCTTTCATAATCTGAAATGCATTAAAGCATAAATGTAGATAATCAAACTGGATCAATCCATCATCTGTTTCAGACTCTGTGATTTCATATGCTTTCATCTACTTCTTGACCTTCAAAAGGACTCAAGGGCTGAACCCCTGGATCTAAAATATATTTTTATCCTCTATGATTTCCTCATATGATTGGTGAGAGAGTTCTCTTATACCGTGATTATCAACTAGAATATGATCCAGATTCCCTTTCGCCTTCTGAAATGAATTAAAGCATAAGGGTAGAGACTCAAGATGTGTTGAATCCTCCTTTACTTCAGATTCTGTGATTTCAAGATGACTCAGGGGGAGAAATTTTGGATCTAAAACAGGGTTTGTATCATCCATCTCTTCCTTGACTGATTCATTAGAGAATTCCTCCTCCTTCCTACTTGAAACCTGCTTGTAATGCTCTCTTAAGAGTGAGGCAAAAGATAGAGGAAGGCATTTTGTACTTACTTGAAAACTACCTGCACTTTCCTCTTTGCAACCTTGCGCAACATGCATAGTTTGATTGTCATCTTTTCATTGTGATAACTGAGTTTTTTCTTCCCAAGAGAATGGAGTTGGCTGCTTCGAATAATTAGCCTCAACATCAACCTTATAGTCTTCCTCTTGATAATCATATTCGAGATGGCTACCTCTGTATGCAAGGTCATCTATCATGTACATTTTTGCTGAGGATTTCCCTACCTCCTTCTGATTTTGGACTTCATCTTTGGCTTTGTTGTGCATAGAGTACCTAAAATAATCAAATTCTGTTTTAGGGTGTCCAGGATGGGCAAAAAACTGCTTGGGTACATTGATGTTTGTCTTTTCTGGAACTAATGGAACATGAGGTATCTGAACATCAAGTTCCTCTTTCCTGCTAATCATATGCATCGTTTCATTGACTGTGTTTGTCAGCATATATAGCTTTATCTCTGAAGATATAAATCACTCTCTTTCTATTTTATCCCTCTTCATTGCATTTAACTTTGCCTCTTTGTTCAGCAGGTTGGATTCCACATCAACAACCATATTTTACATTTCTTCAAGGGTTGCAGGGTCCCTTTCTCTTAACTCGAATTCCATCTCTTGATCAAATGCATCTGGGTAGTGCCAAAGAGCTAATCTTGGGGGTGGCCTTATCTGAGCAGGCATTGAATAGTATACCTTATTGAACTTGGATGAAAAATGCTATACTGTCTCCCCAGGCTGTCTTTTTAGATGGTTATACTCTTCTATGATGAGAAAAACATTTCCCACAACCACCCATCTATCTAGGAAAACTTGAGTGAATTGATGAAAATTTCTAATGCTTGCAGCTGGAAGATATTTAAACCAATTTTTATATTTACCTTGCAATTATAGGGAAAAAATTATGATACACACATCATATTCTCCCACCTCGAACAGATCAAGGAAATCCTCAAGATTTTGAATGTGCTTTTTGACAATGATCTTTACATTTTCTCCATCAAATATGGGTATATTATTGATAAAATTTGCAGGGAGGTCATGGAGGATAAGAGGCAAAACTAGAGGCTTTTATCTGATTGGGAATTTTACAGGTATAGGCAGTACAACAGGAGGCTTATAACCATTTGGGAATTTAGCAAGAGCAGGAGATAAAGCCTAAGGCTCATGTTTCACTGGGTTTTCCGCAAGTGCATCCGAGATGTGCACATGTGTATAAGTATGTACATGGTCTAAAATTTGGGGTTTAGCTTCTTGAGGCTCATTAATTTTCCAACGATTAATGTAAAGCTTAGCAGTGAACTCTTGATCAGGCTTAAAGTAGGATAGAACATAGTTACATATGAAAACAACAATTTCTTGAATCCAATTTGGGCTTGAATACTTTCTCTTTCTAGGCTGATTGGTCATGTTTTAGGTCCTTCCTCTAGTGGAGTCTTTGAATGGAACTGATCTGAGTTGGAGTCGCCAGGTGGATGATTTAAACTTTCTTGTGTTTGGCTTGTTTTCCACCATCAACAACCATTACCAATCTTGGAAAATACTCAAATCATCTAGTTTTGATTGGGGTTTCTGAGTTCTGAAGAAACACTAATAAGTGTGTCCCCAGTATGGTCACCATTATGTTATCACTCTATAATTTGTAATATTGGCAAGAACAAACTACAAAGGACAAAATCAAACCACTTTGGAGTCCAGGACCTAGCCTTCCTAGACTCGAAGAGGGCTCTCTTTGTTTTATGATTTAACTTGATAATTATAAGTGCTAATATTAGGCTATTTATAGAAATTATGAGGGTTGTTTGCTTGATTGATTGTGTGGTTGGACAGATAGAGTTGTGAAACATATCCATTGGGCTATGGAGTCATAAAAGGTTGAATTGTGCATCAAATTTTCAAAGGAATTCATAGGGCAAGCTAACTATGCAGACTGTATCTTACTGACAGTGTGAATATGAGATGGGAGAAAGTAGTAGGTTTAGAAATAGCTAAAGAGCAGTTAAGAATTCTTTAACTAAACTTCAGAGGAAAATATTAAGATAAAAAACACAGACAGAATTAAGGTGCTCTCTCAACAAATCTTAATCTAAATTTTCTGTTTTTTAATCAGAGAAATTGATGCATAGCATGAAAATACAGAAAAAAAACATTAACATAGAGGAATAACATCACCATTAACATAGCTCAAGGATCCTATGAACGGTCTCTTATTATTGATGCATAGCTCAAACAGTTACAATGCTCCAATACTTCGTTCAATGCAAGTTTCAACAGGGTCCAATTTTCCAACCCCTGATACTGTTAAGGCTTGCAGTATTTATCTAAACACTAAGTCGGTTGCCCTACCTTACTTGACAACCTTTCATTAATTAAAATTTAGCAGAAAATGGACAAGTGTGGCCATGCAAGGCCTGATCAAAAATCTCTGACAAAAATGCCGCCTGCAGAATTACTTTTGGGTAGCTCTTCATGGGTCCAAACGCTTTGATGGCTCTTCGTAAGATCAAACAATAAGATTGGAGTTGGCTATGATGGTCACGAAGGGGTAACCAATGGTGGCTCTAACATCTGGCCCTGCTTTTCAGAAAACTGGCATTTGGTAATTAAATCTGGTGTAGTGCTTGCCACTTTTCATGAATTAGTGACTGTGCCGATGAGTTTGCTGCCTTTTCCATTTCTGTCGTTATAACGTAAAATTTTGTAAAAACGCCTTGCCTGACTCGACCCTTACTACTCGTGCCCCATTTTTTGAATGAATCTTCAATCTTGGTAGCTTTGGTGGTTTTTTAAAAGATAAACCCTTTGTTCTTTTAACGATTGGTAGAACTTTCCTTCTCTCGGGTAAATGGTAGAAAACCCTTTGAATGTGTGGCCGAGTCTTGCTGTCGTGCTTAGCCCTTTTTCTTCACAAAAAAACGTATCTGACCCAATGCACCTGGATCCGAAATCATTTAGATTTCAGCGATATAACCACATCGCATCCATGCCAAAATCGCACTTCACATGGCGGAAGACTTAAATTTTTCTTTAACACTTATCTTTTGAAACTTGCGATGCATGCATTGCGATATGCGATTGGGTCCCACCCATGTCGCATATTGCACTTCGGTGATTCTAAAACTTACCTCTCGTGGTTATATTTTAAACTTTGCAATTTGCGATCGGGCTCCACCGCATCGCACATCACACTTCGGCGGTTTTAACATTTACCTTTGCAACTTATCTTTTAAGATTTACGATTTGCGATTGCGATCGGGTCCCACCTGGCATCGCACATCGCCCTTCGTGTTCCATAGATTCTATGTTGTAATCTCATTTTATTCATCCGATGTGATTTGACACAGAAAAGATTCTGCATACGGATTTGAAATCCTTTGGGTTTTTCCTTTGAAACTACATCGCATCCAGGCCTCTTTATCGCACTTCGCAACCTTTAATGTTAAACAATAAACTTATCCTATGCGATCTGCGATGTGCGCTATGCGGGCCAGGTCCACGTCATCGTGTCACGTCACTGCGAGGTCATATTTCCACTTCATCATAAGCTAACTATGGTTTGTGGGGTCTGGGCCATGTCATTTTCTATGTCAGCTTGCTGCGTCACTGCCACGTCATTGTACACTTCGCATTTCACATTTTTTATGACTTATCACATCACAACTTCAAAAATTTAACTTGGATTTCTTAACTTATAAATGTGAAACTCGCCAATATGCGACATGCAATTTAATCTCCGTCGTTGATCGATGCTCAGATCCAACGGTCCTCACTGCTCCCTTGCTATGGTTTGTCAACTTTGTTTCTTTGGCCGTGCCCGTTCGTTTCTTTCTATTTGTTCATAAAATACTTGACTCGTTCACGACTTGACCTGCTTTAGCATTCACGACTCGACCCAAACGTGCACGAGTTGACCCAATCACGTTTAGGACTCTGCCCAGCACGTTCACGACTCTGTCTTTGCTGTTTTTCTTCCTTAATTGCTTCTCTTCTTCCTTTGTCTTCGCTAATGGTATAATGCTGCTCCTTGCCTCTTTGCTGCTTCTATGCCTCTCTTATGCTTTTATTACTGCATTATTTCCTGATCTTCTCCTTTTCCTTAATGATAGTTCTAGTGCTGCTAGTTTGTGTTCCTTTGCTATCAATGACACTTATCAGCAACATTTTCCCCTTCTACAAACTGAAAGGCACATGGATTATTTTGAAGCTCTTGACAATTAGGATTTCCCATTTTTCCTGAAAATAAATGATAGCCATGGAATATTATTTTTAGTAATGTTAAATCTAAGCAATAATTAGTCACCTGGTGATACTATGAAATACAGGAGTCTAATAGAAATAAACTAGCTAGGGCAGTAGTAGCTTATCTTTGAGAAGATATGTGGTGGCTACAAGCCTCTGAAATGTGTTACAATGAGACTCAAAGGCATATTTATTGTCAAGAAACAATAGAAAACCCTAAACATCCAAAAACCTAACCCTAGGAGATGAAGCGCCAAAACTATAGGCCATGTTTGGGTAAATTGGTACATCAATCTTCCCGAAGGCGTAACTTTGGAATACGATCTCCGTTTGACGCGCTCAATACATCATTAGAAATATCTATCCGAGGATTACAAATTTTCAGTGAACAACATTTATCCATGACCCATGTTTCTCTCGGTTTTCCCAAAAAATGTCGTTTAGGGCCTCAAACGGCTCCGAAAGTCCAGGACCCAAAAAACCGCTAAATAGTAAGTTGTGTTGAAACTGAAAAACTGAAAGAACCGATGGTGGGGGTCCAAATGGAATAGGTGGGTGGCCACCAATATCCACTTGGATCAGTGGAGGTTATTACAGTTGGAAATGTACAACCCATAAAATTTTGAAAGTTGGTTTTTACTGGCCTTCTTTATTTTCAGAGGTTTATAAATGAGTAAAAAATTGTCAAAAATGCTAGACTTTTGTTGAGAAGAAGAAGCTGGTGCCATTGCCCATAATTCTTGTATTTGTAGAAGAGCCTTTCAGGCAATAGGGTCTGGATTTTGTTGGAGAAATTAACTCGCCCTCCAGTGGATAGTGCAGGTGGATATTGACATAGACAAATTATTTTACAAAGTGTGTTGAAGCAGCGCCAATAAGAATGGAAAATGACTTGGTGGTGATGAAATTTATAGAAGAAAATATTTTCAGTAGGTTTGGTTGTCCAAAGAAGTTAGTAACTGATAATGCGCAAGTTTTTAAATCTGCGAAATTGATTGATTTTTTCTAGAAATACAATGTTATCTTATCACATTCTACTGCTTATTATCCTTAGGGGAATGGGTTAGCAGAATCTTCAAGAAAGACATTGGTAAGGATTTTGAAGAAGATAATAACAGAGAATATGAAATTTTGGGATTCAAATTTGAAGCTTGTTCTCTAGGAAAGTCGAGTAACTACTAGAAGACCAACTGGAAAATCACCATTTGAGTTGGTATATGGTACTGAGGCATTGTTCCCTAATCAGTTAATAAATCATGTGATAACATTAATTCAAAATGTCCAAGAATAACTGAGTCCTTTAATCAAATGAATGAACAAGTTTGTGGAGCTAAATGAAAATAGAGATAAGGTCAGAGAGAATATAATCATCTATCAAGAGAAAATGAAAATAATTTTTGACAGAAAAGCCAAAGATGTTATTTTTATGCTAGGTGATCTTGTTTTAAGATGGGATGTCAGAAGGGAAGATAAAGGTAAGCATGGGAAATTTGATCCCCTTTGGTATGGCCCTTTTAAAATTATTGAATCTAAAGCCAAAAATACTTTTGTATTGGAAAGTTTGGATGGTGACATACTGCCATTACCGGTGAATGGGCAGTATCTGAAGCACTATTTCCAGCATTGAAGTTTTTTTCATCATTGTATATACTTGTTTGATCATTATACATAGGTAGGTGAGTAACTCATTTTCAATGTGTAAGTCACCTTTTGACTCCACGCCCGAAGTGAAGGCACTAATCTGCGGTTCTTAGTGTTCTTTGAAAAAAAAACATTATCCCGAGGTGGAGCCAGATGTTGTGGCATGTTTTAAATTTATTCTATGTTGTATATATGAGATTATGTCTTCTTATATATATATATATATATATATATATATATATATATATACACACACACACACACACACACACACAGAAAATGCAATTTTGAAAGCATGTACTAAAAGTGGTAAGAGTAAATGTGACAGACGGTGGGACCACATTTAATGCATGAGGTTAAAAGGCAACGAGGTGACATCATTGAGACCACCAATAGGAAAAGCTTTCCCGCGATGGAGCAATGTGACATAACAACTTGATAAGAGATTAACAAGCGGGGTGCCTCTGCTGGAATCTTTGACCCCCGACAATTGACTAGAATGAGTGGCCCAAATTAACTATGGGGGCTCCGTAGCGACAACAACGGACAGGCCCACGACGCCAGTAAGCGAGCCAATTGTATTTTCCATGTCACCCTCCATGTCATTTCACCAATCTTATCAGTCATTTCATCATTCATTAAATCTCCATACATTTTTTTCTTGCCCAATCATTTTCTTTGCCTATAAAAAAAAAAAACTTTTCCCTCATTGTTGTCTATGTTCACTCCTGAACAACTTAAAGTTATCTAACATTTGTACTGGCGTCCAAGTCACCAACCGCTTCGACAGAGCTAGGTAACCCATACGACTGATCTTGAATTTGTCCAAAATGTCAAAGAAAAATGTTATGGTTGGGTCTTATACTCATATTCCATTGATGGACATAGAAAGTGATATTGTGGATACTGTCTACGCAACAGAACACCTGCTTTTATATCAACTTGTCATCTTAAATCAGTCAAAATTCCCATTTTACTCTTCTTTAATCAAGTATGGAGTCTTGTCAATTTTTGTTCCACAAACTTACCTATTTCCTTAGTTTATCCATTGGTTAGTCTCTGCCATGTATCCTCAAAAGTGTTTCGTCACGAACCAATTGGGAGAAAATTTCTTTCAATTGCCAGCTCAGTTAATTAGGCAATATTTTTTCTTTCCCTCTACAGAGTCATATGCGAGTTTTACTGAAGAGTCCCTTTCCACATACTTTCAAGAATTACAGGGACCTGAGTTTTGCCTAATTGTGTTCTATTTAATGTCTAAGAAGGCAAATTTTTCTATGGATTACGACAAATATCATTTGAGCCTATTTGCTGAAGATGTGAGGCCAATTCTCTAGATTTTGTCCAAAATGATGGGTAAAGAAGATGTTGAAATGGTGGATAAGTCAATCCTGGGAATGTTTTCTTTAATTATGAAGCATGGGGTGGTCTTCGATATTCCTGCTTATCTATATAATGTTGTAAGCAATCAATTCATGAGTTTATCAATTACTGGAAGTTTTAGGTTTCCATCCCTGGTCACCTACTTATTTCTTTATAGTCATGTGGATAGTTTCACTTAATTAGGGATAAATATCGTTGATGTGAATAAGAATAAGCAATCAATGGTATTTTGGACAAACCTGATAAGAAAGGAGGTGGGAAATTAAGGTCTCTTTGAGTTTACCTCCTCTTTCCTTCCTATTGTGTATTCAATTTTAAATGGAGTGTCTGCACCAAGGTTGTTGCCAAAAGCTCAATATTTTCTGAAATTGAGCAAGGATGTGAGGTTTGGGGATTGGTTTGCTGATGAAGACCACACTGCAATTAGATTGTTTGGAGCTGATATAGAACCTTTCAGGCTACCTGTATTTGTTCCTATGAGGATTTTTTCCTTGGATTTCATTAGGAAAAGTCTTAATGTTGATTAAGTTCATTTTGTGTCAGTGAAGAAGGGTCATTTAGTTAGATTACCCAGGACAATAGGGCCATTCATTGTTAATACCACACAAGCCCTAGAAGAGGCTCATCACATGCTGACTGATATGAATTTGTTATTAGAGGAGAAATTAGCCTATGAACCATATCATGTGTTTACAAACTGTAGGGTGGAAAATGGTTATTCTCCAATTATTCATGAGTCTAGGCCAAAGTTGGAAAAACTAGCAAATGGTGGACAATTTTTTTCATATGTGTAGATGGAGGTGGATACCCCTCATCCTGATGAGAAGGCGCTTCAAAGAGGAAGGGATAAATTAGTTGATTTGGAGAGTGATGCAGAAAATGAAGCCAAGAAAACTAAAACAGCGGAGGAGGGTAGCTCTTCAACTATGCCTGGATTTTCTTTGCAGTTGGGAGACACTTCTTGTACTCCTTCATCTCCTCTGCCTGAGGGTACAAGTCATGATTCATTGTCAAATATTAAACATGTTTTCTCACAAATTGAAGAAAGAAACAAAAGAATGGGAGATAACATTGAGGCTTAGTCAGAGGCTCAAATTCCTCTTGAGAAAACAAGATTATTGATGTCCATGGATCTAGAAAAAGATCAGATGAGGATAGCCTTATCTCATCCTTCAGCTATGATGTGTCATCTGCTACTTCTTTCAAAACTGTTAATCTTACAATGGATGCAAAAAAAATTCCTCTTCGTGATAAGATTAAGTTGCACATGCAAACATGCCAGTTAATTTTTAATGATTAAAAAAAGACCACTTCAGCTGCTGCCAAAGCTAAAAATATGTAGAAAAAAGTAATCAACCAATTGAAGTTGAAGAAAGCAAACTCTAGAGCTTACTCCACAAAAAATGAGGAGTTACATAAAATAATTGTCAAGATCAGTGTTGATTCTGAAGATAAATACACACTACAAAAATTGTTGCAGAGTGTTGAATCTGAAATCTAGACTTTGAAGAAGAAGCTTAAGCTTCCTATTGGTGAGCATCCTATGGCTACTGAAGTAGCCCAAGTTGAGATAGAGAAAGAGTAGTTGCTGCAAGCTCTAATGGCCAAGGATGAAGAGATACCTAAGCTGAAAGAAGGGAATGACATGTTACAGAAGAAGATAGACTCCCATGTCGGCACTATTATTGTTTCATCAAATTCAGAAGACCCTGCTACCCAATTAACTCAAGTCTCTACCGAGTTAAGAATGGAAGAAATTGATTTGAAAAAAACTCAGATGGATCTGGAAAGTGTTTATAATGTAATCAAAGCTATTGAGCAGGAAGTACAAATGAACAAGGATAATGTAGAGAAGTATAAACAAGATTGTGAGATTGCCTATCAGGAAATTAAAGATCTGAAAGAGAAAGTGAAGGGAAATATGTCCCTAATACAAGTCATGCATATTATTGGGAATGAGATTATTAATGTTTTCAAGAATATATTGGATCTACTGATTATTGTCGGGGAATAAAAGAGCATTGTAAGAGACCTAGAAATCGTCATTGTGGCAAATAAACAGAAGTTGCAGAACATGGCCATGTATACCAAGAAGTCGATTGATTTTATTAATTTCAAAAATACATAAGAATTGAAGGATTATGGAATTGAATACAGGACCGGATATGTGATGGAGTTTAACAAAATGATCAAGAAGAATTCATACAGGAAGACTACAGAGAAAAAGATGAAGGAGGTTAAAGAAGCAGTGGTATGATTTAATGTGTTGTTTGATAAAAGAACTAGGGCTAGTTTTCCATCCTGTTAGGACCAGCAAGGAAATATTCTTCCTTGGGATACATATGAAACATTGCTGGTAGAGGCGAAGAGTAAAATTAGAAATACATATGAAAATATTGCTATTCTAAAAGGGGCCACTATTGTGAATTTTCTGCATAAAGACTTTCAGCTGTTATGGATGATGAAAACCTTGTTTTCAGAAAAACGTTCAAATTCTAGGATCACACATTTCAGAATGACTCATGTCAAGCTTGTAGATTGTTCTAGCTCAAATGTTGACTTATGGAGAAAGTGTAAAGAATGGATGTCTCCACAAACTGAAAATACGGATGCCAGAACCGCTTATGTTCCAGAAGCTCAGGCCACTTCCACCACGTGATCAAATGTAATATTATATTTTAATTTTACTTTATTTTGCTGAAGAAATTATAATTTTCTATTTTACTATGTAATGACCGAAAGAAATAGTTTGGGAAGTTGACAGTTTCATAACTGTCCATTTTGTAACTTTGTATTTAAGACATTTTCAAAAGAGAGATGGGGTTTCGGACTTTGGGCATCATAAGATTTGGCAAGTTTTGTACTTTGCCTTTTATGATATTAATAAAGCTTTTCAGAGAATTTTCTAGCAAATGATGAATGTTTTGAGTTTTTCTTGTTCCATCTTATGTATTTCTCTTCTATTGGAATAAAGTAATGCATCTACTGGTGTCTAATTTACATTTGTGAGTTGGAGTAAATTTCCTTAATAATGCGCTTCTTTATTGTGAAATCCTTTCTTTCAACCATTTTCTTCTAAAATCAGAGATAATATTTTCTGTGATTTACAACATATTTTTAATGGTTTTTCACTAGCATTTCACTTTCTCCTATTCATGCACATTTATCATTTAATGGCACTTTGAGGAGTTTTGTTATTTGTAAAAATTAAATGGTTTAAGATATAAATTCCACGGTTACAATATGAAGGGACAACAAATAATTTTATTTACAAGTGACAGTAAATGTCTTGGGCACTGATCTCCTTACAGCAAGAGATTGTCTCCCAAGGAACAACAAATAGAAAAAAGAATTCATAATTATGATACATAAAAAGTTAAATATGAAACACAAAACACACATAAATAAATATATATCTCTCCTAAAGATATATACAACTTCTTCATCATAAGAGGAACACCACATAATCACCATTAACATATCATCACACACACACACATATATAATCATGATAAATTGTAATATTTAATTTAGAATTTCATAATAGTTGTTTAAAAAAAAATGATAACTCCCTTTAATTTACAATAAATTATAAAGCTTAACATCATATTAATAAAATATAAATGATATTTTAATTTATTTATTTTATTTGGAAGAAGAAAAATAGTTTGGTATTTAGAGTTGATAGTATAACTTTTGCTCATATTATTTCAATATTTTAACTCACAATTATATCATTAAGCTGATAGACTCATTTTATAGCAGAGTGTGAAGGTGATGTGTAAGTATATCTGTGCTCAACTTGGTTGTTAACACTTGTCCTCTTAAAATAAAATATTCTCTAAAAAAAAAAAAAAAACAATGTAGGCCATAATAAAAAAGAGAAAATAATATGATATTCATGTTGAATTAGTTTTCCATATGACCTAATATAATTTCATGTAAAGTAATTAGAAGTAAAAAAATATATATGTGAGTATGTTTAAACCTTATATGTTTCAAAAATATTTTAACATATTATTTAAATACATTATGTGAAGATATAGTTAACCAACTTATATGAATATCGACTTCAAATATATCTACATATATAAAAAAAATGTTAAAAGAAAAAATGTTTATGTTGTATATAATAAAATATCTAAAGTAGGTTATGAATAAAATATTTTAATATGAATTAATATTGACATATACTTAAAAATATATATCATTCAAGAATACAATTTAAACAATGAAAAATTACACATTGTTTTCTTTCACTCTAAAATAAGTTTGCACCTGAAGAAATTTGATCCCTCTCGGCTCATGTTAGATCTGTGCTTAAGATGGATCTATGTTCGTTGTAAAAAGACAAAATCTCGTCACTTGTAATAACACTAGCCTAAACCCATCCTAACTCTGAATCTATCGGACGTCACGATAGATCGAATCTCTTAAGGTGGAAAGCTATTTTTTTAGTGCAAAACTTGAGGAAATGTTTGCAGGTTTGCACATCGAGAGATTTGATCCCTCTGGCTCTCGACACTCGATAAATTAAAGTTAATATGGATACATGCTGATTATATATATATATATATTATTGGCAAAACCATGGGTTATCAAAACCTCGAGCCCAAAAACCATAAAAAGGAAAAATTCAATTGTATCTTTGTGCCAAGAGAGACGCTCTAGCCCACTATGTAAGAGTTGTTGTCTTGTCGTGTTATGTTATATAAACATTTTGACAAAAATTATAAGTTATTATTTTTTTTATCAATTTTTGATGGGTAGTTAAGGTAAATTTGAAAAAAAAAACCCTATATTAAAACAAAAATTATATGTTATTATTTTCTTAATTCTTTTTTGTTGGGTAGTGAAGGTATACTTGACTTGGTCAAGTTACTCATAGTTTTTGAGCTCTAGGTTTATGAGAACACATGGTATTGTCCATGATATTCATGTATAATATAGCATATTTAAAGGGGGGGAATTAAACCAACCTAGATACATTTTAACTCTGGATCTACAAAACGAGGGATTAAATCTCTTGAGAAATATTTGATCCCTATGGGCGCTTGGTAGATTTAAAGTTAAGATAAGATTTTAAGTTAAGATAAATATAATATAACAAGATATTATATTTCTTCCATACTAAGCTAAAGAGTACCTCTCAGCACAAGAATAATATTTTATAAGAGATAAAATTATAGTATTTATAAAAAATAAAAAAATCTCTCTTACCAATAAGAAACTTTTAACCCAATAAAACTATTTTAAATTACACTCCAAAATAAAACTATTTTAAGTTACACTCTCAAACCAAAACTTAATATTAATTTAAAATAATATTCACACAATACCTAATATTTGACTTTAAGGTTCATTAGCTTGCTAAAGATATAGGCAAACCTAAGGTTCATTAGCTTGTTGAAGCTATAGGCGAACCTCGAAGGCTAAGTTTGTCAGCGTATCTCAAGTGCAGCGTAGGATTCATTCGGCCAAAGTAGAGGAGAAGAGGTTGGGCATATTTGTGTGGGAGAGTGCCTCAGTCATTTGAGCCATTGTTTTCAGGAGAGATAAGGAAATGTCAGGGGGTGGGGGTTATTTGTTGTAATCTTGGAGGGCTACATAGAATTTGTTGGTGATTATGTAGATAGCATGCTTCAACAGCTACTGGGAGAGCGTAAGGCCTAATGGAGGTCGATTTTGGAAGGTCAAAACTAGGCCAAAAATTTTCTGGGTTTTGTGAGAGATGTTTGTGGTTAAAATTTCAGAATTTTCCAGGCGATATTTGGGTCTAAAATCATCATTCCTATAGCAGTGTGAATTATTGGTTTAAGTGAGATTTTCACACTATTTGAGAATTTTGGGTCAGTTTGAATCAACTCAAAATATTTCTGGGTTCTATTGGTTGGGGTGTGAGGAGTCTCTCTCTAAGTTTTTCTGAATTTTTTGAGCATTGTGTTGTCTAGGTAAACCCTCTCGGTGGACAGAGACGATCCCTCTAACCCTAGAGTGGGTCTAGCTAGAAAGGGAACAAACAAATATCTACTTTCCTAGATTACAATTGAAACAAAGAACAAAGAAGATGGCCTACCTTGGCCTGATGCTATGATGTTTCTCCTCGTTGAAGCCTTTTGGTATTTCGCTCTTCCAAGATCGATCTTCACTACTACCAGCATTCGACTACCTGTATAAATGACCAAAACACAACAACAAACATAAAGGTGCAACAAGCATATATCAAAAGTAATCTATCTAACTGTTCAAGGAGTGCTAGACTTCTTATCACAATCACAAACATGAATGTAAAGAAAATACCAGTTGCATTATATTATTAATAAAAAATGGGAGTTACAACATGCGCCTTGATGTCAGAGCTCTCCTTCGATGGGTCCGAATCTGAGCATATCTCCAAAGCACTCTTTTTCAAATCAATATGGGAAGGTTAAGGGTCTCAACTCTCTCCTTCTATGCTTAACACAATATTTAAATCCTTCTGCTATTCTTCTCTTCTCTTCTGTTCTAGCTAGCAGAGGCATTGGAAGGTGATCAATTTATAGTGATGAATAAGGGGACATAGATCCACTTAAGATGGGAGAAAGGCTTATCTCCTTGGGTGGTTCCTCTTTTGTAGGAACAAGAGACCCAAAGGAGGAAGCTCGGCCATATCCTGATCAACAAACATCCAACTCTCCCCTCTTGAAGCTTCTAGGCCATGAAGCTTCATTTCCATTTTTAAAAAGCTTCCAGAAGTAGATCAACGAGGCTATGGGGTTCATACTAGCGCCCATCACTAAGGTTTTCCATAAGCGCTGGCGAGACACTGAAGGGTCACGCTCATCCAAAAAAGTGGGTTCTTAGGGAGATACTCTAGGAATGACTAAAAGAGGGATTGATATTCAGATTGTATGGGATCCAAAGGCATGTTTTCCATTCTGGGAAAAGTACACAAGGACCATTGTAGGGGTTCTCCAAGATCTGGGAATAGGGAGTGTTATCACTCCGCCAGATTCCTAAGGCCAAGGAAGAAGTCCCATTAGAGGTAATCGCGGGCCAACCTTTTAACTTGATAGCTAGCCCTACCAAGCTAGAGAGGTCTATCTCCACAAAACACAACCTAGGAGGCTGAATGGATTAGGATTTTAGGCTAGGTGTAAGTTTAGGGGTTTTGATAATTGATTTTGGATGGGCTGTTGGATGAAAGTATGGTCAAGGGAGCTAGGTCAGGGAAAATGAGGCAGGGTTGCAGAGATTCAATGGGGAAAGGTAGGCATAAGGCTTAATACTTTAAGATGATTATGATGAGATGGTTTTAAGACCGATGAGGAGCAAGGAAGAGCATGTGAGATGTATTCTTCCTAAATAGAGGAAAATGGACAAATTATGATATATTTCCCTAAACTGAGCATGAGCAAGCATGTATTTTTCCTATCAACTTGAAAGAGATCATACAACAGAGACGTAATGAACATGAAGAAAACACATTCTAACATATGAAACTGAAGGAAAAACAATGATAAACATCATACCACATGTATCCCAAAAATAGCTGCAACTCTTCTTTATTAACTGGCCAAACTGAGTACAATAGTCCTTGATCAGTGAGCTAGCATCCAAAATGATTCCAAACCTTTGCTAAGAGTGAAGAAAGGGACTAAATAAACATAAAAACAACATTCACTCATCCTTAGGGGTCAATCCATGGGGTGAGGAAGAGATCCACAAAATTCTGAAGTGAAAGCTGGAGTATAGGGAGTTATAAGTGACTCCTCCCTAAATACATTCAAACTGATTCATTTGACTTAATGACAACTTTTACCTGATGAATATACCCCTAGGTAACTCATCCATAACATAATTACATTTACCATCTATTAGCAACCTATAAATATAGGATTCATAATTTTGACTTGACTGATGATAGTTGTGTAAATATGTACAAACTTTGCTTTCTACAAGTTGTTTTCCCATATTTAAAAATAAAAATAAAAAATAAAAAAATAGAAAAGAAAAAAGAGGGTAAAAGTCCTAAAAGAAAAATCAAAGGACTTAGAAAAATGATATACCCCAAAAGAAAAAAGATGACTAAAACATGAAAGTGTGCAAGTCCAAATGCCACTACTTTTACTTTTAGTGTTGATTATGGCAAAGTGTCAATAAATGCCATAATCCATGATGAGTTGAACAATTTAATCTTGACTTATCATGTTTCAATTTTACTTGTTTTAGATAGAAAAATGAAGAACTGTCATACAGTTTAATCTTGACAATTCAGTAGTTAGGTAGAGAATAAAAGAATCCAACAGTTTAATCTGGATTCTTGAATGAAATAAGTTTAGAATTAGATAGTTTTTCTGCTTTCAAAAGAATAAAATGTTGCAAGGTTGCTAGCTCAAATGCGCCTGATCAAAATAGAAGAAAAAACATTAGAAGATATGATTGGGTAGGTAGAAGAAGGTGGGAAAATAATTGTAAATATTTATCACCGGGCAACAATCACTAATTTCCCCTCCCCTATAGCTATTTGACATTCTAAACTTTCAGTCAAAGAGGCTCAGAGCATTTCTCCGACTTCTGTTGGGACTGGACCCAAGGCTCAATAACTGGCTCGTTGGAAGTGTTAAATTTCTAGGTTAATCCCAAAATTTACATCATCTGGCATTCATGCATTCATCACCATGCAATCTCATAAGTAAAGAATCCTTTTTTACTTAATGATACATAAAGCCACCATTTGATTAACTGCCTACATCTCATAAAGTATAAAACCCTCAAAAGACATGATCTACTAAGTAAAATTGAGTGAGTTATGAAAATGAAACTTTACTCTAATTTTCAATTTCCTTAGTTTATTTATGAAATTTTGAGTATTCATTGTCCCTTTTCATATTAACACCTAACTTATTTTATTAACTCCCTATAGAAAGTCCTAGTCCTATTAATATAACTCCTTTTTATTAATTAGCCCAAAATACCCCTTATTATAAGCTTTTTATGTCAAAGTTATTATTCACATGTTTAAATTAAATCCTGAAACTATCCCTTGGACATAAAAACTATCCATAATGAAATATCCGATCCCCTATAGTTTTGGACCTTCAAATAATCTAAAACTATATAATAAAATAAAAATATGAAAAAACATTTTTCATACATATCTTGCATGTTTGAAAAGCATTATCCTTCTTATTTCATTATATCCTAAGTATTTTATAAAGGATTTAAGTCTTAAAACCTTTGTAAATACTCTTACCATTTTCCCGTCCCTGCACAAGCTTTACCCGAGGTTAAAGTTTGACCTCACCCCTCTTTCCCGTTATATGCACCTTCACAAAAGTCTGAACCTTGGTTAAAACTTGTATTAACCCGCCCCATACATTTTAAACCTATATATAAACTCCTTTTACATATAAAGAACTCATTATCCAATACATAAACCCAACGCCCTCGCATTCATCCATCACCCTTCGATCATCTTTACATTCCTAATCCAACGGTCCACACTAAGCGCGATGAACCGGCCTCATGCCCCACCATTCTCCGTCGCATTAAACCATAACCGTTGATCATCTCCATCAAATCAACGACCCATCTTAAAGACCTGTCCCACCTTAATTTTCCCCGCAACTCCAAAAACTAATCCTGACCGTTCGCATCATGAAATCAAATCTAACGGTGCAGGTCTCATATGCATACCGAAACTGATCGATTGAAGTTTTATGAAATTCACGCGATAAAAATAGTTTCATTAAACCGCCCATTGCGACGTGTCCAAATTCTATTTGATTGCGTTCATATTGGCCAAAACAACTTACCATCTAAAATTTATGTGATAACCATCGATGGTTTTTGCATTCAAAGCAAATCCACTCCCGCCATTGACTATGACCTACAATAAATGATACGTATTACGACAAATATCTAAGGTTTTACCTTAATTTCTCATCGTTTTATGTATTGCTTACCCCCCCGCCTGTTATGAAAATTGCGCCCAGACCCTATCAATGAAGTTTAAACCTTTGATAGTCAAATTTTCTCCCTGAAGCGAAGTTTTACCACAACTACTGCCTTTAAAAGACTTTGAAGTTTTCCACTCGGTCATAACATCTAGTTTAAGCTGAAGAATCAAATAGGTCCCTTCATAGTAAACAACAGGGATGCCTTAAAAGAAATAGTCATGAAATTGTCAGAGTTAAAGTTCCAACAAAGTTTTTATTGGAACTATGATCCACAAGGCATTCTAAGTAACATAATGATCAAGTGCAAATTAACACCATTCATGCATGAGTCTAAAACAAAAATTGAGAAATTTGCAAATCAAATGGAATGGGTAGAAAATACATTGATTGATCCTACTGACAATACAGAGAAGGAGAGATAGACAGATAATTCACAGGAAATAACAATCACTAAGCAAACAGAAGCTTCAAACAAAAGGACTAGGAATGAAGAAGGCTATACAACATAGACCATTATAGAAAATAAATTCAAAATTATTTAGAATAAAAGGGCAAAAATGACTGATGCTGAGAAAGACAAGGCTATTGAAATCAATGATATAGATGATCAGCAGATAGATAATGATGAATCCACTATGATTGTAAATGAGACTCTAGCAGAAATTCAGAAAAAGCAGGTGCTAACACAGGAACAAGGCAGAGAAATGGTTGAAAAGCAGGTGAATTCAGAAGTTCCCTCCTCTTCCAAAGCAACAGAGGGAACAAACTCTGACATTCAGAAAAAATACAAACAAATCAAAGAGAAAAATGAGGAGATTAAAAATGAAGTTTATTCCCAGTTTCTCAAAGAAAAGCCAGGGAATAAAGACATGTTTTTGACAGCTTTTGACTACTCCACAAATAAGATGATCATGTCATTCCTTAAACCAACAGTTGCAGATCCAAAATCAGTTTCAGATTACACCAAAACAGATGTAGAAATGGATGCAGATGCAATACATGAATTGGATCAAATAGAATTTCATAGAAGCACCACATAAATGATTTTTTGAAATTAGTAACCAAAACTATGAGTGCAACTATGCTGAAAAGAACTGTGTTTAACTTGCAAAATCAAATGAATCTAGACAAAGCCTCCTTACATGCCAAGGACCTAAGGATCAAGTCCTTGGAAGACTTGGTTATATAGACTGGAGTAGATCCTTCAAACATTCAGGTTTCTCAAGCAATCATAAAGTAAAAGAATGAAGACATTGCAGCCTTAAGAAATCAATTGAAACTTCCACAGAATGAACATCCACAAGCCAAGGAAATCATACAATATCAAAAAGAAAAAGATGAGATGATGCAGTTAACACTGAAAATGACTGCTCAAATCAAAGATATGGAGAATCAGATAGAGACCCTCATAAAAGAAAAAGAAACATTGAAAGAAACAAATATTTCTCCTATTCCTATAGTCATTCCAATGGTGAGTACAACTGTTCCTTCTACATTGGAAGAGCACTTGGCACCAAAAAGAGTATTGGAAACTGCAGTGTCAGTACAATCTATAGATACCTCAGCCACAGAATCATCAACAACACAGGCACAACAAGCTACAGATACAACAAACATAATTAAATCTATGGAAGAAATGTCCCTTAAGAACACTGATATCAATAATTTAAAGAAAGAAAATAAAGATCTCGAATCCTCATACAAGAACGCTTTAATCACATCTAAGGGACATGAATAGAGAGCAAAGGCCTTGGAAGAACAAGTGAAGAGTTTACAGAAAGAAGTAAACTTCAGTGAACTGGCAAAATATATCAAAAACTACCTATGGGATAATATAATTCAATCTTTCATTTACAGTGGCCCTTAATACAGAATATCTATGAGCAAAGAGATTTATTGCAAGCAGCACTGGCAGAAATTCAGAAAACTCAAATAGAGCTTGTGGATAAACCATCACAAGCTATAAGGCTTATTGGATTCTTGGGCAACAAGAATAGAGTTGAATTGGAGGCTTTAAACATTCATGACAGGACTGAAACAATTCTGCAAATCAGGAAAGTCCTAACCAAAAGAAGTATCATGAACAACTTAGAAAAAAAATGTGAAGCCATGAACTTATCAATCACAAAATTCATGACCAAATACACAATGCTAAGCCAAGCAGGTCTTCCAGATATACATGGTTTCCATGAAAAGTTTATGATTCAGACTGATTATGACAAAAATATCAGAGCACATGCTAAAGAACAGGTGAATAAACCTTTACCACAAGGTTCCCCAACTGGTAAGGTGGTCTTACAATATTTTGAAGATTTGTTCTTTTTACAGAATGAGATCAAACACATGTTTGTTATAAAACCAAACTTTGCAAAATACACTGACGCTGATGAGAGTTACAGGAAGTTGAAAGGTATGAAAATACCCAGTGCAAAGCAGTGGAAGGAATTTACTGATTGGATATAACAGTATGCAAACAGAGCAGAACAAATGCAGTCAGGTTTTTCATTTTTACAGTTATTAAAGAGTAAATATTGCAGTGAAAGTGTATCAGGTGAATAAGCAGAGTCAAAGAGTATCTAGGAATAAAGCAGTCAACTCAATTTTTAATGTTGTAATTCTTCATTTTACAGCAGTAGAGTAATAAATGGACAACGTCAAAGAGTATCAGAAGTGAAACACAGGTTGAAGAGTGTAATTTGAAAGATTGTCTTCCAAGCTATCTTCTAAAAAGATATTTTTCCAAGTGCCAGCAAGCATCTACAACAATGTAACAATCAGTTTTGATTAAGATAGATTAGTTCTATTTTTTCTAGATAAGAGGACAACTTGCTAAGTTGTTAAGCAGCTGTCCCTCTTAGTGTGTAAAGATATTTTATTTTCCTAGAGTTATTCCTAGATTTTTCTAGGATATTTTGTACTAAACAATTTGTATAAATACTTCACTCTTTGAAGTATTATGTGTGGAATAAAATTTGTCAAGACTACTATAGACATTTTTGCTAAATACATTGGAGTTTGAGTGAGTCAATTTGTAAAGCAGTAGACTGGAACTAACTCAAACAGACATCATAACTCAGTATTCTTGTGCTGATCAGATAAGTCAAGTATTTTCTTGTTTTCACTGTTTATATTTCTAAAGTTCCATACATAAATTTACATGTTTTCTATCTTAAATGATTGAATAGGAAAGTTTATACAGGATTAGTGTCAAAAGCTCCCTGTTTTTTACTAGTTATTCATTGATATGTTTTCTGTTGATATCCAGACTTAAGAATCCTTAACTGCTCATAGTCCCTTTTGACCTCTTTCTTTCATATTCTTTTCTGTAACTTAAGGATCCTTCATTGCCCTTTTGTTCAAATCTTGCCATTTCATCAAAAAGCCTATTTCCAAACCCTTTGAAGGTCATCTACCCTGCCCTTAGTACATTTTCTCTTTTGACCTTATTTCCTAGCTCTGCTTGCCAAGAAATTTGACTCAATAGCCCAATGGTCTGGTAGATCTCTCTGTGGTTTACCTTGAATTACCTTGTATTCCCACCAAACATTCAAACCAAAAAAATTTTCCAATCATACCTAGCCTAAAATTTAATCCAAAACAAAGTTAAATCATAAGGAGAGATCCCTATTCGGAATTTAGGAAGGCTAGATCCTGAAATCCAAAAGAGGTTCTTGGTTACCCCTAGTTTTATTTAACTATAAATCAAAATCCCACGACCTAAGAAATTACTAGGGTGATAAAACCATCCTCAATTCCATAGGTGGAAACATCAATTTCTTAGATGAAGTCAAAATTACAGTGAAATTTCAAAAAAAAATCAGCAAATGGTCAAGTGCGCCCTCCTTGTTCAAGGCTAATTTTGACTGACTTGTAGGTGTCCAAATCAGGCCCAAAATAGCTTGTTGGAAATATATTCAAGTCTAATTTCTGAATATGTCTCCCATTTGCAAAATGAATGTGATTTGATACCTCGAAATTTCATTCTTCCAAGATTTCCTTGTGCGCAGCGCCTAGGCCAAAATAAGGGCAAAAACATGATTTTAAGGTGTTTTTTGCCCTTTTCACTGACCAGTTTGTCCCAAAAAACTTAGAAAATTGATAGGGCGCATGTATTCATCATTATGAATCCAATGGTGGTATCTTTTGGGCCATTGGATGCCTAAAAAAAGTACGGAGTGCCTAGGGTGTTGCGCATGTGACTAATTTGCTAATATGAACTTGTTCAGGAATACACAGAAAAACACAGATTTTGAAAAAATGGGTCAAATGGCTTCAAAATTGATGAAGTGGCTGATGATGGTGTGGCTAGGCTTGGAGTGAAGCTTCCGCAAGTATATCAAGTTTCTTTTTATATTTTTGGTGAGTTAGGGCTTCAATCTTTGCATTTGCTACCTTGAGCTTTGTCCTTACAATTCTTTCTCTTTTGGAATAATGTTTGGCCATCCTCCTTTGAATGTTGTTGTCCTTTTTAGACTTCTTTAACAACTTATCCAAGTGATCAATGATGGCTTGGAGCCAAACTTCCTTTTCTTCTTTGATCATATCCAAAAATTGATCATCAAGCACAACTTCATCAACTATCTCTCTTTGCCTTTCAATTTCTAAGGCTCTTTTCAAGCCTCTGGTTCTAGGTCTTCTTCTTGGCGCTTGTTAATATTATTATTCAAAAAAACCATGCTTCTTTTTGGTCTCATATAGCAAAATCTTGGCTTTCTTCTGCTTCTCTTTCTTCTATTGTGTCTTAGTGTCAAAACCTTAGGGAGATAAAATGATAGTGAAAAATGAATTTTGAGAAGTGGGAATGTGATGGGGAAATTTAGTGAGATGGTAAGGGGTTTATGAAATGAGGGAGGTGAAAAGGAGTATAAATATAGAGGGGTTTGGAATAGGGAAATTTATTACAGGTATTGGGTTTTTTGGGAGCCTAGGCAAATGAGTAGCCTAGGGCTTAGGGTATTGGGAATATAGGGCGTAAGGAAGGGGAAAGTGATATAGGGATTTGGGAAAGGATTTTTTACAATTTAGGAAGGGTAATGAAGGTTTAGGGACTGTAATTTTGGGATTTGACTGTGCAATGGTGATTTGAGGGAGATATTAGGGATTGAAATGAGTAAAACACCAAATATTTAATGAAACTTTCAAAACACCATAGAGAATGACTGTAGGAGGAATAAGAATGATTTAATTGATTGGCACTCACTTTTTGGAGGTTGAAGACAACATTTCTGAAGCTTTGGAGGCAATTTTGGGGAAGTCTGGAAGTATTTCTGGCTTTTCTGTGCAAGTGCGTCCTCCTAGAAGCAAGTGCACATCACCTTTTTGCAGACCACTTCTGGAGGCCTTCCCAAACTCCAAATTGAGCTCATGATAGCTCATTGGAAAGAGATCTCTCTTGGATACACAATTGACCTATCAAGAACTAAAAATGATCAAGTATAATCCCTCAAAAATCAATTATCCCTAGACTGGTAAAAAAATGCAGAATGAGGGTGCAAAAATGAAGTGTGTTGTTGCAGGAAACTTTGGGAGGCCTTCCTCAACTCCAAATTAAGCTCATGATAGCTCATTGGAAATATCTTCCAGTATATGGGTCATTTGACTTATCAAGAAATTCATTTGGACACTCTAGAAGGGATAAAATGTGATTTTCCCAATGATATGAAATTGTGAGAACAAAGTATTTCTCATACAGAGATTGACAGTAAGGGGCTTTTACTGGTTATTTCACCTTTACTAGAAAGGATGAAACCAGAGGCTACCTGGCCCACAAACTGGCTCTGCCTAAAGAAATAAAATGTAATCACTGTAATAGATCCGATCAATGAAAGTATTTGTTTATGTGCAAAGTATTCATTAATCCAACTTTAATATGTGAATAGGCAAGTTTACGTATTCTGCAAATGAAGTAAAGTGGTTTGAAGATGAACTAATAAGTTTTGTTCACTGTATAATCCTGATTGGGAAAAGTGTACTTATGAAAAGTTACTGTTTAAATTAGCAGAATCTGAAATAATGCAGCAAAAATACACAGTATGACAGTAAGCAATTGTTTAAGCAGTTCACCCCTCTCTTGGGCTATCTCTGCTGGGTCGAAAAGCCTCTAATTAGGCTTTTCCCTCTTTCATTAATTGCTAAAAATGTGAATTAAAATGTATAGAAAGCCTAAAAAGGAAAAATAAGCTGCATATTCAGATACAGAAGGCTGAAATCAGTATAAAACGACTATTCAATCACCTCCATTGGATGAGGATAGTCCAAAACAGCCAATCTTTCCTTAGGCCCTAGTGATTCCACGAACAAAATCGCTGGTAAAATTACTGATAGAGCACCCTGATGGCTCTAAAAACACTCCCAACAGCTCCAGAATGATTCAATACCCCAAAATCAAAAAACATTTCGTCCCAAAAGGACTTTCCTAGCCAAAGTTATGGCTCTTTTACTCCAACTGCGAGTTTGGCCTAGAATAACTCCAGCTAAGTCTGGCTAACTGCCAGATGGCTCCGACAAATATGGAGTTAGGCGCTGGATTTGGGGGTCCACCGAATTGACCGCCAGTTGTGGGGGGCTAGTGATAAGGGTGCATAGGACCGCACCGAACGGAGTGGTAAACCAAACTTAGAGTTAAAATCGGCATTTTATAAGGTTTGCAACAATATATTAAAATGCCTCCCGCACCTTCCGCCGGAACCGTGTGACCACGACCCGAATTCATTGCGCGCCCATACCATCGTTCAATTGAAATATAAATGGGCGCATATAATAATTAACAATCACTTCCGTGACCGAACGGTTAGAATGCTCCTTTGGTGTCCGCCCGACTCGGGGTCGAACCCTGTCGCGTGCAACAAATTTTTAATTGCCCATTCCATTCCGCCTTGGGGCCACGTGGCGGCCTCCGGGCTGGCCACGTGGCGCCTTGTAATTGGTTGCGCCCGAAATATTTCGCAGAATATTCTGTAGAATTTATTTATTTATTTATTTATTTTTAATAAAAATCGTTTTTATAAAGTCAATTTTTGGGCCATTTTTTCACTGAAATTGGCGAACTTCAAAGTTGAATATCTTCTTCATACGGAGTCGGTTTTCAGTGCCGTTCGCGTCTACAGGATTTTTTTTCCGAGCTCTTTCCATTCGATCTGGTTCAGACCAATTCTGAGCAACTTCATTTTTGAGCATTTTTTAAGAACAAAGTATTTCTCATATAGAGATTGACACACTATTTGATAGTGGGTCACAAGCTAACCTCATATCTGAAGACTTGGTCAAGAAGCTTAAACTTGAGACCATTCCACATCCGAAGCCTTATCCATTCAACATTTCTAAAGCTTTGGAGTCAATTTTGGCGAAGTCTGGAAGTATTTCTGGCTTTTCTGTGCAAGTGCGTCCTCCTAGAAGCAAGTGCACATCGCCTTTTTGCAGACCACTTTTGGAGGCCTTCCTAAACTCCAAATTGAGCTCATGATAGCTCATTGGAAAGAGATCTCTCTTGGATACACAATTGACCTATCAAGCACTAAAAATGATCAAGTATAATCCCTCAAAAATCAATTATCCCTAGACTGGTAAAAAAGTGCAGAATGAGGGTGCAAAAATGAAGTGTGTTGTTGCAGGAAACTTTGGGAGGCCTTACCCAACTCAAAATTAAGCTCATGATAGCTCATTGGAAATATCTTCCAGTATATGGGTCATTTTACTTATCAAGAAATTCATTTGGACACTCTAGAAGGGATAAAATGTGATTTTCCCAAGGTCACTCAAGAAGTGCAGAAAACCTCTTGTAACACCTGTATTTTTGACATTTCTCCAAAACCATGACACCTGTGTAAACGATGAAGGAGGTTTTTATTTTTTGACCTTTTATGGATAAAAACCTCTCTCACTTTTATCAAATTCATCTCTGTTTGGTTAGAAACACACTTTGAAGCAAAACTGGCCCTATGAGTGGCAATGATTTGACTCTTGGAATGACTTCTTGAAAAATGATGAAGACATGATGTTTATGAGCTGAAATGATCTCATACTTACTGATATGACCTACCTTATTGCTCCTCTGCTCAAATGTCTCTGATTCCATAGCAAACCCTAGCTCAGTGGGAGAGGAAATTAGGGTTTAATGTTTGTGGAAAATGATGATTTAGGCACCCGTGGGAAAAGACAACTCCCTTTGACATTTGATCAATTGATGAATTAAAAACTCTTGCACTTTGGCATGTGCTTGTTTGGCTTGTGGAACTGAGTTGGCATCTTTTGGGAGATTGAGTACTTATTACCTTTTAATTGACATAAAATTACATGAATAAAAATAAAATTACATCTTGGAATGAAACTCACATTTGAAATTAAAATTACACGATGAAATAAGAATTTCTCTTTAAAAATCACATTCACATGGTGAAGATATGTTATTTGATCACCCTTTACTTGATGGCCTTATGCAATGGAATGGAGTTTTATTGGGCCATGAAAACCCTAGAAAACCTAATGATGACCTTGAAAATACTGGACTCCATGGTGACATGACATGATGAATTGAATTTATGGATGATGTACAATCAACAAGGTATGGAAGTGTGCCAACAAGAAAATGAATTTTAAGGAAGAGTGATGTTTTTGGACTAGGGCTACCATCAGTGACTAATTTTTTGCATGACCTAGTGGAATGATAATTTTTTTTTGAGTGGGACCCCTAATATGAATATGAAATAGTATATTTTGATCTCTGATGGCAGTGTGCAAATACTGACACTAACATTGGCCTTATTGGGGATGATAGCTCTGAAAGAGGTATCAAGAACCACAAAATACTGGATTTTTCAGATTAGTGCCTTATCTATTGGGTCGATACGGTCAAAGACTCAAATTGAAAAACTTGAATGAAAACTAATAACTCGGAAAAAATAGACTGACTCAAGCCAAACTCAATTGACTGAAACTTGACTCAATACTCACTGAAAAAAATAAAAAACTTACTAAACTTATTGATGGCAGCATATCACCGAGACTTGAGGGCTTCAAATCCTGATGACAACCACTTGCCTGCTGAAGACATATGTACAATCATGTGAAGTGATCCTTCCAGTGTATCCAATCCAGCAGATGGCTACTTATTGAAATTCTCCTCTCATTTTCCTCTAGCAGGCAAGAAAAACAAAAACTAGGCCACTCCAAGTGTCCACTGAATATGTGCTTTTGGTCCACGAAAAAAAGAAAATGCAACTTCCCTGCTAGCTGTAGCAAATCAGTAAAAGGATCTTCAAAAACATCAAATGTTACCTTGTCTTGAGATCCATAAAAAACACAAGCATACTCTTCATTCTGATATGAAAGAACACTTGGTTGTTGATCCATAGCCGGAGAGCATAGGGAAGTATGAATTTCTGCTATCTAAGTGTTGGTTGTAAATTCCTCAAGGACGAGAAACTCAGACTCTATCACTTGCACGATGTCTTTCTTAGGCCCATACTCCTCAAATTCATATTCTAAATCATCTTTGAACAGAAAAAATTCTTCAACATTGTTAAACATGACAACCCTATCCTTTTCATGAAAGACAATGGTCTCTTTTAGATAATCTCCTTATAGGAAATCATCATCATAAATTAGTTTACTCAAAAAAATTTCCTGTATAGTTTCATCAAACTCCTCATCGAAATTATCTCCATATTTATCGTACTTAGGCAAGTCAGGATCAGGAGAAACTTCATCAAATACGAGCATTGAAAAAAGAGATTGTCTTTCTTCATGTTGATCTATAAATCCAGTTTCAGGATTGTCCTCATTTAAACTTAGATTTTCATTTTCAAAAGTGGAAGAAGTTTTAATAACACCGTCTTGACTATGTGAAAACTGAAAACTTGCATTAGCTTGGGCTGTAATATGACTATACGAAAACCGATGTATCTCATCTTCAAACAAAGGAGAAAAATGAGTTTTATAGTAGTTAACATTGGCTTGATGATTCTCATTTTCAAGATCAGGAATAGGTATTTATCTTTCTAGGTTATGGTATTTTTCATTCAAGGAGGAAACTACTGATTCTTGTTGGGAGGAAAAATCATATAGGGCTCCTATGATCTCATCATCTAGACACTCTTCATCCCCATACAAATTTTCAAGAAACTCAATAAAATTATTAGAGATCTCACAACAACTATTAATCATCGCCAAGGAAGAATTAGAGCTTGATAATTTTGAAATAAAACTGAATGAAAGTCCTTCAGAGAATATAAACTAGCAAATGGTAGACTCTCATACCATGATCTTGCTTTTTCCTCCAAGGTAGCCATAAACATATTCATCATACAATCTTCAGTAAACTCAATCTTTAGTCTATGAATATGCAAATGAAATTTTACCAAATGCAAACTAGCATATTCTTTGCCCTGACCTTTAAACTTTGACAATCCTTATTTCCAATCTATACGAGGAATACGGTTCGGAAAACCAAGAATATTTGCTCGATTCATAGGCGCATACCTTCCAGCAATCAAATCGATTTTGACAACGGTGAGGTCACCAAGAATATCTTCAAACTACTGGTTCTTGAAAAGTGGAGTCGCCATGAAAATTATGAACCTTTGGATTTTTCGACACTGGAGTAGCCAGGTGAATGATGCACAACCTTCTTGTGCCTGATCGTTGTTCACCATCAACAATCAGATCTAAACTTTGTTGTTCTTTCCCAGGGAAGATTTGTGTTTTGTTTCCTTGGAAACGGTGCCAATATGTTATGACTCTGCCAGATTCCTAAGGCCGAGGAAGAAATCCCAACAGAGATAACCTCAGGCCAACCTTTTAACTTGGTAGCTAGCCCTACCAAGTCGAAGAGGGATCTCTCCACAAAACATAGCCTAGGATGCTGAATGGATTAGGATTTTAGGCTAGGTGTAAGTTCAGGGGTTTTGCTAATTGATTTTGGTTGGGATGTTGGATGAAAGTATGGTCAAGGGAGCTAGGTCAGGGAAAATGAGACAGGGTTGAAGAGATTCAATGGGGCAAGGTAGGCATAAGGCTTAACACTTTAAGATGATTGTGATGAGATTGTTTTAAGATTGATTATGAGCTAGGAATATCATGTGAGATGTATTCTTCCTAAACAGAGGAAAATGGACAAATTATGATATATTTCCCTAAACACAGCATGAGCAAGCATGTATTCTGCCTATCAACTTGAAAGAGATCATACAACAGAGATGTAATGAACATGAAGACAACAAATTATAACATATGAAACTGAAGTAAAAACAATGATAAAAATCATACCACATGTATCCCAAAAAATAGCTAGGACTCTTCTTTATTAACTGGTCAAACTAAGTACAATAGTCCTTGATCAATGAGCTAGCAACCAAAATGATTCCAACCCTTTGCTAAGAGTGAAGAAATGGAATGAATAAACATCAAAACAATATTCGCTCATCCTCAGGGGTCGAATCCATGAGGTGAGGTATAGATCCACAAAATTTTGAAATAAAAGCTGGAGGATAGGGAGCTCTAAGTGACTCCTCCCTAAACACATTCAAAATGATTAATTTGACTTAATGACAACTTTTACTTGATGAATCTACCCCTAGGTAACTTATCCATAACATAATTACACTTACCATCCTCAATTACATAGGTGGAAACATCAATTTCTAAGATAAAGTCAAAATTAGAGTGAAATTAAAAAAAAATCAGCAAATGGTCAAGTGCGTCATTTTCTGTCAAGTGCACCCTCCCTATTCAAGGCTGATTTTGATTGATTTGTAGGTGTCCAAATCATGCCCCAAATGGCTTGTTGGAAATATATTCAAGTATAATTTCTGAATATGTCTGTAGTTTGCAAAATTAAGGTGATTTGATACCTCAAAATTTCATTCTCCCAATATTTCTCTCTGCGCAACACCTAGGCCAAAATGAGGGTAGAAACATGATTTTTAGGGTGTTTTTTTCCCTTTTCACTGACTAGTTTGTCCCAAAAAACTTATAAAATTGATAGGGTGCATGTCTTCATCATTCTGAATCCAATGGTGGTCTTTGCTTGGCCATTGGATGCCCCAAAAAAGTGTGCAGTGCCTAGGGCACTGTGCATGTGACTAATTTGCTGATATGAACCTGTTCAGGAATACATAGAAAAACACATATTTTAAAAAAATGGGTCAAATGGCTTCAAAATTGGTGAAGTGGCTGGTGATGGTGTGGCTGGGCTTGGAGTGAAGCCTATGCAAGTATATCAAGTTTCTTTTTCTATTTTTGGTGATTTAGGGCTTCAATATTTTCATTTGCTACCTTGAGCTCCTTACAATTCTTTCTCTTTTGGCATAATGTCAGGCCATCCTCATTTGATGGCCTGAAGCCAACCTTCCTTGTCTTCTTTGATCATAACCAAAAATTGATCATCAAGCTCGGCTTCATCAACTATCTCTCTTTGCCTTTCAATTTCCAAGGCTCTTTTCAAGCCTCTGGTTCTAGGTCTGCCTCTTGGTGCTTGTTCATCTTGTTCTTCAAGCAAACCATGCTTCTCTAGGGTCTCATCTAGCAAAATCTTGGCTTTCTTCTACCTCTCTTTCTTCTATTGTGTCATAGTGTCAAAACCCTGGGGAGATGGAATGATAGTGAAAAATGAATTTTGAGAAGTGGGAATGTGATGGGGAAATTTAGGGAGATGGGGGAAGGGGTTTATAAAATTAAGGAGGTGACAAGGAGTATGAATGTAGAGGGGTTTGGAATAGGGAAATTTATTACAGGTGTGGGGTTTTTTGTGAGCCTAGGAAAATGAGTAGCCTAGGGCTTAGGGTATTGTGAATAAATGGCTTAAGGAAGGGGATAGTGACATATGGATTTGGGAAAGGATTTTTTACAATGTGGAAAGGGTTATGAAGGTGTAGGGACTATAATTTTTGTATTTGAGAGTGCAATGGTGATTTGAGGGAGATACTAGGGTTTGAAATGAGTAAAACACCAAATATTTAATGAAACTTTCAAAACACCATAGAGAATGACTGTAGGAGGAAGAAGAATGATGTAATTGAATATCACTCACTTGTTGGAGGTTGAAGACAACATTTATAAAGCATTGGAGAAAATTTTGGCGATGTCTGGAAGCATTTATGGCTTTTCTGAGCAAGTGCGCCCTCCCATAAGTAAGTGCGCAATGCCTTTTTCCAGACCACTTTTGGAGGTCTTCCTGAACTCAAAATTGAGCTCATGATAGCTCGTTGGAAATATACCTCTCTTGGCTACAAAATGGACCTATCAAAAACCGAAAATGATCAAGTATAACCCCCTAAAAATCAATTCTCCCAATACTGGTCAAAAAGTGCAGAATGGGGTTCAAAAATGCAGCGTGCTGTTGCAGGAAACTTTTTGAGGCCTTCCTCAATTCCAAATTGAGCTCATGATATCTCATTGGAAATATATTCCAGTATAGGCGTCATTTTACTTATCACTAAAGTCATTTGGACACTCGAGTAGGGAGAAAATTTGATTTTCCCAAGGTCTCTCCAGAAGTGCAAAAAACCTCTTGTAGCACCTGTATTTTTGACATTTCTCCAAAACCATGACACCTGTATAAAAATTGAAGGAGGTGTTTCTTTTTAACGTGTGATGGAAAAAAACCTCTCTCACTTTTATCTAATTCATATATGTTTGGTTAGAAACATAATTTGAAGCAAAATGGCCCTATGAGTGGCAAATGATTTGACTCTTGGAATGACTTCTTGAAAAATGATGAAGACATGATGTTTATGAGATGAAATGACCTCATACTTACTGATATGACCTACCTTATGCCTCCCCTGCTCAGATGTCTCTGATTCCATAACAAACCCTAGCTTAGTGGGAGAAAAAATTAGGGTTTAATGCTTGTGGAAAATGATGATTTGGGCACCCTTGGGAAAAGACAACTCCTTTTGACATTTGATCAATTGATGAACTAAAAACTCTTGCACTTTGACATGTGCTTGTTTGGCACGTGGAACTGATTTGGAAAATTTTGGGAGATTGAGTACTTATTAAATTTGAATTGACATGAAATTACATGAATAAAAATAAAATTACATCTTGGAATGAAACTCACATTTGAAATTAAAATTACATGATGAAATAAGCATTTCTCTTTACAAATCATCTTCACATGGTGAAGAGATGTTATTTTATCACCCTTTACTTGATGGAATTATGCAATGGAATGGAGTTTTATTGGACCATGAAAACCCTAGAAAACCTAATAACGACCTTGACAAGACTGGACTCCATGGTGACATGACACGATGAATTGACTTTATGGATGATGTACAGTCAGCAAGGTATGGAAGTGTGCCGACAAGCAAATAAATTTTAAGGAAGAGTGATGTTTTTGGACTAGGTCTACCATCAATGATTATTTTTTTTCATGAACTAGTGGAATGATAAAAAAATTCTGAGTAGGACCCCTAATATGAATATGAAAAGAGTACATTTTGATATGTGATGTCAGGATGCAAATATTGACACTAACAAGGAGTACAGGAATAGTCACAAAATGTTGTGTAATAGATGACCCCTAAAGCATGAAGTCAGAACGAGAGTGAGGGTTGAAATTATTTACGAGTACGTGCCAGAACCAAGACGACGTCGTTGGAAAACCTGCAAATCAAGTACATATATACATAAATGAAATCTATGAAATAAATACATGAGCACAAGGCATGGACGCAACCATCCATAAAAGAGATCATGTAATAGGATCCATGATATGGACACAACCATCCAACAATAAGAAGGATCACAAATACGAACTCAGGTATGGTCGCGTCCATCCATCATAGAGAGTCATGTATACAATCATGAATAACTCATATTGGCTTGAAACCTGGACTTTATAAGATAAAATCCAAGGTCTTGCGCTCCGTCATGACCCAATTAAGTACAAATTTGATCCATATTTATGCAAGAACACAACAGAATACAGAAATAACCATAAACATAGAAATACAACAGAAATAAGACTTCATTTCATTAATATCAAATCACAGAAATATGCTTACAAACATTATGGAAATAAAATATCTAGGGTGCTAGTAGCAAATCTCTTAGAAGAGATGTGGCGACTACAGACCTCTGAACTGTGTTACAATGAGGCTCAAGGGCCTATTTATTATGGAGAAACAATGGAGAACTCTAAACATCCAAAAACTTAACCCTAGGAGATGAAGCGCCAAAACTATGGGCCCCATTTGGGTAAATTGGTGTTTCAACTTCCCGGGGACGTAACTTCGGCATACTATCTCTGTTTGGGGCTTCAAAACAGCTCCCGAAGTTTAGGACCCGAAAAAATGCTAAAAATAGTAAGTTGTGAAAAAAACTGAAAGAGACAATGGTGGGGCCCCAAGTGGAATAGGTGGGTGGCCACCAATATCCACCTGGATCATTCCTCCCCCCTTAGGAAGCAATGGTCCCCATTGCGTTAAGTTCCTCCATGAGATGAGTAAATTTCTGCTGAACTTGGTCCCTGGTGAACCACTTTCCTTGGTGCAGGAGTTGGCTAGCTTGACAACCCGACACAAATGGATTTTGTCGCTAGTGTTTCGATTTGCATGCATTACATGGGGCCTATGGCATTGCTCCATGTACCGTTTAACCTTTTGTGTGAGTTCTTCTCAATGTTATGTCTCCGTTAGAGGTAAACAGGGACCTGGAAAGCCACTCACATTTACCATCGGGTGCACCTTGCTGAATAATGGTTAGTGAGCTCAAAGGCATTGTTCCCTATAGCCTTGGTGATGGTGTACAACCCATATCGAAGCGGGCGAATCTTGCGGAGGGGTCTAGTGAGGCGCTCCTTCTGCAAATGTAGCCACACTTTTTCGCCCACCTAGAAGTTGTGTGGCACCCGATGTGGATCATGTTGTTGCTTGTACTTAGCATTGGCTCTGTCCAATATGTCATGAACCTGTTGGAAGATGTGATGAATGTGCTCGATGAAGTTGTTTGCTTTGTCAACTTCATATTGGACATGAGCTGAATCTGTTTGAGTAGTTGCAAATGGCATGGCTACGTTAATGGGACATAATGGTTGGAATCCCAAGCCCACCTGAAAGGGGCTGTGGCCGGTTGAGCTGTGAAGAGCCCAGTTATATTTGTGTTGTACATAGGGAAGGCTCTCATCCCATGTGCATGGATGCTTTGAATTGTACGTGCACATATTGTGTACAATCATCTGGTTGACGACCTCTGTCTGGCCATCAATTTGGGGATGGAAAGCTGTGGACTTGGTGAGCTTGGTGTCCAACATTTACCAGAGGCTGGACCAAAATGTGCTGAGGAACCTGCTGTCGCAATTTGATATGATAGACTGTGGGATCCCAAAGTGCACCCACACTCATTCAAAGAAGAGTTTAGCAGTGGCTTTTGCTGTGATATTATTCTTGCAAGCCGCCATAATGGCCATCTTTTATAATCTGTCGTCGACCACGAAAACACAGTTGTTTCCATGCTTAGTAGAAGGAAGGCCTGACATGTAATCCATGGAGATGGATTCCCAATGTTGACTCGGGGTAGGTAGCGGAGTATAGATTCCTTTCTTCTTGATGGTCAGTTTGGCAATGTCGCAAGCAATGTAGGATCTGATGTACTTCCCGACATCCTGTTGAAGTTTCGGCCAATAGAAATAATTCTGCAGTACTGCCACTATTTTCTCGACCCCAAAATGCCCAATGACTCGACTCTAGTGCGCTTCCCATATCATCTTGGCATGCTCGCTTGAAGGAACACAAAGGTGTCCCAGGTGACATAATAGTGCATCTTGGAGGTGAAAATTTGGAACTTGCACACCCCCCAAGAGTGCCTTGTATGTGTAGTTGAAGTCTGGATCGCTCTTGTAAAGAAGCGGCCAATCAGAAGTCTCATGCCCACAAGAGTTGAGAACGGTGGTTATGGCCACGATCGGTGGTCCCCTGAGGCAGTTTGCAACATTATTGGTGCTACCCTTCTTGTACTTGATGTTCAAATGAAATTGTTGCAGATATGTGGACCACTTATGATGGCGATCGTTCTGCAACTTCTCTTGTGTCTGTATGAATTGTAGGGTCGGTGGTCTATGTGGATGATTGTATCCTTCCCCAAAATGTAATGCTTCCATTGTCGACAATCCTGCACAATGGAATACATTTCTTTGTCATAAGTGGGATACTTTCGAACTGCGTCGGACAATATCTCACTGTGATATGCCATTGGATGCCCCTGTTGAGTAAGAACTGCCCCAATAGCATAGTCAGAGGCGTCTGTCTCGAACTCAAATGGTTGTTGCAGGTCTGGTAATGTGAGCACTGGGGCAGAACAGAGGCGTTGTTTCAATTCTATGAACGCCTTCTGTTGAGATTCCGACCAACATAATTTTGATTTCGCTCCTCCCTCGGTGACTTGACTCAAAGGCCAAGTGATATGAGAGAATCCCAACACAAAACTATGGTATAAATTAGCAAGAACCAGAAAGCTGCAAAGCTCTGTTAGGGTGGTTGGGGCTGGCCAATCCCGAATAACTTGGATCTTGGCTAGATCCACATGCACCCCCCTTTCATCAATAATGTATCCTAGATATTGAACCTGGGTCATGCCAAAAGTGTACTTCTCCAAATTGGCACACAACTTGTGCTGCCACAGTGTTTGGAGGACTTCTCGGATGTGGTGGAGGTGCTCTTCCCAAGTCTAGCTGAAGATCAGAATTTCATCCAAGTATACCACTACAAATGAGTTCGTGGATGGGCGCAAGATGTCGTCCATCAACCTCATGAAGGTTGCGGGAGAATTTTTATATCCGAAAGGCATGATGAGCCATTCGAAAAGGCCCTCCTTGGCTTTGAAGGTAGTCTTCCACACATCAAAGGGTTCAATTGGTACCTGGTGATACCCAGACTTCAAGTCGATATTGCTGAAATATTTTTCCCCTTTGAGTTGGTCCAGAAGGTCATTAATCCATGGGATCGGGTACCTATTCCAGACAGTGATCTTGTTCAGCGCTCGATAATAAATACAGAGTCTCCAAGTCCCATCCTTCTTATGTACCAACACGATCAGGCTCCCACATGGCGATGAAATTGGCCAGATGTGACCTTTCTGCAGCAAGTCCTGAATCTACCTCTTGATTTCATCATTCTCCAGAACAAAGTGCCTATAGATCGGTCCATTGGGTAGCGGCACACCTGGTGTCAGGTCAATGGGGTGCTTGACTTGACAATGTAGAGGCACCCCCGTGGGTGAGGTGAAGATGTCCCTGTACTCCTCCACAACCTTGTCCATTTGTTGTTGTCATGTAGAGGAGCCATGTCTGGACCTGACAGTGTAGAGGCACCCCTGTGGGTGAGGTGAAGATGTCCCCGTACTCCTCCACAACCTTGTCCATTTGTTGTTGTCGTGCAGAGGAGCCATGTCTGGAGGTCGTGGCCACAATATTCTTCTTGCCCTGGGGGCGGATCATCAGGAATTTTTTTTTCTTGGTTTGGGAAATGAGCGTACTGCATTGTTTTGCAGTAACCAAAGAGATAGTGGGAGGCGGTGGTACCTCTGGTATCCTGTACAATTTATTTCCCAAAGTAACAATAACAGCACGAGGCCGGGACTCATACACAGCATGTCGCTTCCACAAGTATGGTTGGCCTAATAATACATCAGAAACATCAATAGGAGTAATGTCACACAATATCTCATCTGTGAAGGGCTTGATGCTATAGGGAAGGCGACACTGCTGGCTGACGCAGAGATCCCGTCCTTGGTGAAGCCACCCGATGGTGTATGGTTGTGGGTGCACTGTGGTCGGCAAGCCCAACTTCTTCACAACATCTGCTGAAATGAGGTTCTTTTGGCTCCCATTGTCGACAATGAACCATAGCGGGGAACCCTTTACCCACATCTGGGAGTGGAAGAGACGCTCTGCCTCCTCTGGATCTTCTGGTTCCTCCTTCTGTATCTTCGTAGTGGCAACAATGGCGTTGGGCTCCGCATCAATAATCTGCTTCCCTTTTTCATTCACCTTCTCAGGTTCTGATTCAGAATAAGAGCATGCATATGATTTAGAAGTCCTCATCTCAGCCACCAGTGACTGCTTGGCCCGACACTCACTTGTGTTGTGAGAGGAGCTCTTATGGAACTCACACCACTTTCCCGTGTCCTTCTTTGGCTTCACGGTGTTTTTCTTTGCTTATGTCTTTGGCAAGTTGTCTTGGGCCGCCATGCCTTGGCTTTGTCCTTTGTTCTGCGGTTTGGGGGCACCTTTTCCTTGCTTTTGATTCGTAGATCCAAAGTCTCGCTTCTTCTGTTTGAATTTGTGCTCAATCTTGGCAGCATATCGGTATGCCGTACCAAGCGAGGAGATGTCAAGGAACTCCATTTCCTCCTGAATGTATCTGTGCATACAATCGCAATACTTTAGCACCAAATGTTTCTCTGAATCTTTGATACCCAACTTTGTGCGCAGGGTATGGAACATATTCGTTAGCTCATGCACATCTTGATCCCTTTATTGCCGCAACATGGTCCATTATATGTACTTGTCCTCATAGCTCCCCACGGGATAATATTGTTCCTTGATGGCATCTCGGAAAGAATTCCAAGTGGGTACGACTAAGAACAGAGAGGGTTCTGTCTCGTCATTTTTCTCACAGTAGGTTTCCCACCAGTCCTTGACATGGGGGGTAGCTTTGAGGAGTGCAAAAATAATCTTCTCCCGGTCCGAAAAGTCATGAACTGAGAAATATACTTCTAATAGATTCAACCATCTATCTATGACATCTACATCTATTTGACCCTCAAATATGGAAATTTCAAAGTTTACTTGTACCTTAAAGGGAGTTGCGCCTCCAGAGTGGCTGCTGGATGCAGATGCACCGCCGGTGGGCAGTCGTTGAAGGATATGGGAAAAGTTATCCATCATCGCGTTCCTTTGTTTTTCGAAGACCACCTCAAGCAATATTTTGATAGGATCTCCTGCTCCCTCATCTTTCTTTTCGTTTTCCATGGGAATCCGTCGGGGTTTGCGAGGCTGATCTTGCAAAAGTTCCACCAGATCAAGCCCTAACTCCTTATACCCCGACCTCGTTGGGGACATGCAAAGAAGGATTGAGAAAAAGCAGACCCCTCTGATACCACTGATCCAGATTTATGCAGGAATTCAACATAATACAAAAATAACCATAAACATAGAAATACAGTGGAAATAAGGCTTCATTTCATTAATATCAAATCACATAAATATGCTTACAAACATGATGGAAATAAAATAGCTAGGGTGATGGTAGTGAATCTATGAGAAGAGATGTGGCGACTACAGACCTCTGAACTGTGTTACAATGAGGCTCGAGGGCCTATTTATTATGGAGAAACAATGGAGAACTCTAAACATCCAAAAACCTAACCCTGGGAGATGAAGTGACAAAACTATGGGCCCCGTTTGGGTAAATTGGTGTTTCAACTTCCCAGGGACGTAACTTCTGAATACTATCTCCGTTTCGGGCTTCAAAATGGCTCCGAAAGTTCAGGACCCGAAAAACTGCTAAAAATAGTAAGTTGTGAAAAAAACTGAAAGAGACAATGGTGGGGCCCCAAGTGGAATAGGCGGGTGGCCACCAATATCCACCCGGATCAAAATTCAGGCATGTGAAATAGTGAGCTAAAGTCAAACATGCAAGAAAATCGTCTGATTACCATTCAATGATGTAAAATGTTAACATGTGTGAGAGAGACCACCAATAATGACAATGGCCCTCAAGGTACTAGCAGTACAATCCACGAGATGTGAAAAGGAACCGAAGTCGAACACTCGTGAAATCACCCAATCAAAGGCCAATGATGTGAACTGATAGTGAAATGCCTACAACCTTCCATTAGGGCATGCAGGTTCTAAGGTACTGGAAAGGAGTCTCTAGATCATCTTCCTGGATAATGATATGAAGTCGACAGGAAGAAAACCTTCGAAGGATGGCCATAATGTATCCCACATCATTGACGCAAGACAAAGGCAACAATATGGTTGTGAATCAAGACTGAACAGAGAATCAGGTAATGAACAAACTGCAAAAGGAACTGCTCTTGAACATATCAGCGACAGGACTACAGAGTATGGCAACATTTGAATCAAGTAGGATCAGAGGTCATGTTGACAATATTGGTAGTTGAATGAGAGGCAAATGGATTTCCCAAACCCATGGAGGAAAAGTGATGAATGTAGGATATCCCCAACCCGACACGAACTGCAGATAAGTGTCATGTTTAAGAGTGACATATTTCCGACACAATTGATATTTCTTCTCTTGCTGATTTGAATAAATCCTTCAGCTCATAGATGACTTGTATGGATGGCCAAATATCGTTGACTGCTTCAATGATATTGGACCATAATTGCTGCTTAACATGTGTCATAGGTTCCTTCAAAGTTAATTTTTTTTTCCAACTTCTTCAGTTGTTCATTCAACCTTTTGGCTTTTTGTTCTTCATTCTTGGCATTTATTTGGGCAAGTTTCTTAGAATCTTCAAGATTTTTGATCTGTTCTTTTAACCTGTTTATCTCATTGGTTTGGATAAAATATGTATTGCTTTGCCTTTACTAATTTACTTGCCTCATCTGATTGCGGGGCTGTCGTTGTTGAAGATTCAGTGGCTGAGGTTGTTGATGAAGTAACTAGAACTGCTGTGGCCATTGGAACATTAGGAGCCAGTGTTTCTACCAAAGTAGATGGTACTGCTGTTGTAACTATAGGAATCACAGTGGCAAGAACTTCCTGTACTTTGTTGGCTTCTTTCTCTTGGACCAATTTGTCCATTTCAGGTTCCATATCTTTAATCTGGGCCGTTAACTGTAAAATGAGACTCGTCATCTCATATTTTTGATTGGAATCCTGTAAAACCTCTTTGGCTTGAGGATGCTCTGTAGGGGGCAGCTTCAATTGTTTCTTCAGTGCAACAATATCAACATTCTTCTTTTTGATCAATTCCCCTGCAACTTTTATATTCTGAGGATCATATCCTTCTTCAATCACTAGCTCTTCTAAGGATTTGATTATGTTATCATTTGCATATGAAGATGCTTTCTCCAATTTGAGCTGATCTCTTACATTTATCAAAGTGTTTTGAAGCTTCTGTGCACTCATTCCCTTGGTGGTCATGGTGGAGTAAATCATCTCTCCTGTCTGCCTATGAAATTCAATTTGATCCAGAGGATGAGTATCCTGAACTAGAACTTCAAAATCAATATTTTTATAATCAAAGGATGATTTAGGAGTTGGAACTGTGGGCTGAAGAAATGTCATCAACATCTTTTTATTCTTGTAGTCAAAGGCTGAGAGCAACCTGTTCTGAATGCTAGGAGTTTTCTTTTAATACTGAGAATATATTTCATGTTTGATTTCTTCATTTTTGGCCTTACTTTCCTTGTATCTTTCCTTTATGTCGATGTCTTTTTCAGCTGTTTTCTTGGACGAAGACACTTATATACTATGTTGTTTCTGAATTAACTGTGTATTAGAAGTGGTTGGATGTTGTTCCTCTTCAACTACTATAGGAGGTACAATGTCTTTTTCTACAATTTCTGTGTTAATAACCTCTACTGTCTCTTTTTCTTTACTAGGAGGATTAAGCTTTGGCTTTTTGTTGTATCTTAGTTTGAATGTTGTCTCTATAGTAGTCTTACCTGTATAAGACCCTTATTCCCTATTTCTTTTTACACTTCTTTCTTCTTAGGCTGGAGTTTGTAAAGTTTGACTAGTATCACTTTGCTTCTCTGCCTCTACCAATGTATTCTCTAACCATTCAGATTGGTTTGAGAATTTCTCAATTTCTGGCTTCTTTTCATGTATGTATGGAGTCAATTTGAACTTGACTCTCATTTTGCTAATAATATCGAGGGGATCATAATACCAAAGAAAACTAGGACTGAATTTGAAATCCTGCAACTGTTTTTCTGCCTCTGGGCTTGCTTCTCTATTATTACAGATGAATGGGCCAACTTGGTTCTTTAACTTGAATTGTGTTTCTTCTTTTGAATTAAGAAATTGACAACATCTGAATTTAAAATCTGCCTTATATACTCCAGATCAAATAGCCTCATAGGGAGGTATTTTGGAAATTTATAAGGAATAAGGCTTGACCCATAGAATCTAATTTCAGTGTGATTTTGGTACAAGTACCAATCACCTGTCCTGTTATGTTCAGATAATTGCAAAACCTTCTTGATTTCATTGCTAATTCTGGGCTGCACACTGCTGTTTAGAAAATTGACCAAGGGATGGATAAAAGAATATGTGAACTCTGAATAAGTAAACTCATTTGAATCCTTCTTTATCAAGGAAGTCCAGAATATGACAGATTGTGGATTTCCTTCCACATCAAACTTATAAAGGTTTATATGAAACTTTTCAGACTGAAAATATAAGAACATGTGGAATAGGAATGAAGAGTACCTAAAAACACCTTCAGAAGGAAATTTGACTAATTGCTCATGGATATTGTCAATAATATATTGAAAAAATTAGTTAAAGATAGTTGTAGGAGGCTGATCAGGTGTAAAAGTGGACAAGAAACCAAGTACTGCTACATCAACATGTTCATTTGTAAAATAACCAAGGATTAAGGACAACATGGAAATAATATGTCTAGTTCTTTCTGAGAATTTATCGGAGGAGTAAGGAGGATTGAGCTTGGGAATTTCCACATAGGATGGCATGAAAGTTTGAAAAACCTGGAATCTTTTGGGAAAATCCAGATCCAAGTAGAACTTAGTGAGGGCTTCAAAAGACAAAGGAACTTCATTTGGCCCAGGCTGTAACTGAAGCATCTAGTTGATAGAATCAACTGTAATGGTAAACAAAAATTCCTTTTTAGGGTTCACAATGGCTCTTTGATCAGGAGAGTAGCATGATTGGAAGAGTCTGATTGCTTCTGGGCATTGGTGAGTATGAGGAACAACATATTTAGGGAAGTTTGATTCCTAGATAAACACTTCGTCAGCCTGATCTAGGGATTTCTCTTGGCTCAAGCAGTGGAGCTCAAGAAGGTTGAACTCTGTTACAGTTTCAGTAATTTTGAAGTCTACATCTTCCAGGGGAATATGCTCTACATCTACAACTGGGGTTTGTAGAGGGTTGATCACAAGAGTGCTTTTGGAAGCCATAGATTTGTTTGATTTATCAATTTCAATACTTTTGACCTTTAAAACAATGATTTAGGCCTGTAAAACACTTCTATAAGTTTAAACAGTTTGCAGAAGGATTTTAGATATGACAGAGGTTCTATATTTTGTCTGAAAAGGGGTAATTCTGATCAATTTAACTCAAACTGTAATTTCTTTATCAAAAGAGAAATTTCATAACCTTATAGCCTCAACAAATGATATCTAGGGTTTACAGTGGACTTTCTATGATAAAAACAATCTTAAGACATCAATTTTTATGCAGAAGGATGTCTAAGTAATGTAGGAAATGTTTTGAAGGTCTCAGAGGATTTTCTTAGGTCCGCAGATGGCTAAACTTAATCAATTTACTCAATCTGTGATTCTTAATATTCCAAGATTTCAGAATTTGGGAAAGGGTTGCTCAAGGTTTACAGAATCAAAGGATTTATGAAGCAAAAGGGTTTTCTTTAAGTACATAGGCTTCTAAATGATTCATTTAATGGTATAACTCTTTTATATTGATGAATGAATCTTTTTCTTCTGAAGAATACACGAGAATTTAGAATTTTGTTGTGTAGAAGGGTTTCTGGGGTTGGAAAGCTTTTAGAAGCTTTTTATGGTCTTTATAGGTACTCGAATGACTTCTGCAGTGGTTGTAGATATCAAATTGATGATTCTGTTTCATTCAGGCTAGAAAATAGAGGCGACAACGGTCTTTTTGGTCTGCAATACTTCTTTACGCAAAAAACGGTAACAAAAAGGTTCAAATGAATGCATTCGGGCATTTTTATAAACAATTTGATTGAATAGTGAATGTATTAAATGCAGGGTCAATTCAAACAGATAAGTAGTTTGGGCACGGGGGAGGGAATAACTGCCAAGCGGTTTTTGCAACGTTCAAAGGTGGTAAGCGGGTTTGGAACGATTGATGCGATCCAATGGAATTAAGACGCGTGGAGGTGAGAGAAACCCCAAAAACTGCGTTTATCGCAAGCTTTGGGTTTGTTTAACCATTACGCAATGAAATGTGCGAAGATGGTTTGTCACCATTGGATTTGGCAGAGGTAGATCAAACATAGCGGATCATGTGATAAAGTTGCACGGTCAGATGGTGTGGGGCCCGAGATTTCTATGCAGCGGGAGGTGGAATATGTATTTAAACAAAGGTTTAATACATAGTTTGGAGCACTTTATATGATAGGCAGATGTTATTGTTTTATTAGCAAATGAAATGCGGGCTTATGTAACTTTAACATTGGCGGGGGTTAAGTATATATTGGAATTAATATGTTTTAATAGTTTTAACCTATGGGATGGAGTGGGAATATATATCACGTGGGGAAATAAATCATAGGTTAAAATTAAAAATATGGGTGGGAAATAATATTTAAAGGAGTTAATCTAATACGAGCTAAAAGGTGAAATATAGGGGTTTAATATATAAATTAATGTTTAGTAATGAATGAGATGAGGGAAAATACACTAAGCTTAGTGTAAAACATGATAAAGGGATGAAATTCATTGTTGTGGGTCCCGACATAATATTTTTGTACTTACACTTAGGATAAAGTATTTTTTGGGTTTTTTGAGAATTTTTGGGTAAAGGGGAATTAATTAAAGGGTTTTTTACTTTTCTTAAGTAAAATGGGTTTTAAACTTAGGAAAAGGGGATATTTACAAAGGAAACTGAATGATAATGGGAAAAGGAAAAATGAAGAGGAAAGGATGAAAATGGAGGGGATGAAGTATTTTTACAAGGGATGATTTTTTTGAACGAAGTCAGTGACTGAAATGACCAAATTTATGCTTATCCATGATTTGTAAAAACTGCTTCTGCCTACTCATATGCTACCCTAACAATTTTTATTCATTTACCTAGGTGCATTTGAGCTTGAAAACCCTTGTTCATTTTTCTTTTAAAACAACAAAACTAACTAATTCTATCCTTATTTCTCCCAAGGGCTCAGATTAAACTGTCAAGCTCCTTATTATTCTCTACCTAACTACTGATCTTCCAAGATTAAACTGTTTGGCTAGATCTTTATTCTCTACCTAATAACATGAAATTTAAAACATGAGAGGTTAAGATTAAGCTTTTTAACCTTCATGTATTGTGGCATTGTAACAAGCTGCACACAATATTTATTTTGCAGAAAAAGTAAATAGTAGCAGCATTTGAACTTGCATTACTTTCATGTTTTATTTTTTTCTCTTTTTGTTTGGGGTCCATTTTCTATTCTTTTTGGTGTTTTTTTTCTTTAATGTCCTTTTATTTTTCTTTTCGGACTTTTACCCTCTTTACATTTATTTATTTATTTTTAATATGGGAATTTTTTTATTTTATTATTTTTATTTATTTATTTATTATTTTTTTAAAATTTTTTTTTTTAATTTTTTTTTTTAAATTTTTAAATTTTATTTTATTTATTTATTTATTTATTTTTATTTTTATTTATTTTTATTATTTTATTTTTATTTTTATATATATATATTTTTTTTTCAGAAAGCAAAGTTTGTACATATTACAAGACTAATCAAAGTCAATTCAAAATTATGAATCTTATTATTATCGGACCCTAACAGTGGCTCCACATGGGGATGAAATATCCTGGTGAAATGTCAAGAACTTCGAGATTAGTAGCCTTTGAATTTTGACTGTGCTGGCCTTGGAACTACTTTCTGAGCTCTGCATTATTCATACTTATGATATCTTATCGTTCAAAGCTTAGGGCCTTCTCTCCGGGCTTTAACTTTGCTAGAAAAAACATCCAATCCAATCTAAAATCTGCAATGTTATGTACAATGAGTAAAGTAAACAAAGTGAACTATTTTTTATTCTGAGGAATAGTAATGCTTCATCATTCTACCATTGACAGGTCCACCTGGCAGATCTGATCCATCCAACACCTTGAAAAAGAAAGCATTGTTTCCTCTGTAACCATAAATGACGTAAGGGCCTTTCCATCAGAAATCAAATTTCTCATGTTTACCTTTCTCTTCTCTCCTTGAATCCCACTTTAGAACTTTGTCACCTATAAAAAAATCATCTTCCTTAGTCTTCTTGTCAAATATCTTTTTAATCTTTTCTCGAACAACTTGAGATTTAAGATAGACATCTTCTCTGGTTTACTGCAAGTGCATGGTTTGGTTAATCCTTCTTTGAATATCATTGGTTTCAACTTGCAGTTCTTGAATTATCTTCATTACTGGTACTCCTAAAGAATATGTAAAAACAACATCCATCCCATAAACAAGCTGGTAAGGGGATGTACCAATAGATTTATTTGTGGTAAGTCTATATGCCCATAAGGCATTCACTAACCTATTGTTCCAAGTTTTCTTATTGTCTTCTAGTAGTTTCTTGATGATATTCACAAGGCTTTTATTGGAGGACTCAACAAGAGAATTCAATCATATTTTTGGACTTGAATGCTGTTGCATTATCAATGATGATCTTTTGGGGGCATCCAAATCTCGAGAGTCTGTTGTTTTCTAAAAATGAGATTATGACAGTATGAGTGGCTTGCCTAGAAGGTATGGCGCTTCTATCCACTTAGTGAAATAGTCTGTGGCTGTTAAAATCCACTTGTGTTGGGCTGAGGATGAGGGGTAAATTTCACCAATGAAGTCAAGACCCCATTGCTGAAAAGGCATTTATGTTGAGATGGGTTTTAAGGGCAAAGGTAGCAGCTTTTTCTTTCCTTCAAAGATTTGGAACTTGTGACAGGAGGTCACATACTTTTTTACATCTACAAACAAGGTAGGCCAGTAAAACCCAACTCTCAAGATTTTATCTGTAGTAGTCTTCTAGTAAATATGTCTTCCACAGTCACCTGCATGAAACTCTTCCAAAAATTTATCAGCTTCTTCTTTAAGAAAAAAATTCAATAAAATTCCACCATGATCTTTCCAAAACAGTGCATTGTCTATGATACAAAATCTTATTGCTTTTAACTTTAAAAATCTAGCTTTAGTTCTTGATAATCTAGGAGGAGCTTGTAAATTTAGTAATACAAATATAATATTTGCATACCATGGTGAGTCTGAAAAGGCTTCACTGATCTCTGGAGTCGCCATCTCTTCTTGATCATCTATTTGGGCAATAAAATTAATATCTAAAGCATGACAATTTGATTCAGCCATGAGTTTGGCTAAACCTTGACCTTTTATGAGTTTGGTGGGTTTGATTTCTGTGTCATATTCCAAAATGGTGGTAATCCACTTGCCTCTTTTACCATCAGGCCCATTCCGTGTTAGAATGTCCATTACAACTGCATTTGGAACATAAGCAAAGATATGTGAATAAAGGATGTACACTCTAAAGTCTTTGATAGCCTTCACTAAATCTAGTGCCTGCTTTTCCATTATGTTATACTTTAAAGTGGCATCTATAAGTGATTTTTTGAAAAAAGAAATGGGCTGCTCATAGCCCTGATCATTTTTCTGCAGTAAGACTGTAGCAATAGTATGTTTTGAAGCAAAGGAAAAAATAATGAAATATTTTTTGAAATTAGGACTTATAAGGACTGGTGGTTTTTATCAAGTCTTGTTTAATTGATTCAAATTATTGCTTGGCCTCCACAGTCCATTTAATTATTGAGTCTTTTTTCAACATATTGTTAAGTTCTGTAATTATTTCTGCTAGATTTGAGATTAATATTCTAAGAAAATTAATTTTACCTAAGAAATCTTGCAATTCTTTAATATTTCCAGGATGAATAATGTTTAGAATGGCCTCTATTCTTGTCGAGTCTATCCTAATTCCCTCTTGAGATATGATATGTCCTAATAATTTACATTCTTCCAGTCCAAATAGAGACTTTTTAGGATTTAGAGAGATGCCAAATTTATTGCATTTGATAAACACTTGTCTGAGATGATCTAGCTGTTCATTGTTAGTCTTTGAAAACATAATAATATAATCTAGATAAATCACAAGGAATTCATGAATCTCTTTAGCAAAATCTATATCCATAGCTCTTTGAAAAGTGGCTCCTGCATTCATTAATCCAAAAGGCATTTTCACATACATGAAAGTGCCCCATGGAGTAGTAAAAACAATTTTAGGTTGGTCTTCTGGTTGAACTAAAATCTCGTTATATCCAGAGAATCCATCAAGTAATGAAATTTTGGAAGAACCAACCGCCCTCTTTAAAATGTGATTCATCTTGGGGAGAGGGTAGTTGTCTTTTAAGGACACTTTATTTAAATTGCGGAAATCAACACACAGTCTGATTTCCCTTGTCTTTTTCCTAGTGGGAACTAGATTTGAAACCTAATCAGAATATCTAATTGGTGAAATTATTTGGGCTTCATACATTCTCTTGATCTCTTTCTCAATTAAAGGCATCAAAACTGGATTGATCCTTCTACGCTTTTGTTTGAAAGGTTTTTGATCTTCTTTTATGGGTATTTTGTGTTGTATAATGCTAGTGTCATAGGATTTTAAGTCATCATAACTCCATGCAAATACATCCTGAAATTACTTAAACAAAACTATATATTTTACATATTATTCTTGAGGTAAGGCTTTTGAAAGTTTTATCATATTAAGCTTTAATTCTATTCCTATATTGCACTCTTCAATATTAGATCTTAATGGTTCCATCTTAGGTTTCCTGACAACATCATTAGAATCAAAGAGATCTTCTAAAGGGGCTAATCCCTTAGGTAAAAAGTTGTTCTTACGATTTAAAATGTCAGAATCATCATCTGCTAACTCTTCAATCTTTAATTTCTCTAAATTATCTATTTATACTTGAGTAAATTTAGTGGGTTTAGCAAAATCTAAGTTATTTACATCTACATTATTTAGATCAATCTCACTATCTATCGTTTGATCAATTATAAAATCTGTGCCTATATTACAATTATGATATTCTCCTTCATTATTCATGAAATGATAAATCTGTTCAGCCTGTTAAAATATTTTCCAATATTTAAGATTATCTGGTATTGTAGGCTTTTGCTTAACTTATGTTGTATATCTATGATTTCGCTGAAATGGAAGATTACAGGTACTAGCAAAAGTTGCTAAGCTATGTGCTTGTATGTTCTGTTTTCTAGGAATTGCAGCAAAGTCACATTCAAGCAGTTCCTTAATCAGATCTAAAATAATATCTCTATATAGGCTTAATCTTGGATTATATACAAAATATTCTCCTGTTATCTGTTTGAGAATTAACTCAGAGTCTCCCATGATTGACACTCTTTTAGCTCCTAAATTTCTAACAATATGCAGTCCTAAAATATGAGCTTCATAGTTAGCCATGTTGTTTGTACATTTGAAAATTAATCTAAAAGCATGACCTTTTGCATGATTTTTTTCCATATTATGTACCCAAACTCCTTCTCCTGCTCCTAATTTGTTAACTGATCCATAAAAATGTAGGTGCCACATTGATTCATGAAAAATGTTGTCACCGTCTGGTGCTTTCTTTTTTTTGTTTTAGTTCAGTGTTGTTTTCAATGCCAGTTTCAGAATTACATAAAATGAATGAGTCCATATTAGTAGGTGTAGAGTAAATAGGATAGTTTCGAGGTATTTCTACACTACTAACCATGTACCTCATTAATGTTTCTCTATAAAGTTTCTTGGGTTGACCAAAAACTAATATTGTTGCATAAGACATATCAAGCTGTAGAGATCCCCGCAGTTTAGCTCCCCATGAGTGAGATAACATCATTCCATACTTAGGAGGGATGTCAGCTACTACAATATCCATGACTATGCTTTTTCCAGGGTATTGAACTAAAGTAACACATAAATCTTTTATCAAGCCTAAACATTTCACTTTACTGAAGTCAAATGAGAAGAGATGTTTATAAGGTCTAGTGATGTCTAAATTCAAGGTTTCCATGATTTCTTTTGGCATCAAGTTGTGTGAGGCTCCTAAATCTAACATTTCATTATGTAAAATCTGATCATGAACAGTTAAGCTAATGTAGAAAGGTGGAACTGCTCCATCTTAGTGTTTCCCATCAACATCAGGACCAAATATTAGTTCTGGTTGATCATCACTCAAATTTACTGAATCTTCTGCATCATTCATATTTAAAGTCTCAGTGATATGTGTTTTCTATAGGTCATGTTTTACCAACTCTATCAAAGGAATTGGTATCTTCAATTTAGCAATTTAGCTTGGATATTAAATGGTGCTTGTGATTTTCCTAGTTGAATTATAACTTCTTTTGTAACTGTAGTTTGGGTGGGTTTGTCTTCTTTTTCTATAGTTGGTTTTTCATTCTCTGTTTGTATTTCCAATGTTTTACTGCTTTTAATTTTCCTTTCAGGGACAGTTTGAGATGTAGTAGAAGTCTTTGCAGATTTTGTGCTTTCAACAGTTGTTTTAGCAGTCGCTGCTTTAGGATTGGCAGTAGATGTTTTTGGGTCTGAAATTGCTGTTTTAGCAGGAATTTTTGTCTTGGAAGCAGCAGATTTTTGAGGATCTGTTGATGTTTGGACAACATCATATGTGATGTCAACAGTTTTAGGACTAGATGAAATTTTGGGACTTGAATTTTTCTGAGTTGAACTAGAGTTTTGCTTGGTTTCTCTAGAGAGAATTTGCAGAACTTTAGTGGTAGGAGCCTCTACTGTCTTCTTTGTTTGAGTTTGGGCAGATTTCTTAATAGAAGGCTCTACATTTTTCTTGCTGCTAAGGTTATATTTCTTATGAACTTCAATAATTGCAAATTGATAACCTTGCTTGTAATCAAAAGATTCACCAGAATCTAATTGTAATTGTTGTAATTCATGTAACTCCTGTTCTTATTGTGTAAGAAAAATGGTGTTATCATCATTAATACCCATTAGATTAATGGTGTCTTCATCATCTTCATTTTGATGAAAAATTTCAGCATAGTTCTCTTGGAAAGGTGGTCTTATTGTTTGGTCAGGTGCCGATTCTCTAGATTTTCCAGTGTTGGTGTTTTTCCTGAAATTGGGATTTCTAATTTGAGGTCCTTGTTGTTGGTTATCCCACTGTGGCTTCCTTTCCATATTTTCTAACCTATCCATCATTCTCTCTAATGTTTTTTCTAATTTATTTATTTTCAATTCTGAAGTGGATGTTTCCTCTTTTATTGTCACTCTCCTTTCATTTCTTAATCTATCTTTCTTTGCTAACAAAATTGCCTCTACACTAACAACATTACTTTGCGTCTGCTCTAAGGTTTCTGTATTTCTCTCTCTCAGTTGATAAGCTATATATGTATGAAAACCATCAGGGAATTTGATAAGGACAAAGTCTGGAGGAGGTTTAAGATTAGCAAGAATTGCATTATAAATACTATTATATCTAGTACAATAATCTTGAATTGTTTCATTTGGTGCTCTTTTTATGCTTTCAAATTCAGATAATATTTGTGGTGGATTTTTATTATTTTCCCATCTATTAGGAAACATTTTATGAAAAACTTCTAAATCAAAAATACTACCAGCATTCAAACCTTTAAACCACTTTTTAACCTCACCAGTTAAAGTTTGAGAAAAAAGTCTCATTTGGACATCATCATCATCTATTTCATGTAGTTAAAAATAGTTTGTCATTTTATTGACATGATGTTGTGCAATATAGTGTGTGGTTCCATCAAATTGATGGATTTTGCTTTGATAATCCTGGGGCATGTTATGTAATTGTGCTGGTAGGACCAAGGGAGCAGATATAGCAGCCATGGCTTGGATTCTAACTTGGCTAGGAGGTAAGTTTGAAGTACTTGGTGAAGAAATAGAAGTACTTACTGATGTAGTTAAAGCACTTGTAGATGATATTGGAATATAAGAAGATGTACTTGAAAATGTGGTTGAGATACTAGAAGATGAAGTTGGGACGCTAGAAGAGATGCTTGGGAATGAGAATGATGTATTAGAAAATGCAGTATAAATACTATGGGATGAATTTGATGTGGTGGAAGATGGAAATAAAATTCTAGGTTGAAATAGTTGCTTAGGAAAAAATAAATCTGTGGAATGAAGTGTGGTGGAAACAATGGATGAAGTGGTAGTGAACAGGGATGAACCTACAGATTCTAAAAGGCTAGTATCTAAGTGGCTGGTAGAAGGCTTAGGGGTATAGGCTGATAAAGCATTCAATTCAAATGAATGTTGTAAATAAGCTTCATTAATTTCTTTAATCAAAGTTGCAGTTATGGCATCAAGTTTATCATAAACTTCAAAAATCTTTTGATCATAATCAACTGAAACAATTTCCTTCTTAGTTACAATGAATGAAATAAAATCAGGATCTATTACAGTATTATGTAAGTCACTTTCTGATTTAGTTCTGAATAAATATTGTTCAAAATTTAAATCAAATTCTATGTCTTGTAAACTTGATAGTTGTTTTGGAAGGGAATTTTCTTTGACTAATGAAATCTTATTACCTAAATCTTCTACTCTTTTATTTTTATTTCCAATTCTGTTAGGATTATCTACTATGACAACAAGTTGTGGATCTGGATTTGAACTGGTATAGTAGACTCTTCTGGAAGCCAAAATTACAATTTTTATGAAAATATACTCACAACTTATTTAAAACAATATTAAAGTGAAAAGATAAATGAAAATATTTCCTTTAAGATGTATTTAAAAACTGAGGATTGGTTAGTTTCCCCAGCAGAGTCGCCAATATGCTATCACTCCAATAATTCTCAAAAGTTGTGAGATTTTTTATTTTATTTTTAAAGAATATCAGAGGTAACCACAAACCTACTTTTAAGCCTTAGGATCTAACCTTCCTAATGCTCAGAGAGGGCTCTCTCTATATGATTTAACTTTGTTGATTTGTATTTGATTTTAGGCTAGTTATATAGGGAAAATTGGTTTTGGGTTTTGGATTTGATTTGGTGGTGAAATCACTTACTTAGATGGATAGCTATAGATTTGTATCCCATTGGGCAAATGGAGTCAATGTGTCAAGCAGTCAGAACAAGATCAAGGTCTAAAGGGAAATGTTTACAGGGCAAGATAGAAGAGTCACTTCAGATCTTCAAGGCTGATGATGAAATGGTTTTGATCGGGACAAAAGAGAAATTAAGGGTTCTTAAATCCGGATTATGAGTGAAAAGGTATTGCTCAATCGAAATCGGGGAGCAATTAAGGGTTCCCTAATATGGATATCTATTGAAAACATATAAATAATAATCAGTCAAAACAGAGTGTTTTTAACATATTCTGAAATAACAATTCCTGATTTTTCATTTAGATTTAGAACAAATTTAAGAATAGATGGAAAACATAAGAAAATCGACAAGATAACAAGTGAAATACTTCACTGCAGTGGCCCAACACATGAATCCTGTAATATGATGCTTTATTTCCTGTGATCCAATTTGATGACTTGAAATTGATACAAAAAACCCTCAGGTTTAGAATAAAATAGCTACAGAACTGTTCAACAATTTATCCACACTCAATACTTCCTAATGAGAAGTATTTATACAAAAACTCATACAAAATATCCTAGAATAAAATTAGGAATTTTTGTTGAAAAATAAATATCTGCATGCAAGAAGATAGTGACAACTCCCTAACTAATGCTAGCTATCCCTTTTTTATTGAAATAGAATGTCTTGCTCTCTTGATTTTATCACTGCTTTCTCTCTTTGCTGTTTGATTAAGGCTGCATCTGGACAACGAGGTGTCATTCACACTGGCAGATTCATATTTGCTCTGATTTTGTTTTTAACCTTTCATCTGATACAGTTTCATCCTGATACTCTTTTACTGATACTCTTTACTGCAAAAACTGTCAATGCTAATGAAAAAACAACAAACTCTGTTTATTACTTTCACAGCTCTATGTTCATTGTAATCTGATCTTACAATAGATCAGTCAAATTCTCCCAAAACTCAGCTTCCGACAGTTTTATCTTCATAAGCCTTCTAAATTTTTCACCAGCTTCAATATATTTTGAAAAAGTTGGTTTGTTCACAGATAAGTGTTTTACTTCATGCTGTAAGTAAAACAAATTTTCAAAATTCTTATATAACACTTTCCCTGTTGGGATTCCCTGCAAAGCTGATTTATTCACCTGCTCTTTGGAAAAATCTCTTATCCTTTTTTCATAATCCTCCTGCTTCATTAATATATCATTAATCACTAGAGGATTAGGAAGGCCTTTTTGCCTTAGAACATCAAATTTAATAATGAATGTTGTAATTGCAATTTCCATGTTCTGGCACTTTTCCTCTAATTGTGTCATCAAATTATTCTTGGAGATTACCTTCCTAATTTCTAGGATGTTCTCTGTCCTGTCAGTAATTCCAATTTCTTCCAGCTCTTGTTTATTTTTGGAATTGAGAAATTTGATGATTTTTAGGGCCTCTTCAGGTTTTTTACCTAGCTCTTATTTTGTCTTCTGTATTGGTTCTCTTGCCAATTTCAATAAATATTTCTACTCATAGATGACTTGTATGGATGGCCAAATATCATTGTCCGCTTCAATGATATTGGACCATAATTGTTGCTTAACATGTGCCATAGGTTCCTTCAAAGTTAATTTTTTTTCCAACTTCTTCAGTTGTTCATTCAACCTTTTGGCTTTTTGTTCTTCATTCTTGGCATTTATTTGGGCAAGTTTCTTAGCATCTTCAAGTTTTTTGATCTGTTATTTTAACATGTTTATCTCATTGGTTTGGATAGACATGTCTTGCATTGCCTTTACTAATTTACTTACCTCTTCTGATTACTGGGCTGTTGTTGTTGAAGATTTAGTGGCTGAGGTTGTTGATGAAGTAACTGAAATTGTTGTGGCCAATAGAACATTAGGAGCTAGTGTTTATGCCAAAGTAGATGGTACTGCTGTTGTAACTACATGAATCACAGTGGCAGGAACTTCCTGTACTTTGTTGGCTTCTTTCTCTTGGACCAATTTGTCCATTTCAAGTTCCATTTTTTTAATCTGCGCTGTTAACTGTAAAACGAGACTCATCATCTCATATTTTTTATTGGAATCCTGTAAAACTTCTTTGGCTTGCGGATGCTCTGTAGGGGGCAGCTTCAATTGTTTCTTAAGTGCAGAAATATCAACTTCTTCTTTTTGATTAATTCCTCTGCAACTTTGATATTTTGAGGATCATATCCTACTTCAATCACTAGCTCTTCTAAGGATTTTGATTCTGGTATCCTTTGCATATGAAGATGCTTTCTCCAATTTTAGTTGACCTCTTACATTTATCAAAGTGTTTTGAAGCTTCTGTGAACTCATGGCCTTGGTGGTCATGGTGGAGTAAATCATCTCTCCTGCCTGCTTATGAAATTCAATTTGATCCAGAGGATGAATATCCTGAACTAGAACTTCAAAATCAATCTTTTTATAATCAGAGGATGATTTAGGAGTTGGAACTATGGGCTGAATAACTGTCATCAATATCTTTTTGTTCTTGTAGTCAAAGTTTGAAAGCAACCTGTTCTGAATGCTAGGAGTTTGCTTTAAATACTGAGAATATATTTCATTTTTGATTTCTTCATTTTTGGCCTTAATTTCCTTGTATCTTTCCTTATGTCCATGTATTTTTCAGTCGTTTTCTTAGATGAAGACACTTCTATACTGTGTTGTTTCTGAATTAACTGTGTATTAGAAGTGGTTGGCTGCTGTTCCTCTTCAACTACTATAGGAGGTACATTGTCTTTTTCTGCAATTTATGTGTCAATAACCTCTACTGTTTCTTTTTATTTATTGGCAGGATCAAGCTTTGGCTTTTTGCTGTATCTTAGTTTGAATTTTGTCTTTGTAGTAGTCTCAACTGTATAAGACCCTTCTTCCCTGTTTCTTTTTATACTTCTGTCTTTTTGCAAAGTTTTACTAGTATCACTTTGCTTCTCTGCCTCTACCAATGTATTCTCTAACCATTCAAATTGGTTTGATAATTTCTCAATTTCTGGCTTATTTTCATGTATGTATGGAGTCAATTTGCACTTGATTCACATTTTGCTAATAATATTAAGTGGATCATAATACCAAAGAAAACTAGGACATAATTTGAAATCCTGCAACTGTTTTTCTGCCTCTGGACCTGCTTCTCTATTATTACAGATGAATCAGAAAACCTGGTTCTTTAACTTGAATTGTGTTTTCTTCTTTGCAATTAAGAAATTGACAACATTTGAATTTAAAATCTGCCTTATATACTCCAGAGAAAATAACCTGATAGGGAGGTATTTTGGAAATTTATAAGGAATAAGGCTTGACCCATAGACTCTAATTTCAGTGTGATTTTGGTACAAGTACCAATCACCTGTCCTATTATGTTCATATAATTGCAAAACCTTCTTGATTTCATTGTTAATTCTGGGCTGCACACTGTATTTTAGCAAATTGACCAAGGGATGGATAGAAGAATATGTGAACTCTGAATAAGTAAACTCATTTGAATCCTTCTTTATCAAGGAAGTCCAGAAAATGACAGATTGTGGATTTCCTTCCACATCAAGCCTCTGAAGGTTTATAAGAAAAATTTCAGACTAAAAATATAAGAACATTTGGAATAGGAATGAAGAATACCTAAAAACACCTTCAGAAGGAAATTTTACTAATTGCTCATGGATACTGTCAGCATTATATTAAGCAAAGTTAAAGATAGTTGCAGGAGGTTGACCAGGTGTAAAATTGGACAAGAAACCAAGTACTTCTACATCAACATGTTCATCTGTAAAATAACCAAGGATGAAGGACAACATGGAAATAATATGTCTAGTTCTTTCTGAGAATTTAGCAGAGGAGTAAGGAGGATTGAGCTTGGGAATTTCCACATAGGATGGTATGAAGGTTTGAAAAATCTGGAATCTTTTGGGAAAATTCAGATCCAAGTAGAACTTAGTGAGGGCTTCAAAAGACAAAGGAACTTCATTTGGCCTAGGCTGTAATTGAAGCATCTGGTTGATAGACTCAGTTGTAATGGTAAACAAAATTTCCTTTTCAGGGTTCAAAATGGCTCTTTGATCAGGAGAGTAGAATGATTGGAAGAGTCTGATTGCTTCTGGGTATTGGTGAGTATGAGGAACAACATATTTAGGCAAGTTTGATTCCTAGATAAAAACTTCATTAGCCTGATCTAGGGATTTATCTTGGCTCTAGCAGTGGAGCTCAAGAAGGTTGAACTATGTTATAGTATCAGTAATTTTGAAGTCTACATCTGCCATGGGAATATGCTCTACATCTACAACGGGGGGTTGTAGAGGGTTGATCACAAGAGTGCTTTTGGAAGCCATAGATTTGTTTGCTTTATCAATTTCAATACTTTTGACCTTTAAAACAATCATTTAGGCATGTAAAACACTTCTGTAAGTTTAAACAATTTGTAGAAGGATTTTAGATATGACAGAGGTTCTATATTTTGTTTGCGAAGGGGTAATTCTGATCAATTTAACTCAAACTATAATTTCTTTATCAAAAGAGAAACTTCATGACCTTATAGCCTCAACAAATGATATCTAGGGTTTACAGTGCACTTTCTATGATAAAAACAATCTTAAGACATCAATTTTTATGCAGAATGATGTCTAAGTACTGTAGGAAAGGTTTTGAAGTTCTCATAGGATTTTCTCGAGTCTGCAGATGGCTAAACTTAATCAATTTATTCAATCTATGATTCTAAATATTCCAAGATTTCAGAATTTGGGAAAGGGTTGCTCAAGGTTTATAGAATCAAAGGATTTATGAAGCAAAAGGGTTTTCTTTAAGTGCATAGGCTTCTAAATGATTAATTTAACTGTATAACTCTTTTAGATTGATGAATGAATCTTTTTCTTCTGAAGAATACCTGGAAATTTGGAGTTTTGTTGTCTAGAAGGGTTTTTGGGGTTGGAAAGCTTTCAGAAGCTTTTTGGGGTCTTTATAGGTACTCGGATGACTTTTGCAGTGGTTGTAGCTATCAAATTGACGAGTTCCGTTTCATTCAAGCTAGAAAATAGGGGCGACATCAGTATTTTTGGTCTGTAATACTTATTTTACACAGAAAACGGTAACATAAGGGTTCAAATGAATGCATTCTGGCGTTTTTATAAACAATTTGATTGAACAGTGAATGTATTAAATGAAAGGTCAATTCAAACATATAAGCAATTTGGGCGTGGGGAAGGGAATAATCGCTAAGTAGTTTTCACAACGTTCAAATGTGGTAAGTGGGTTTGGAATGATTAATGCGATCCAATGGAATTAAGACGTGTGGAGGTGAGAGAAACCCCAAAAACTGCGTTTATCGCAAGCTTTGGGTTTGTTTAACCATTGCGCAATGAAATGTGTGAAGAGGGTTCGTCATTGTTGGATTTGGCTGAGGTAGATCAAATGGAGCGGATCATGTGATAAAGTTGCACGGTGAGATGGCGTGGGGCCTGGGATTTCTATGCAGCGGGAGGTGGAATATGTATTTAAACAAAGGTTTAATACATAGTTTGGAGAATTTTATATGATAGGTGGATGCTATTGTTTTATTAACAAATGAAATGCGGTCTTATGTAACTTTAACATTGGCGAGGTTTAAGTATATAGTGGAATTAATATGTTTTAATAGTTTTAACCTATGGGATGGAGTGGGAATATATATCATGTGGGGAAATAAATCATAGGTTAAAATTAAAATATGGGTGGGAAATAATATTTAAAGGAGTTAACCTAATACGGGTTAAAAGGTGAAATATACGAGTTTAAAATATAAATTAATGTTTAGTAATGAATGAGATGAGGGAAAATACATCTGCAAACCAAGTAAAACATGATAAGCAGGAAAAATGCTCACGAAAATCACACCAAAACCAAATTGTACAAAATTGAAAACACACTAATGTACAAAAGTAATTATACGAAGTAAATTATGCACAATACTTTTTGAGGTAAATCCCATTCCGAGGCTTATCCAAAGGGTTTCCTTCATAGCCAATTAACTCATAGGCCCCTTTTTGTAAGACCTGTTTGACAATGTATGACCCATGCCACATAGGTTCAAATGTCCCTACCCCTAGTTTATCATTGGCTTGGTCATATAGAAGAACCAATTCTCGTTTAGAGAAGGCACGCGGAGAAACAGTCTGATCAAAATGGGCTTTGACCTGTTTCTTCTAAGCTTCAGTGACTAAAGCGGTGAAATGATGAGTTTTGTCAAGCCTTTCCAGATATAGAAGATGTTCCTCTTCTGCTGAGGTATCTAGGAGTAATTCGACATCTAACTTGAGTGAAGGGATTTCACATTCAATCGGTAATTTTCTTCCAGACCATATACTAACTGAAAAGGAGTAAATCTAGTAGCATTTTTAGACGAGGTTCGGTAAGCCCAAATAGATGAAAAAATCATGAGATGCCAGTTTGACATGTGCATCCCAATGGTGTGTTGAAGCATGGTAACTAAAACTTTGTTGACAGCTTCAACTTGGCCATTGGCCTGAGGGTAATAAGGAGTCGAGTTTTTGTGTCGCAGACCCAACTGTGTGTTCAACTCAACCATCATGTAATGGCGAAAATGGGAGCCATGGCCTGTGACGATGGCTTTAGGAACTCCAAACTGGGCTATAACGTGATTGAATAGAAATTGAGTGGCAGTTTTACCGTCAGCGGCAGATGTAGGCATCGCCTCAGCCCATTTGGTAAAGTAATCCACGATGACAATAATATCTCCATGCCCCCGACGGAGTGAGGGTTATGGTGGTATCCTGTGTTTAGATAGATTGGATAAACAAAAGACAAGGCAACATCAGAACCAATCTTTAGAGTTCCAGGATCTAGTCCTCCTGTTCTAAGAGAGGGATCTCTCAAATTGTTTGCAAAGGTATGTCTTGTTTTCTTTTACGTATTGATTTTAGACTAGTTATTAAGTGCAAGTGTTTGTTTTGTTTGTTTGGTTGAATTGGCACAATAGAGCATGAAAGGTCTAGGTAGTATAGATATAAAGAAGAAATGTCAAATTCATTGGGCAATGGAGTCAAGAAGAAGTAAATAACAAGCTTAACAAAGGATATGGGATATCAAATGGAAAATCTAACTTGGCCATATGATCGTTTAGTTTTGCTGAATGAGATGGACATTAATGATTTGGAAGGAGAAATTGAATTCTCAACAAAGGGAACTTAAAAAAATAACTTGAACATAAAGAGGTATTTGATAGACAGGGCTAACCATGAATTCTACAAACCACACTTTAAGCAAATAATGATTTCAAGACAACTTTTAAAATGAAATCTAAGATTCGGGAGCACATCTTATTTCCTCAAATATTTTATTTCAAAGGACTTAGGAAACATAAAAGATTCACTGATAATTGCAGTCATAGAAGAGGGAACACCTAACACATCTATGATCACAACTATAAAGACCTTTAAAACAATTGTTCAAGTAGGGATAAAGGTTATGATCAAAACAAACCTCCTTGGATAACTGTAAACAATGGTACTTCAAAGGGAGACTTCAAAAACAGTTTTCAAGTGGCAGCAGACAAGCAGGGAAAACCATAAATCATGCTGAAACCAACTATTTAAACTATTAGAGAAATAAACAAGCATGAGGACTAAAGAGAAAGATTAAAGACTCTAAAATACCTCAGCAGAAGAAAACATAAAATATTGAAGGATAAACAGGTCTAAGGTGCTTCCAGGAGTCATTTATTAGCCTAAAATTTTCATCCTACTGTAGTAAGCATTTATGGAACAAAATGAAAACAGGAAAAACAACAGACAGTTCAGAATACATCACCAACAACCAAGCTCATGGATCCAATGATAGAGCCTTCTCAAGAACAAGCACGTTTCAACATCATCAGGCTTCCAAGACTTCAATTTCTTCCTCAACTTCAGATAGACTATGTATTATTTCAGAGAGTTTCAATATTACAATTAGTGACCAACCAACAACTTCTCATCTTCTTCAGAAGTATTTATAGAAGAAATGAGGAGGTGGAAGAGTTTTTTAGGATTGAAGTGTAATAAATTCTACACTAAATGCAACTCCTAACCTTGAAAACCATGCAAGGCCTAAGGCAGGAATGCATTTCATTTACAACTCTGCTTCATTAACTCTGTTTATGCTATTTTAGGCTTAATGGGCAAGAAGATTGACTTTGAGGCCTATTTATCTTTTACAATAACTTCACTGACAGTTTGAAATATCTTCTTTTGTTTTAAAATAACTATTTAGCTGTCTTTAGGCAAATATCTCCTGTTTTGGAAATAACTATGCCTTCTTTTGATTTATTGAGGCTGCAGGTGGCTCTTTAGTAGTTGGAGAGGATTAAATTAGCCTCTGATGTGGCAGTGGAGGCCTCCTTTGTTGATATTTTCCTCTGTTTAACCTTAAAACACCTTAATATGTTCTTTATCTGTGTTTTAGGCCTAATTAGGCCTTGATCTTAGTCTTCAGGTCTTCATTCTCTGATATTAGCTTTGTTCCTTTAATCCTGAAGATTAAAACTGTGAACTTCACTCTTTGGCCTTAATTAATCCCTCTTTAACCTTGATTCTTCATCACTGATACACTTTGTTGCTTGTTTACAGTGGCACAACTGATATTAGGCCGTGGAGGGTTCCTAAGATCGAGGATCGTGCTTCAACTGCTTCAAACATGGATTTTCAACTCTGCAACTCCTTTTCCTTTGATTTTATGCCACAAAATCGTCATTCTGGGAATTTTTGTTGCTGGACTATGACTGGGAAGAATACAGAGAAAACATTATCCAAAACCTTGCAAAAACACACAAACTTGTTATAAAATCCTACGGAAATGGTCTAAGACTACGTCAGAGGTTTGGTGAATGGGATGGAGCTGTGCGGAATGGAGGATTTTGTAGGAAAAATGGAGAAAAACCCTGGCGGAAACAAAAATGGGTGCAGATGGAGTTTTGGCGCAAGAATCAATAAGAGCAATTGATCTAGAATGATCAATGGTCGAGATTTCCTGATGAAATCACTTTGGAGGATGATGGAGGGCGAAATAATTTTTAGGGTTGAGATCTAATCTGGGCCGTCGGATTAAAACAATCGACGGCCTAGATTGTCACTGGAGCGTTTGGGGAGAATATATGAGAGGGCAACGAGTTAAAAATGTGAAATAATATCATCCGTCCGATTGGAATAACGAACGGTGGAGATCACTGGATCAAGTCTTTCGGGAGGATAGAGGAGTGGAAACGTGAATGGTGGTAAGTTTAAATCAGAATCGTTGGATGAGATCGATCAATGACCATGATCAAACGAAAAAATTCATTTCGGAGAAGGGTGGTAAGCGGAAAACCGGAATAGTTTTCGCGCGACTTCGTAGCGGTTTTGAATTTGGCCAAAAAAAACGCGATACCGTACGCTGCGCGACACGTGGATTTATAAAACCACCTATTTCATGTTTTTTTGGAGTGTTAACCATTGGGCGTAAAAAAATGCGAAATGTGATTTGAGCTGTCAGATCAGAGGTGGGAGATCTGATGGTGCGGATCGCATGCGATGGGGAGAGCTGCACAATGGAGAAGGTAGTGGGGTCCAGGTGTCAGCTCATGAGTGGAAAAGAGTTTTACGAGGTGGGGATGTTATCGGGTTAGATCCTGACCATAGGATATAAAACATGAACGATCGAGATTTTTCGATCGGGCGAAGTTAAATGGGCAGAGGAAAAGGTAAGAGAGGGGATCGAGTTTAACGACGACCGTTGATCTGCAAAGATCAACGGTGGATATTTGCCGAAAGGTTAAACTTGTTGGCAATATGATGCTGAGTGTTGTCCTTGATGGCAACCCGCTTTTGAAGATGATGGAAACCTACTTGATGAAGTTGTCCTTGATGGAATATGTCTTGATGAACTTGTTAAGTAATGTATATCTGATGTATCTACAATGAGTACAGAAGGTAATGATGGAAGGAATGTCAGTATGTGTCGGAATATGATAAAAAGAGTATGTATCAAGGCATATGCGGATTTGTCTAGACTAAGTAGCGTATGCACGCGGGTAATAACGTGCCAAGTCGCGTATGGGAAAAAGCGCTCTAAATATGTAAAACCAGGGGTAATCACCATGGTATTGACCCATTGTATTGAGTAATGATTCGTCTATGTGACCCCTTCCAGGAATACCATCGAAAGTAATGTGGTTTTGACTCATGGTATTGATAAAGGGTAACCTTATATAAGGAGAAGAAAATCTTTGTGCAAAAGGTGTGCACGTGTCTGGGCTTTGATGAATACTTCACTCTGAAGTATATCTGTATGGTTGAACCCTGTTCTTAATTGATAGATCTGAATCTATGATGCACCTATGAACATGATGAAGGCTCAAGATCTCTAGATCTAGAAATGGTGAATGTCGAGGATGATCTGAAAAAGAAGTGAAGAAGACTGGCGCAATCCTGTTGGAAGAGATTGAAGAAATGCGGGTAAGTTTATAGATAAGTGCATCTTTATAAAGTTTATCTTTTATAGATCTATACGCGAGGTTCGTTTCATGAAAACGCGTGTATACACGGGTGCATATCTATTACGAGAAATGCAGGTTATATTTGATATTCGGATTACGAGTGGTCTCGATGTTATTTGAAGCGATGAGCAAGGTATGATTGTTGATAAGTAAAGGGTTATATTGAATTTGTTGGATCCAGTGTGAAAATTTGATGAAACGTGGTCCATAGAGGTGCTGAGGGTTGTAGCCTTCAGTCAGGGGGTTGTAGCTCCCTTCCAGGTGAGGCTGGTAAACGAGATCAGGGGGTCGTAGCTCCCTTCCAGGAGAGGCTGGTAAACGAGAGCGGGGGGTCGTGGCTCCCTTCCGGGGATGAGGCAGTAGAAGCGAGAAAGGTTGTAGCCTTTTGGCGGGTGGGTGCTGCATCTTTGGTTTGAGTACGCCACGATTACATGATTGTAAGAAGTTTCTTAATAATAAATTTTTGTTTGGCTCTGCTGATGGCAGGTGGTTTTCTCCCGAATTGGGTTTCCACCTAAAAATCCTGGTGTTCATGTGTGTTGCATAGTCTGCACCTGTTTACTGTTTCTGAAACATCTGATGAATGAATAATGAAATGATTTGAGTTAAGATTCAAACACATAATTAGATCTCTGGACATACGCGAGTTCTATAAAGGATATCCGCGTATATACACTAGTTTCCTTCAGTAAAGTAGCGTATGGGTTTTTAGAAACGAAAAATTTAAAGTTTGATTGTCTGCACTAAATACTGATTCACCCCCCCTCTCAGTATTTTTCCCAACAATTGGTATCAGAGCAGGTCCTTCTGAAAAATCTTAGCCGCTAGAAGGAAGATCAAGCAAGATGAGCCTTCAAGAAGGAACAACATCTATCAAGCCTCCGCTCTTCAATGGAAGCAATTTAATCTTTTGGAAAATGAGGATGAGATCCTTTCTTCAGTCTATGGGAGCAGATATATGGGCCATTGTTGAACAAGGATATCAATATCCAGCTGCTACACCAACAGACCCAACTGAAAGGAAGAATTATGAATCAAATGCAAAAGCGGTCAATGCTATAACAGGAAGTCTAGCAGAATCAGAATTTGTCAAAGTCATGCATCTGAATACAACAAAAGAAATATGGGACAAAATCATTCTGAGTTATGAAGGTGATGCAAAGGTAAAAAGTGCAAAACTCCAAACTCTCAGAATTGAATATGAAAATTTAAAGATGCATAGTGATGAGAATATTGCCAGTTTCTTTTTATGTCTTGATGATGTTGTAAATCGTATGAAAAATCTGGGAGAAACAATAACCGAAATTACTTTGGTTGAGAAAATTTTGAGATCACTAACGGCAAAATTTGAGTCAAAAGTCTCTGCTCTTGAAGAAAAACAGGATCTTCAAAATCTTACTGTGGTGCAACTTCATGGCATACTGACCGCATATGAAATGAGAAGAGGAGGACCATCTGAAGTTTAAGAAGCTGTTTTTAGAGCTTCTACAAAAGGGAAAGAAGTACAAGAAGCAGAAGGATCAGGATATATTTCGGAAGAAGATGAGGCAAATTTTGTAAAGAAACTTCAACTTGGTACAGGACGGTTTAGAGGTAAGCTTCCTTTCAAATGTTTTAATTGTGGAAGAGTTGGTCATTATGTTGCTAAGTGTCCTCACAAAGAAACACCTGCAAAAGGAAAGGAAGTAGCTAGAAATAAGAACCGGTCTAGCACTAGAAGAAGTTACTATACTCATGATGAAAGTGATGGGGTATCTGATAGTGAGGAAGAATGTGAACAAGATATTAGACTTCTCATGGCTTTTGAATCTAAAGAAGAAAATGATACTTTTGTGGATTCTCTAGAGGACAATGATTTTCTTGAAGAGAACAATCAACTCAAAATACGCTTAGAACAAAGCAGAATTCTCTTAGAAGAATATAAAATTCTCTTGGAAGAAAGGAAAATAACCATCGAGACTCTGGAAAAGCAGGTTGAAGAGGCAAAGAAACACAATGAGAAATTAGAATGTGAAGTGGTAAGTGTAAGAAAAGAATTTGAGAAATCAAAGACTCTGAATTTCAGATTTGCTAAAGGATCTGAAACCTTAGATGAGATTATCAAGGTACAACATTCTCCTCTTATAAAGACAGGTCTTGGATATATTGGAGAATCTTCTCAAGCTTCAGCACCAAATTATCTAAAAGCAGCTACAGCTGGTTTACAAAATTCTGCCACTCAGCAAGGGAATAAATAATCTTTATAGGTAAAGCATGATCATCTTAATGCAAGGAACACTAACAGGAATATCTTTCAAAGAAGCCCCAATCAACAGGTAAATTCAAGTAGAAGATTTCATGATCATAGAAATTTCTTCTTCAATGGACAATGTTTCTCATGTCACAATTTTGGCCATAAAGCTGCTCAATGTGTTGCATATAAAACCATCATGACAAGAGAAGCAAGAAAGAAAAGGGTTGATATTGAAACAAAGAAGAATACCTATAACAACTTTTCTCCTCTTCTAAATGAAGTTGAATGTGCCTATTGCAATAACTATGGGCATGAAGAATTTGAATGCAGGAGCAAAGTTTAGCCAAAAGAGCATCTTCCTTCAAAATCCAAAATATGGAAAAAGAAGGAATCACAGGTTGAAAATTGTGGCATAGCGTTATTTGCGGAAGGTGAAGAAAATCAATGGTACATTGATAGTGGATGCTCGAGACATATGACAGGTGATAAACACAAACTTCGTGCATATAGTGCTCTAGAAAAGGAAAAGAAAGTTACTTTTGGAAATGATACTCCTGCTGTAATTAAAGGAAAAGGGTCTGTGTTTCTAAAAGAAAAGGTGAAGGCTAATGATGTCATGTATGTGGATGGATTAAGGCATAATTTGTTAAGTGTAAGTCAAATGTGTGATCAAGGAACTGAAGTTGTCTTTAGTTCAAAAGAATGTGTGGTTCGTGATCTTGATACAGGTAAAACAATTATAAAAGGAAAAAGAACTCCAAGCAACCTGTATGTATTGAAGAACTACAAAGAACAATGTTACTTGAGTAAATCTTCAGAAAACTGGCTATGGCATAGAAGGTTGGGGCATCTAAGCTTCTCTCAAATCAACAAATCAAGCAAACTTAATGTTGTTCGTGGTCTTCCCAATATTTCTCTACCTGAAAGTATCATATGCAAATCCTGTCAATTCGGTAAGCAAACCAGAGTGCAATTCAATGCCAAGGAAGGATCATCAAGTAAGCCTCTTGACCTCATTCATACTGACATATGTGGACCTATGAGGAAAAAGTCACCACGTGGTGAAGAATACTATATCTTATTCATTGATGATTTCTCTAGAAGGTGTTGGATTGGGTTGATCAAACACAAAGATGAAGCATTTGAAAAATTTCAGATCTTCAAAGCGCTGGTTGAAAATGAATTAGATCTAAAAATCAAGTGTCTTAGATCTGATCGAGGAGGAGAATATACATCAAATGAATTTTTTGAATTTTGTGAACAACATGGCATAAAAAGATAGTTTTCTGTAGCAGGCACTCCACAACAAAATGGCATAGCAGAAAGAATGAATAGAACAATTCAACAAATGGCTAGAGCTATGCTTGATGATTCCGGAACACCTGACATTTTTTGGGGAGAAGCAGCTCACACAGCAGCAAATATTCTTAACAAGGCACATGTTCGGGTAAATAGTGACAAAACTCCATATGAACTCTGGTATGGTAATTCTCCCTCTGTAAAACATTTTAGAGTTTTTGGAAGTAAATGCTTTATCAAAAATAATGATGAAAAGCTTGGCAAGTTTGAACCTAGATCAGATGAAGGAATACTTCTTGGTTACTCATCTACAAGCAGGGCATACAAATGCTACAATAAAAGGCTTCGAAATATTGTTGAATGTATTGATGTTGTTATTGATGAGTCTCATGCAGTCCCTAAAGAAGAAAGACAAACAACAGAAGAAGATGATGGTGACTTTTGTCCCTCTACATCAAATAGAAATGATATAGACAGTGGATCCAATGAAGAAACTAAAGATGATTTATCCGGAAAGGCTCCATCCAGATATGTTCAAAATAATCATCCTGAATCTCAAATTTTGGGAGACAAGGAATCAGGTGTACAAACAAGGAGGACTCTTGTGGGATCTCCTAGCTATTTGGCATTTCTATCCACGATTGAACCACACAATGTCAATCAAGCTAGCAAAGATGAATGTTGGATTCATGCCATGAATGAAGAACTTGATCAAATTGAAAAGAACCACACTTGGGAATTGGTACCAAGACCACATGATAAAAATGTCATTGGAACCAAATGGATATTCAAGAACAAGCTAAATGAGAATGGGGACGTTATAAGAAACAAAGCTACACTGGTTTGCAAAGGGTATACTCAACAAGAAGGTATAGACTTTGAAGAAACTTTTGCTCCTGTAGCTAGACTTGAAGCCATAAGAATGTTTCTTGCTTTTTCAAGTTTTCAACAAATCAAATTTTATCAAATGGATGTTAAATCTGCATTTCTCAATGGTGATCTAGAAGAAGAAGTTTATATAGAACAACCTGAAGGCTTCATTTTGGGAAATGATGAAAATCTTGTTTGTAGACTTAAAAAGGCTCTATATGGTCTCAAACAAGCTCCAAGGGCATGGTATTATCGTCTTGACAAATATCTTCATCAACAAGGATTTTCAAAGGGGTCTACTGATAGTAACTTATACACAAAATTTGAAAATGATAAACTATTGATTATGGTTTTATATGTTGATGATATGATTTTTGGAAGTAATGAAGAATCTATGAGTCGGTAATTTGCTTCTGTCATGTAGCAAGAATTTGAAATGTCTTTACTTGGGGAACTAACATTTTTTCTTGGCTTACAAGTGCATCAAACTACAGAAGGTATATTCTTATCTCAAGCAAAATACCTTAAGAAAATTCTGAAGAAGTATGGGATGGAAGAGTGCAAACCTGTAAGTACACCAATGGTAACCGGATGTAATCTCAGTTCTCATGATGATTCTCCCACAGTGAATCAACCAGAATACAGATCTATGATAGGAAGTCTACTTTATCTCACTGGGACTAGACCAGACATTATGCATGCAATTGGGATTGTTGGACGATTCCAAGCTAATCCAAAAGAGTCTCACCTTCAGGCTGTCAAAAGAATATTCAAATATCTACAAGGAACTCAAGACTTTGGACTATGGTATCCAAAGAATGCTGATCTTACTCTTCATGCTTATACTGATGCAGATTGGGCTGGAAATGTTGATGATCGGAAAAGCACAAGTGGTGGTGCATTCTATATGGGGCCCTGATTGGTATCTTGGTTCAGCAAGAAGCAAAGCTCTATTGCCTTATCTACAGCAGAAGCAGAATATGTGGCCGCCGCATCATGTTGCACTCAACTTCTCTGGATGATGCAAACCTTACAAGACATTCAAATCAAATGTTCACCTCCTATCTCCATTATGTGTGATAATACAAGTGCCATCAGTATTTCAAAGAATCTTGTTATGCATTCCAAGACCAAGCACATTCCCATCAAGTATCACTTCTTACGTGAACAAGTGCTTGAAAAAAAGGTGAAGTTGGAGTATGTTCCCTCTAAAGAACAAGTTGCTGATATATTTACCAAACCTCTGCCCAGGGAAGCATTCGAATATCTCAGACAGAAGCTGGGAATGGTCTCTGCCTCTCAGAAGATCAGATCTGCTTAATTTCAGAAGATTAAATTGGATACGTGGATTTCCTGAAAGACAGTCACGTATATATGCGAGTTCATACACAGAAAACCGCGAAAGATGGTTACCAAAGGTTCGTCGCATTCTTCGCGCGGCAGCCGCCTCCATGCCCATGCTCTCCATGCTCTCACTTCTTAAGCTTCTTTCATTCTCTGATATTGGGTGAAGATGCCTTGATGATTGGCTGTTGAAAGTGTTCAGGTTACTCAAGCTAAGGAGGAGTTTTGGTCATATGGAAACGATGCACAGTTTCATGGGGAGCATTAGCCTGACAGAGAATAATGCATTTTTGGCATTATGATGGTTCTGAAACTTGATCTCTTTCTTGAGGTCTTTTTGGTTTTGGTTGTGAAAAGTCATACTTGTAATTTGATGAAAAGGTCATGTTGAGACCCATGATGTAATTTGTAATATTCAGTCATGTAAGGACTGGTTCAAATTTGTAAACCCACTTGGTTGGGTAGTTGAGTCAAAATGTGTAAACCCACGTGGTTGGGTAGTTGAGTTGAAATATGTAAATCCACTTGGTTGGATATTTGATATAAGCATGAGTCCTTGGTGATAGGAAGGTCATAGAGTCATGTACTTCATTGAAAAATATGCTTTAAGTTTCAGCATGAACTCAGGGGGAGCATGGTCACTTCAGTGTACATCAGATCTGCAGAGCACTTCCTTCTACAAGAGGAGAAAAACCTTGTGTTGGTTTTGGTCCGCCCTTTGCCCTTGATGTCAAAGGGGGAGAGTGACATGGTGTTTGAATAAAGGGAAATAATGGTGTCAAATAATGGGGAGAGTGACATGGAGTCATTGTATTCTTAATGTATCTATATGTTGTGGTGATCAAACACCATCGTGGTTGCCATCAAGTCCAAAGAGGGATATTGTTGGCAATATGATGCTGAGTGTTGTCCTTGATGGCAACCCACTTGATGAAGATGATGGCAACCTACTTGATGAAGTTGTCCTTGATGGAATATGTCTTGATGAACTTGTTAAATAATGTATATCTGATGTATCTACAATGAGTACAGAAGGTAATGATGGAAAGAATGTCAGTATGTGCCGGAATATGATAAAAAGAGTATGTCTCAAGGCATACGCGGATTTGTCTAGACTAAGTAGCGTATGCACGCGGGTAATAACGTGCCAAGTCGCGTATGGGAAAAAGCGCTCTAAATATTTAAAACTAGGGGTAATCACCATGGTATTGACCCATTGTATTGAGTAATGATTCGTCTATGTGACCTCGTCCAGGAATACCATCGAAAGTAATGTGGTTTTGACTCATGGTATTGATAAAGGGTAACCCTATATAAGGAGAAGAAAATCTTTGTGCAAAAGGTGTGCACGTGTCTGGGCTTTGATGAATACTTCACTCTGAAGTATATCTGTATGGTTGAACCCTGTTCTTAATTGATAGATCTGAATCTATGATGCACCTATGAACATGATGAAGGCTCAAGATCTCTAGATCTAGAAATGGTGAATGTCAAGGATGATCTGAAAAGAAGTGAAGAAGACATGGCGCAATCCTGTTGAAGAGATTGAAGAAATCTGGGTAAGTTTATAGATCTGGTCTGTACTGCAAAGTTGATCTTTTATAGATCTATACGCAGGTTCGTTTCATGAAAAGCGCATGTATACGCGGGTCTGTGGAAGGAAAAGCGCGTATGCGTAGTTAGGGTTTTTCCCTAGAAAATGCACTGAAGTATACGCGGGTTTGTCCTCTGAAAAGCGCGTATATACGCGGATCTGATTAAATAAAAGCGCATATGATTTCTGATCTAATGGTTGCTGAAGGTTGAATGTGTTTCTGCATATCTATTCTGAAGTCTGGGTTATATCTGATATTCTGGTTACAATGGTCTCTTTGTGCATTTGAAAACGGTAAACCAGTATGATTGATAAGTGAAGGGTTGTCGCATTGAAAAATTTGTTTTGATCCGATTTGAAAATTGATGGCATTAACAGTGCGATGGTCTTGAGGTGAAAGCCTTGATCGGGGGGTTGTTTCTCCCTTCCGGGAGAGGCTGGTAAACGAGTTCGGGAGGTCGTAGCTCCCTTTAAGGAAAGGCCCAGTAAGCAGACGAGGGTTGTGGACTCCTTCTAGGATTAAGGAGGTGGTAAACGAGAGAAGGTTATAGCCTTCTGTAGGTGGGTGCCTGTGTGCTGGTTTGAGTCTGCACCAGTACATGATTGTAAGAAGTTTTCTTAATAATAAATTTTGAAGGCTGAAACGACGGCAGCGGTGGTTTTCTCCCGAATTGGGTTTCCACCTAAAAATCCTGGTGTTCATGTGTGTTGCATATGTGTGATGATTATTCTGTTCTGTCTGCACTTGTTTACTGTTTCTGAAACATCTGATGAATGAATAATGCAATGATTTGAGTTAAGATTCAAACACATAATTAGATCTATGGACATACGCGAGTTCTATAAAGGATATCCACGTATATACGCTAGTTTCCTTCAGTAAAGTAGTGTATGGGTTTTTAGAAAGGAAAAAGTTAAAGTTTGATTGTCTGCACTAAATACTGATTCACCCCCCCCTTGTTGTGTAGATTAATCCGTCTTGCGGACAGGACCGATCTCTCTAGTACTAAAAGTAACTAGCAACAAACAGCCAATTATACTAATCTCTCTCTAAGCATACAAGATTCATAAAACACTATATAGGTGTAAGGCCTACCTTATGTCCAACGCTTGCTTGATCTCGTTGAAGTCCTTCCCGTGCACTTGAAAGAACGTTCCTCGTGAATCTGCAGTCACAAACAAGCAAAAAGATTACACAACACTTGTATAGACATTATTATAAACCATACTCATCATAATGATCAAGGAATTTATGAAATAAACGATGAATAGACAGTTTAATGAGAGAAATGAGCATATTTGTATTAACTTCAAATAAAGAAAACCTTTACAACCTGTGCCTTGATGTTGTGCAGGTCCTCCCGGGGTCCGAAGCAGGAATCTCTTCTAATTTGACAAGCATTGCACTCTTTGAACCAAAACAAATAGAGATGAGTGATTTAACCTCACAGAAAGTCTTAGTTAACTGAGTCTGAATCTCAACAGCATTTAACTTCAAATATCTTAAGCTTGAACTCCCTTTGAGGCTACCCAAGGCCTCTTTTTATAGTGGAAAAGAGGAGGTTTCTTGTTCCAAATATGAAGGGATAGAATCCTCCTTCAAAGGGATGAGCTCCTTACATCAAGGGGTTAGCTCCATCAAGTGAGGGATGCATGAACCTTCTCAAAGCGTATCCATTCCCGAAAATTCCCATCTAGAATCTTCTAGAATTCATCTAAAATCAACTTTTTATCTTTACTTTCTCGCCTTTTTGAGTTTTACAGAGGTCCGCACCCATAACACAAAGAATGTGCGGTATGGTTCCGCAGGCAAGCTGAAATTTAGGTGCGGGACCACAGGAAATGAACAGAGAAAGTGCGATACCAATGTTTAGGGGATTTTTAGGAACTTTTCTCTGATTTTGAAAGCTTGACATGAGGAGCTGATATGTTAGACTTGCAAAAGGAGGAAGTATGAGTAATAATGAGCTCATACTCATAGTAAAATGTCAGGATGATAGATTTTAGTGTAACAAATTGCCCCCTAAAGTGAAAAGTCTGGAATAGATGAAGCTGTAGTCTGTCATATATGAAGAGTGCAGTACTTTATCATTTCAAAGATCATCCTGTGGACACCCCAGTCGGAACCTGTAAAAACATTCAATGCAAAATATATACATATATATGTCATCACTAAGGTAGGCATTCCCATACTCAGATTAAAACTAACTAGAAACTAACTCAAATCGTTCTGATACAGGAATGATTTTGAATACATCATAGTACAGATATATGTAGACACAGTATGGACGCAACCATCTATTTATAAATAGTCTACTGTATAGATGACAACAAAATTCATCGCAGCCTGGATGGTGGAAACTAGATCCAGGGTCTTGATTTCCACATCTCGAACTAGTACGATTCTATCCATGTGAATAAATGTGTTGAAGTTGAACATGGTAGAAACCACTTGATTACCAGTCAATGATGTGAACTGTTAACAAGTGTGAGAGAAACCACCAGTAATGTCAATGGCTCTCAAAGTACTCAGTACAATCCATGAAATGTGAATGAATGAGGTGAAGTCGAACATCTCACGAAATCATTCGATCGAAGGTCAATGATGCAACCTGTCGTCGAAGGCGAGAAACCTGCCATTAAGGCATGCAGATTTCAAGGTACTGACGATTTCTGGATCAACTTCCTAGATAATATGCTGATGTCGATAGAAAGTGATCCGTCGTAGGCACGCCCACAACACGAAATCATAGATCAAGTTTTGAAAATATATTGGCAAGGACTGACTCAGGGATGGTCAAAAGATGGATGACAAATATTTTGCAGATGAATGGTTTATTTGAACTGTTCTCTTGAACACATAACGACACTGCAGATGGTTTGGTAACAATTGACCCAAAGCTAATACCCAGAAACCGGCTGAAGACTTTCAATATGGTTTGATTAACTGTTAGGCAAAGGATTTCCCAACCCAGGTGAATGAAAATGTCGTGTTCAAGAGTGGTTGACTGAATTTTCGAAAAATTTAAAATACAACAAACACGCCCATTTTTCTCTCTTTTTTCCCCCACCATTTCTGGCAAGTACCTCTTTATTTTTGACAAGCTTGAGGAGGATAACATTTGCTTGATTATAAGCTCATCCTTCGGATGAGTCCAACTTAGTTTAAGATTCGAACCCTAAGAAGGAGTGGTTCGTTCCTGTTTTTAAAATTGAACAGGTCCTTTACTGTTAAGTTTTAACGAGTCCAGTATAGGAGAAACTCGATGTTTTTCAATTTTAGGGAGTCAGAAGAAAAAACTTAAGAAAACTCCATGGGTGTACTTTTTCATAAATTTAGTCTCTCGAGCCCGAAAAAAGATAAAATAATGCGGGAGAGAACTCTATTGACCGTAATTAGTCAACGTATACCTTTTTCGTAAATAGTCCATTTCAGTCCGTAAAAGGGGTAAACTTATACTGAAAGGACGATCATTCATTTACTTTAACGAGTTCGAATAATCAAGTACTCGGCAATATTTTCATATTTAGAGAGTCTGAAAAGGGCTTAAAAGAGGACTCCAAGGTTTCGCTTTTTCGTAAAATTTTTGAAAGAGTCCGAAAAAGTGATAAAAGTATGCTCTTTTGTTGAAAAACGATCAGTTCACCTGAAAAATCCAGTTTCTGCACAAAAACTTGAAACATTACACATACCTGTTTTAAGATAAGTAAAAATGCTTTCAAAAATACCCTTTTTAAAGTGAAAAATAAATAAATTAAAAATTCATCCATTCGAAAAAACTTATAAAAAGGACTTTTTCAATTTCATTTTTACCGTTCAGTTTCAGAGTGAAAAGTAAAAATCTTTTGGGTAAGAAAGTTCCTGTGAAGATTCTAGAAAATTCGTCCGTTGGAATCGAGAACCGTCAGTCCCAGGTAATCCACAACCTCTCAATCTTGTTTTTTATCCGTTTCAAATTTGTTTTTAGGCTTTAGTTTGAATTTTTGGGGCAAAGAATGGTTTAAAATTTCGCCCGCGGGGTCCGCAGGTGGGACATATGTTACCTGCGGACCCCGACTTTTTCATATAAGGAAAAGGTTGTGGGTCCCGCACCCGGCACGAAATACGCGTGCGGAGCTATGCTCTGTTTACACAGAGTGGGTGCGGTACCCGCGTGGTTGGATTTAAAACAATGGTTTCTCATTTGTTTGCCAAAATTTTTCAAATAAGATTATTCTAACTTGCCTTTTTTATGTATTGTAGGATTAACAAGATGCTTATCTGGCGAGAAAGTGAGCACGAGGAAGTGGATGAAGCCACCATACTCCATTTGCCCACACAACAGGCATTAAAAGCATGTGGCTTGTACAAATTTTGGGCCATCTCAGGCATGAGGGCACAAGTAGAACTCTTGACATGGTTGGTGAACAGATGGAATGTGCAGGACCAGTGCTTCTTCATTGGTGGCCACCAGCTCGAAATTGAGTTGGAGGATATATATTTCTTGACTGGTTTGTCCAAGAGGGGCGAACAAGTTTCTTTGTTTGGGACTAGGCCAGGTGGCCAGACTGTCGCTAGTCTCCAACTAGAATTCTGCAATGATCAGGCAAATCCTCGGGACAAACGGATTGACATAAAACACATCATCCGTCCTGAATTGAAAGTTATTGCTTTTACTGTTACCAAACTGTGTGGGAGTGCTGCGCTTCATGTAGCTACTGGTTCCCAAATGCGTATTGCCGTGGACTGTTATCGCGGCACCATCTTTAACTGGTGTGAAGCTGTGTTGGCCAATGTAAAAGGCCAACTAAACAGAGCAAAAAATGGGAAACTGAATAACTGTGGATATGGATCCATCGTTGTTTCTTTTGCTCTGGAGAGGATCCCCTTGTTAGCTCCACAGAGTATCGCTGTTGATGCCGGTCGACCTCGAGAACCGAGAATGGTTCGTTGGTCCGCGTTGATGGCCCGTCATGCTATTGAGGGTACTGAGATTGTGCGATTTCCTTCTTCATATTTTCGTTGGCTGGATCGCCAACTTTTTGTGATAGAGGATTTTCCATATGCCGGGATAGATTTCCGCGGTGACAGAGAAATGGTTCTCCCAGCAGGGGAACAGTGGGATGAGTCAGGTAGAATCATTTTTCAACGTTTGCTAAATTCTAATTTTTTAATTTTTTATCATCTTGAAAACTAATAACCAAAAGTTATTTGAAAACAGATTTGGGTCCACAAAGACCAATCCATCTCCATCCTTCCGAAAGAAGACAACCAGTTGCGCCCGCACCAACCCCAGCAGGCCAATCAGTGGAGATTTTGACTGATTTGGAGCATCATCTAGAGCGTTTGACTCTAGATATTCCAGAGACCAGCATAGATGACATTCCTCTCAGGCTGCAGAGATATGTGATTGGAGTCCCAGGACCTTTCAGGAGGTTCCTATGCAGGGTGGCCCGGGCAGTGGTTTCTTATCGTGATCACCATCAGTGATGGGATGATCGTGTAGACTCATATTTTTGAATTTTGTATTATCATTTTTGCCGATCATAAGGTGTTTCCAACCTATGATCGAAGACGATGTATATTTTTTGAAAACACTCCTATACTATGATATATCACTATTTGCCGGCTATCTGTGTACATATGTGAATGTTGTTTGTTTTACTGCTTTTGATTATTGCAAATGTCTATTTATCATACTAGAAGAAATTGAATCTGCTAATGTATTTAAATGTCTTGGAATATGCTGATATTCAATGTAATCAAACTCACGTTCCAAGAGACGAACTCTCAAAAACAACCGTAATAACACTGGATTTCTAATGGTATAAACCCTGTTAAGTTGTAATACAACAAGTTCAGAATCCAACCTCACAATCAAACTCCGAATTCCAAATGATATGGATTCAGACAATAACTCAATCACTGCACTATACTCGGCAATGTTATTTGTTGTTTGACCAAGGTTTACCCCATGCATGGATACTAACTCGTCAGAGGGTGAATAGATAACCCAAGCTGCGGAAGAAATGTTCCGTGTACTACGACAAGCACCATCAGCAAAACCAATGTATGTTCGAAGAGACGTCGACATCTGCAATATCAAGAGTAAAACTCAGATAAGCAGGAATAGTGACAAAACACACTTCTAAACTAGGCACACTTTTCTAATCTAAAACACACCAACAGTAAAGAAATCTAAACTAACAAAAATCTCCACACCTCATTTAAGCATAATATCGCTTTAGATAAAGCCCATTTCTGGGTTTATCCAAAGGGACACTGTCAAAATCTATCAACTCATAGGCCCCTTTTGCTAATTTTCGTTTAACAATATAAGGACCATGCCACATAGGCACGAATTTCCCAGCTCCTAGCTTGTCGTTAGCTTGATCATAAAGTAAAACTAGGTCTCCTTCTGAAAAATTTCGAGGGGTCACACTTCTATCATACTGAGCTTTTATCCTTTTAACATGAGCCTCGTTTGCTATTGCAGCATTTCGTCGATTCTCATCTAATTGGGCTAAGTATAAGAAACGTTTCTCCTCTTCAAACATAGCTGGAAGTAATTCTACGGCTAATTTTAGTGACGGTATTTCGCATTCAATCGGCAACACAGCTTCCAAACCGTAAACCAGTTGAAAAGGAGTGAAACCCATTGATGTTTTGACTGAGGTTCGATATGCCCAAACCGCTGAAAATAACATGGAATGCCAATTCGTCTTGTGAATACCAATGATTCGTTTAATCATGGTGACTAAAAATTTGTTAATGGCTTCAACCAGACCATTGGCTTGCGGATAATACGGAGTGGAACTATCGTGGCGCAAGCCAAGCTGGTCTGTCAGTTCAGTCATCATGACATTCCGAAAATGACTTCCATGATCCGTAATAATAGCTTGAGGAACACTGAACCTAGTAATTATGTGATTAAATATGAATGTTGCAGCAGTCTTGCCGTCAGCTGAAAATGTAGGCATCGCCTCGGCCCATTTTGTAAAATAATCTACTGCTAAGATAATATAGGCATGCCCCCCGGCCGAGTGAGGGTTACATGTAATAAAATCGATACCCCATTTTGCGAAAGGACCAACAACAATTATAGGGTGAAGAGGAGTGGGTGGCGCGCGCATTTTTCAATAAAAAATTTGACAGTTGTGGCATTTCCGAACCGCATAAATACAATCTTTAAACAACGTTGGCCAGAAATATCCTGCACGCAATATCTTTTGGGCTGTGGCATACCCAGACATATGACCGCGACATGCTCCAGAATGGCAGTCATTTAACACCTTTTCAGCTTCTTCATGAGTTAGACAACGTCGGAAAACAGAATCCGCTCCACGACGATAAAGTGTATCACCAATGATATTATACTGTTGGGATTGGAAGCGTATTTTCCGTCGCTGAGTTCGTGAGATGTCAGGCCGAAAAGATTGGGTTTGGAGATAAACAATAATATCTCCATACCAAGGATCAAGTGTACTGATGAGAAACAAAGATTCGTCCGCAATGGACTCTTCTGCCACTATTTCAGTATCAGTAGAGGGGAAATCGCACATCAGTTCCGCAAATACCAAAGATTTGTTTGCCTTGGATTTTTCAAATTCCAAGTCAAATTCCTGCAGGATAACTATCCATTTGGAATATTTGCCCCCTAGCAATTGTTTGGTCAAAATATACATCATGGGGTTGCAATTAGAAATTACTATGGTTTTACGTAACAAGATGTAATGTCTAAAACGTTGAACAGCTTGAACAGCTGCCAAGGCCAATTTCTCCACATGTGTGTACTTGATTTCAGTCGGATGTAGATTCCGACTAAGATAATAAATCACATGTTCATTGTGAGATTCATCTTCCTGAACTAGTACCATTCCAATGGTGGAATGAGAAGCAGCGAGGTACAACATGTAATCTTGGTTGTAGTTGGGAGGATGCAATAACGGTGCATTGGTCAACGCGTGTTTAAGTGCATCAAAAGATCGATCAGCGATCTCATCCTAAAAGAAAGGAATATTCTGTTTCAACAACCAGGTAAAACCCTTTGTAAGCTCGGCATAGTTAGGAATAAACCTACGTAAAAAGTTTGCTTTCCCCTGCAAACTTTGGAGTTGGCGCAAAGTCGAAGGAGGAGGCAATTTAACAATAGCTTTGACCTTCGATGGATCGACGCGAATACCTGCTTTCGAGACAACAAATCCCAGTAATCGACCCGATTCTACGCAGAAAACACATTTATGCGGATTCAGCCTTATCCGATAATGCCTACATCTCATAAAAATTGCTCGTAAATGAGTGAGATGATCGGCCCTACATAATGAATGAGCAGGTAAATCATCGAGATATGGCTGGACAATGTGCTTAATGTCATGAAATGCATAAGACATAGCCCGTTGAAAAGTTGCTCCAGCGTTCTTTAGTCCAAAAGGTAGTTTACAATAAGCAAACGTTCCCCACGGACAAATAAAAGCTGTTTTGGGTTGATCTGCAGGGAGTATGTTTATTTGATTGTAGCCGAAAAAGCCATCCATGAAGGAAAACAATTCACTGCCAGCACAATCATCGATTATTTGATCGATATAGGGAGTTGGATAATTATATTTTGGACACGCTCGATTAATATCCCTATAATCGATACATACTCTTATAGTTCCTTGTTTTTTAGTCACAGGAACAATATTCGATACCCAATCCGTTAAAGGAACTGGATAAATGAATCTCGCTCGAAGTAATTTTTCAACTTTAGTTTTTATAGCAGTAGCTTCTCTAGGATGAATTTGACGTAATCATTGACGAACAGGTTTAGCATCTGGGTAAGTCTTAATTTCATGAACGACGATCGATGGATCAATTCCTGGCATTTCTTCATAAGACCAGGCAAACACATCACGGAATTCTTGAAATAGGGCTTTATAAGTCTGAATTTCTTCATCCGTACAACAAGCACCTATATGAATGTTTTCAATTATTCCTGGTTTTACTGAAATGTCAATTGGAACTATTCTAGATATATTTTCCAAATTTAACTCAGAATCAAGATTTTGCAATGGATTCTGAGGTTCCTCGGCATATTCAGCAGTAAAAATTGAAGCAAAATCATCTTCAAAATGATCTAATTCAGGTAAAAATGAAGATCGATGATGTAGATCTGCCCATGGTAAATCATCAATAGACAAAAACTCACGAATTTGCTCATCTGTATGAACAAGTTCAGGAAATGTCGTTGTAACTGAACTAGATATAGAAAGTGATTCCTCTTGGATCCCATTCATTGGATCAACTTCGGTTAAAAAAGGGTTGGAAAAAGACTGTACAGCCTGGTACGCAATTTCAAATGGACTCAAAGGCATCACGCCATTAAATGAATCTATCTCGGATTCTGAAGGTATAATCCAAGGATTATCAAACATAACACTGTCTGACGAAATCATATGAATACTTGCAGTAGAAGACGATACGTTAGGAGGAGGAAAGGAAAAAGTTCCTAGTAAACCAGAATCTTTAATCAAACCTACTCCAACATCCTTATAAGGGATAGCCGTTTTACCAACATGCTGGATTGTTTCTGTAGAGGCTGGGTCAGACGAGAAATAAGTTAATTGATCTATTGTCACGATCTTTCCTTGATATGGAAATTTTATGAGTCGAAAGACCGAAGAGACAACAGCAGTCATAGCATAGGACCAACTACGACCTAGAAGAAGGTTGTAATCTAGAGGGGCATCAACCACTTCCACATCTAGATTAACGATTTTACCTTCGACCCCTATGGGTAAATCCTGCAAAATACCAAAAGGTTGAAAACCTCGACCATCAAAAGCCTTTAGAATTGTCAGAGATTGATTAAGTGTAGGAGAACCAAGTGATTTCCAACACTGAATCGACATAATACACGTTGAAGCTCCCTCATCAATCACAGTCCGAAAAATAGGTCTATTTTTTACTAACACTAGAATCTGGAAAGCCATTTGGTGAGGAAGACGTGGTGTACTATTTTCTAAATCGAATATTATAAGGTTAGAATCCTGAACATCGACAGCTCCTATGGCAGACAATAATAATTTACGTTGTGCTGGACATGATTGCAGCACTTCCAAAGCCGACATTGCTGAAGGAGAAACAGCTAAGTCTTCAACAATGTTGTAATTTTGAGCAGCTCTCGCATGTGGATTGAAAGCTGATTTACGAAGAACACCTTTAGCAGGCGGTTTGATTATTAAGTCTGGATTTTGTTTCTCGATCTGTAGCGGACCGGAAACAGGAGGAGGTGTATTTTATGTATTGGCATTAGAAGTCTCTGCTTCTTTGCCATCAACAGGATTCTTAGAACCGTAATCTTGCGATCGCGTCACAATCCTTACATGAGACATCATCATAATAGGCTCTTCTAAAGTAGTCGAGGAAGAACCAATCATTTTACTATCTTGAATTGGAAAATGATCCTTCAAGACAACAGGTTGTTGCGATCCTTTAACGAATTTCGTAACTTCGTCTCGATATGGACATTCTTTCGTGAAATGATCTTGTTCACAAATGAAACAAGGATAGCGAGGTTTACGTTTTTCGTCATTGGATTCATCTTTATCAGTTTTCTCTTTCGAATTATTTTTGTTTTTGTTCCTCCCCTTCTTTTTACCACCGGATTTTGATTTTGTCGTAGATGTTTCAACGACATGAATGTTGGCGGAAACTTCGGGAGAAGATTCTCCTTTCGGGGAATCAGGTAAAGTTATAATTGGAGAAGAATTCTTTGAGGATTTCTTCTTACTTTTAGAATTGACTGTACCAATCATACCGTCAGCGGCATGAGACCCTGAAGGAGCGGCAGCTATTTGACCTTGTTTTGGAAGATCTGGGATTTTTTCATGTAGAGTACCTGACTGCGTATAAACGAGGTCAAGGTACTGAGCCTGAGCAATTAATTTCTCTTCAGTAACAACACCAGCCTTAGCTACATCTTCAGTGATCTTGGGTAATAATGATTTAACAAACCATTCTGCCAAAATTTGATCCGGAATATAAACTTTTACCAAACGTCGTCTACGTCGCCATTCATGAATATGATCAGAAATATACGTGGACGTAGATTGTTTTAGCGAAGTTAATAATTCTGTGCCATTGTTGTATCTGACAGGCAACTGAAAATGAGTCAAGAAAGCTGTTGCTAACTGACTGAAATTATGAAACGAGCTGCGTGGTAACTCAATGTACCATTTAGCCGCAAGACCTATAATGGTTCTTTGGAAAATAAGTAAGCGAATCGAATCATCAACGATTGAATTAGATGCACACTAAAGGTGATAAGTCATAACATGATTCGATGGATCCTCTCCTGACTTACCTTCAAATTTTGGTATATCACCTGGCAACTTATGAGGCATTGGCGGCCAATTTTGATAATAAAAAATAGGATCATTTGTAAGGCGCGTCAAATCAGGTAAGTCCAAAGTTGCGATAAACGGTAATTGACGATTAGGGTCTCAAAAACCTTGAGAAGCCAAAGCAGATCCATGAGGCGGATACCCAGGATAACTAGGAATCGGATTTGCATTAGGTATTGTATAACCTCCCGAAAAACCAACATGAACCGAACCATACTGAGGTTGCTGATAAGTGTAACCGGGGTACGGTTGATACTGATAGCTTGGATTCTGTACATAGGGACCGAATTGCGGCTGTCCCTGGTATGGTTGATACGTAAATTGAGGTTGACTTGTAACAAATGTACTTGTACCGGTTTGTCCTGTAGGTATCTGAACTAAAGTCTGAACTGAAGGTCCTGACTAAGGTACAGAGACTTGAGGAATTTGCACGGATACAGGGGTAGCCGAACTCGGGGCTACAGATACTCCAGAAACAGGTGTGACAGGTTGAACAGACGTTACAGCAGTTGCAGTAGTTTGAGGCGGAGTCTGAGGTGAACTAGGCCCAGTCTGCTGAATTGAACTAGGTGCAGGAGTTTGAATAGCTGGCTGAACAGGTTGCTGGGTTGAACTAGAAACTAATGGCTGGCCAGGTTGATAAGGCAACTGCACATTAGGCTGTAAAGGCTGTTGATATTGGGATGGATCCCACACCATCATTCCGGGGTATTGTCCCGTAGAAAGTTGAACATAAGGACCATAACCTGGTTGAACGTAGGGTTGATAATTAAAAGGTAAATTTCCGGCTCCTTGAACAGATGGTTGACCAGAAGGTTGTTGGTAACCTTGAATTGGGTACTGCCCTTGAGGTTGATAACCTTGAGGCGCGTACTGAAGCTAGGGTTGTTGAGGACCCTGAGGAGCATATTGAGTTTGGGGTTGTCCCTGAGGTATGTACTGTCCTGAAGGTTGATACCCTTGAGGTATGTACTGTCCTTGGGGTTTCCCCCCAAAATAATATGATTCCACAGTTTGTCCTGGGAAAAAGCTACCTTGAGGTTGTGCCCCGGGTGGTAACTGACTACCTTGAGGTTGCCCCCCAGGCGGTAACTGACTACCCTGAGGTTGCCCCCCAGGCGGTAACTGAGTTCCCTGAGGTTGGCCCCCAGAAGGAAACTGACTGCCTTGAGCTTGAGGATTGGGAATATTACTAGACATCATAAAAATTTGTTCTGCGTTCGACGTTTCAATTTTAAGTCCATCAAGACCAGATGATAACACGTTTTCGATGGGTTGAGGAGTTGCTCCCGAGAAAGTACCAGACAAAGACTGATATCCCGAAGGAACAGAAGGACCACCATGTAAAAATGATTCTGGAGTTTGAGAAAACATGGATGACTCTCCAGCCATAAAAGATGACAGATAATAACCTCTAGGTGTAGGATGAAATGGAATTCGAGGTGGATAAAAAGCAAGACCCGGATTCTCTAAAAAGTCTGTTAAAGAGAGATACCAAGGATTATTTCGAATGGGGCTGTAGAAAATAGATTCACGCTCCCTAAGATTTAACGATTGAGGGGAGTTGGGAAGAGATATGTCTTCGTCTGGTTTAGTAAGTTCTTCAATAGAAATAAGTCCAGGGGGAAGATTTTCTGTAATGATATTTCTTACCCTAGGTGAACCTGGATCGCTAGAAGTTGGTGTAACAAATCCTGAAGATGTTTCTAACACAGAAGATTTAGTTTCAGGTTCAGAGATTTCAGGTTCGTCAGATAATTCACCAGAAGGGGAAATACTTTCAGTAACTTCAGAAACTGAAATCGGTTCTTGAATGTATTCTGTTGTAGGTATTTGATGATCAGGATGTATAACTATTGCTGAACTTCCAATTTCTGTTGATCTAATTCTACTACTACTGGTTGCTACCAGAGCACGAAGCCCTTCAAGTTGACTTGGTGAATATTCAGGGGGTTTCCCTTGTATTCTCCGGGATTGTCTCGACAATTCCGCCACGATTAAAAATTATCTAATCACATGCAAACAAAGAAAAATTTCAATGAAAACACCTAAAGTCTCTAAGAAACAAACAATTGAATCATTCGCTTAAAAATCTAAGAGTTCAAACCACATACAAACAGGTAACTTTCCGTACAAAAAACACTAGTTGGTGATGAAATTCAACTTAGTAGAATTTTAACACGAAAAGGGCGGTTGGAACAGTTACCCCGACAACCTGCTTAATGAAACAGACTGGTGCAAGTTTCTCCACTATACCATCTCGAGTGAAGATAACCCTCCGGAGAGTCCAAGAGAGTCTAGCCGACGTCTGTTCCAGGTACAGTGGGATCTTCCCTCCACCGTCACCTTAGGAAAGAATCCTAAAGATTATGGTCACTAAGGTTACCAACTGAAACAAATATACCTGGGGGAACAGTCTACGATCCGACACACACGCAAGGGCAGAGTAACAAAACTCAATCCCCTTGAAGGCTCCTTGAAATAATTCAAGGTTTACCGACAAGTGACCCCAGGCTCCTCGACAATGGTCTATCCGAGGTTTACCGTTTTTAATACGTGTATATCTTCTATCGTTCCCAATGAGGAAGGATTGATTACCTCACTGGTTCAGATATGATCTCGTGCTTAACTCCTTTAAGAGGAGCTTCCCAGAGCATACATGCAACAATTGGAATTCTTCCTACCGCAAAATTCGTCTACTTGTTTTTTTTAGCTATCTTGGAGAGTTAATTACTCCCTACTCCAAGATACTAGCCTAAGCTATGTTGGTGATAAGAGCCCTAGAAATAAAAAGATTACTAAATGAATTTTAATTAAGCGTTACTTTTAGGAGTTGTTTCTTAAGTCAATGGGTGCGGAAATGAAACTTTGGATGATGTGAAGACTCGACTTCCAAAAAACACTAAAATGCACCTAGAATGATAATCAATTCTTTTTCTTTCAATGAACTTTCTATCTAAAGAAAGAGTTGGAGAATGCAATCCTTTTAATTCCTTCTTTAAACATGAAAAATAATTGAAAGAAACTACTTTGTCTTTTCAATAATAAGATAAATGATCAAAGCTCATAAGAAAAATCCTTTTCCTTTCCAAACTAGAAGCTACAAAACAATTTTCCTTCGAAAGAAAACTACAAAAATTAAAACTACTCAAAACTACAAAATCTAATCTTGAGATCTAAAATCTAAATTGAGTAAAAGCTTTTAAGATTTTTTTTTTAAAAGAATGTTTTCCTTAGTTGTTCAGCAAACTAAGAATCTATTCGTTCATAATAACAAACAGATCAAAAACACTCAAAATATGTTTTTATAAAAATGAAATTCAAAACTTTTAACCAAGTTTTTCGAAGATTTGCAAAGAAACAAAAAGGCTCAATTTCTCAATATAGGATGTTTTCACAATCAGGTCGGATTCAAAAGACAAAAAGAGATCAATGTAATCTGAGATACTGCAAATTGTCAAAAGTTCGAATCGCTACAAAGACCAAGCGGAAAAACAATCCAAACTGCAAAATCTTCTAGAAAATCATCAAAACATCAACACTGTTGGAGTTCATTCACAAAAAATTCTTGACAGAAACAATAATCAGTCTGGGCAGAAACCAAAGATCTAAAAATAAACTAGAGAAAGAAATCTAGAGATTTTCTAAAATTTTTACAGGGTCCGCAGGCAACCAGTATTGACAAGTGCGGTCCCGCACTGTATTCTTTACAGAAAGTGCGAACCTGCCCGCACTGTCAAAGTAAGACAGAGTGCGGTCCTAGGAAAAATTATAGAAAAACTTAAAATATTTCTAAATTTTCAAAAACAGGGAAAATCTAAATTACCCAGACAGATATGTATCAATCAAAAACCAGGAAAAAATGTTTCCTCAAATCAAAAATAAAAGAGAACAAAAAACAACAAGTTCTTTCCCCAGTATGGTCGCCATTTTGTTGTGTAGATTAATCCGTCTTGCGGACAAGACCGATCTCTCTAGTACAAAAGGTAACTAGCAACAAACAGCCAATTATACTAATCTCTCTCTAAGCATATAAGATTCATAAAACACTATATAGGTGTAAGGCCTACCTTATGTCCAGCGCTTGCTTGATTTCGTTGAAGTCCTTCCTGTGCACTGAAAGAACGTTCCTCGTGAATCTGCAGTCACAAACAAGCAAAAAGATTACGCAGCACCTGTATAGACATTATTATAAACCATACTTATCATAATGATCAAGGAATTTATGAAACAAAACCATGAATCAACAGTTTAATGAGAGAAATGAGTATATTTGTATTAACTTAAAATAAAGAAAACCTTTACAACCTGTGCCTTGATGTTGTGCAGGTGCTCTTGGGGTCCGAAGCAGGAATCTCTTCTAATTTGACAAGCATTGCACTCTTTGAACCAAGACAAATAGAGATGAGTGATTTAACCTCACAGAAAGTCTTAGTTAATTGAGTCTGAATCTCAACAGCATTTAACTTCAAATATCTTAAGCTTGAACTCCCTTTGAGGCTACCCAAGGCCTCTTTTTATAGTGGAAAAGAGGAGGTTTCTTGTTCCAAACATGAAGGGATAGAATCCTCCTTCAAAGGGATTAGCTCCTTACATCAAGGGGTTAGCTCCATCAAGTGAGGGATGCATGAACCTTCTCAAAGCGTATCCATTCCCGAAAATTCCCATCTAGAATCTTCTAGAATTCATCTGAAATCAACTTTTTATCTTTACTTTCTCACTTTTTTGAGTTTTACAGAGGTCCACACCCATAACACAAAGAACGTGCGGTATGGTTCCGCAGGAAAGCTGAACTTTAGGTGCGGGACCGCAGGAAATGAATAGAGAAAGTGCGATACCAATGTTTAAGGGATTTTTAGGAACTTTTCTCTGATTTTGAAAGCTTGACATGAGGAGCTGATATGTTAGACTTGCAAAAGGAGGAAGTATGAGTAATAATGAGCTCATACTCATAGTAAAATGTCAGGATGATAGATTTTAGTGTAACACCCCTCTCAGTATTTTTCCCAACAAAACTGTCGGGTAAAATAAAATTGGGGTTTCGGAAAGGATTCTTGGGTTTAATACTGACTGTCAGATGTTTCTGATGGACGATCAGGATTGAAGGGGAACGAAGGCTTTGAAAATGGAAGGTAAATGAATGGGTTGAGAGTGGATCACTTCAGGGCCGTCCGATCAAATTGATCAATGGTCTGGATTTTCCTTCAACGTTTACACTGCGGAATGATAAAAAACAAAGGAAAAAGGGTTATGAAAGGGTTTGTAGGGGTTTTAGGCCCTGTAAGCGCTCGGTTGCGGGGCTTATGGTCCTATGAGGTAGGGGTTTACTAGAGTTATGCCCTCGGGGCTGAAGACAATATTATATGGAAAAAGATTGTTTTAGGCTTAAAAAACAGTGTTTTTAGGGGAAAATGTGGGTTCCGATAGGTGAATGAAGGATTTTTAAAACCAAATAACAAAGAAATATAATGTTTAAAAGGGATTTTGAAGTGATTTTGAAGGTTAAATGAGGCTTATGGAGGGATTTTTATGAATAAAAAGGGATGAAAATGGAGTTGTTTTATGAGTGAAAGGAGGGGCAAAAATGGTGGAAAATGAGCATCTCAAGAAGTTTTCTTTAGGAAGACAACAAATTTTTCAGGATTATGAGGGAAACAACAGTGAATATTAACTCAAGGAATAATAATCATAAAAAAAAAAAAACTTCAAAAATATGATCGGTTTTGAAAGGGAAATATCTCTTGAAGTTTTGAAGACAAAGTCTAGCCACTTCTTGGTATAACAAAATTTATAAGTGGCTAACAGTGTCTCCACTTGGGGAAGACAACTGGTTCTTTAGGTGTCTAGAACCTTAGCTCCAAATCTCTGGCTTTCATTAAACCAGTGCCTTAATCCATTAGGCAGCAACCTTTCTTTTTCTTTTGGCTGACCTTTCTCTTTGATGATCTCTGCAGCAATTTGAAACAATGGAATTCTATCAAAAGAACATGTCTACCTACCCATTCCTAATGATCCTAACATTTTTTCTTCTTTCAGAGTGCATTTATACTAGCAAACTCTCTTCAACAAAATTTTATTCTTTTGAAAAACAAAAAACAATCTGTTTCTAATCTTATTACTCCATGAACTCAGTTTAAACAGTTGAGTTCATAAATTCTCTACCTAACTAATATCTGTCAGGATTAGACTGTCTGACAGATTTTTATTCTCTAAATTCTAAAACAAAAATTTAAAAGAAGTAAAGCCAAGATTAAGCAGTTTGACTTGTTGCTGATCTATGGCATAAAAACAAACTGCACATAGACTAAAATTTGCGGAAAATTTAAAACAAAATGTGAAGGCTTAAGATCTGAAAATTAAAAATCCTTCATTATCTCTTCAGCTCTGATTTTGAATTTGTTTGAGCTGTCTTTTCTCTTTTTCTGGTTCAATTTTTGAGCCTATTAGAACCAGTTCTTCATGAATTTAATAGGTTCAAGTTTTGAGCATGTTTGAACCTTCTTTCTTCTAACCTAATCTACCTTACTGATAAGCCAAGATTGAGCTGTTTGGCAAATCTAATTCACTAACCTATCAACAGTAAATTCAAAACTAATTAGTCATGATTAGGCTGTATGACTAACCAGAGGTGTGGTTTTTAGGAGTGGCATTTGAGCTTGCACACTTTCAGACTTTGTTTCTCTTTTTGGTATGGGGCTGTACCTTTCTTGTTTTACAATCTGCCCTCTTTACTCTTTTCTATTGTTTTTGTATTTTTATTTTTCTAACTTTGAATGCAATGTTCAGACTATGATATTTAGAATGTAAAGTAAAATGCTTTGAAACTCATGACTCTTGACAGAAGTAATGCTTGAGCATCCTGCCATTGACAGGACCTCCATATAGATCTTCTCCATTCAATTCTTTCAAGAAAAATGCATTATGATCCCTCTCAGCATGAATAATATAGGGCCCTTTCCACAAGTTCTCAAACTTGCCATGTTTTCCATTCTCTTCCCTTCTTGAATCCCATTTAAGAATAACATTTCCAACTTGGAAATTATTTGCCTTAGTCCTTTTATCAAATAGTTTCTTGATATTTTCTTGGACTAACCGTGTTCTCTCGTAGCCTTCTTCTCTAGTCTAATGTAAATGAATTGTTTGGTTGATTCTTCTTTGCATATCATTCTCTTCAATCTGCACTTCTTGGAGGATTTTCATGACTGGAACTCCTAATGATGTTGGGAAGACTGCATCCATGCCATAAACTAGCTGATAGGGGGACATATTTATTGACTTTTTTGTAGTTAATATATTAGCCCATAAGGCATGAACCAACTTACTGTGCCATGATTTCTGATTCTGCTCCAACAAATTTTTGATGATATTGATGAGGCTTTTGTTGGAGGATTCAGCTAATCCATTTCCTTGGGGATAGTAGGCAGTAGAGTGGCCCAAGATGATGTGGTATTTGTGACAAAAATAAACCATTCTCTTAGACTTGAAGGCAACAACATTATTTGTTATGATTTTTCTAGGACAACCAAATATGGATAGGATATTTGTTTCAAGGAACTTGATAATGACAGAGTCAGTAGAATTCCTAGAGGGTATAGCTTCTATCCACTTCGTAAAGTAGTTAGTTGCAGTGAGGATCCACTTATGTTGGGCTGATGAAGATGGGTGAATTTCCCCAATGAAGTCCAAGCCCCATTGTTGAAAGGGTGCCTCAATACTGATAGGATGTAAAGGTAAGGGAAGGAGTTTCCTTTTTCCATCAAAAGTTTGACACTTATGGCAAGACATGACTAACTTCTGAGTATCTGGGAAAAGGGTGGGCCAATAGTGACCAGATCTGAGGATTTTTTTTGCTGTGGTATTCCAGTAGAGGTGTCCTCCACATTCTCCTTCATGCAGCTCATGCATTATTTTTCCTGCATCATCTTCAAGTAAAAATTTAAGCAAAATTCCAACATCATTTTTCCAATACAATACCCCATCTAAGATGCAATAACTCAAAGCTTTCTGTTTCAAAAATCTAGCTTTAGTTTTAGACAAAGAAGGAGGTGCATTCAAATACAAAAGCACATAAATGATGTCAACATACCAAGGAGAACTCAGAAATGTTTCTTCAACGAAAGGGGCAGTGAATTCTTCTATTTCTTCCAACACATCCACCATATTCATATCTAGTGCTTGGAAGTTTGATTCAGCCATGAGTTTTGATAATCCTTGCCCTTTAATCAGTTTGGTGGGCCCGATTTCTAAGTCATATTCAAGAATAGTTGCAATCCATTTTCCCCTTTTACCATCAGGGTCTTGACATAGAATATCCTTGACAACAGTATGTGGAACAAAAGAAATTATGTGAGAGTGTAAAATGTAGACTCTAAAGTCCTTTAATGCTTTCACTAATGCGAAGGCTTGCTTCTCCATGATGTTATATTTGAGAGGAGCATCTCTTAAGGCCCTACTAAAAAAGGATATTGGTTGTTCTTGTCCCAAATCATTCTTTTGAAGTAAAAATGTAGCTATTGTATGTTTAGATGAAAAAGAAAAGATATAAAATTATTTGGTGAAATCTGGACTAATCAAGACTGGTGTTTGAGTAAGAGCTTGTTTAACCAGTTCAAATGATTGTTTAGCTTGTGTAGTCCATTTCACACCTACCTCTTTCTTAAGCATGTTTGCAATGTCTCTTAATAGCTCAGCAAGGTTGGGGATAAACCTCCTAAAAAAATTAATCTTTCCAATGAAAGATTGTAATTCTTTGAGACTTCTTGGATGGCTGATTTTCAATATGCCATCAATCCTTTTAGGGTCTATTTTGATTCCCTCTTCTGAAATTATGTGACCAAGAAGTTTACCTTCTTGGAGACCAAAGAGTGTCTTCTTGGGATTCAAAGATAAGCCAAATCTCCTACATTTCTCAAAAACTTTTCTCAAGTGAATTAAATGTTCTTCATCATTTTTTGAGAAAATAGTTATGTCATCAAGATAAATGATTAAAAAATTGCCAATATCTTCAGAGAAGGCTATGTCCATGGCCCTTTGGAAGGTGGCCCTTGCATTCATTAAACCAAATGGAATTTTGACATACATAAAGGTGCCCCAAGGTGTAGTAAAAGCAGTTTTATGTTGATCACTTGGGAGCACTAACACCTGATTCTAACCTGAGAACCCATCCAACAGTGATATTCTTTTTGACCCAACTACCCTTTGAAGTATATGGTCCATCTTTGGCAAGGGGTAGTTGTCTTTTAGGGAGGCTCTATTTAAGTTTCTAAAGTCAATGCAGAGCCTGATTTCCCCTGTCTTTTTCCTAACAGAAACTAAGTTTGATACCCACTCTGAATATCTAATGGGTACTATAATCCCAGCATCATACATCTTTTCAATTTCTGCCTTAACAAAAGGTAATAAAACAGGGTTTATCCTCCTTAGTTTTTGTTTGAAAGATTTTTGATTTTCCTTAAGAGGAATTTTGTCCTGAATGATGCTAGTATCATAAGATTTCAGATCTTTGTATCCCCAAGCAAACACATCTCTAAATTCTTTAAACAACTCTATGTATTGCAATTTTATATGAGCTGGGAGAGTGCCGGACAACTTGATCATCTTAGGTTCTGCTAGGTTGCCTATGTTATGTTCTTCTACATCTGTTTCCACGGGCTTCATTCTTGGTTCTTTGGCTACATCATTGAAGTAAAAGAGGTGTTCTAAAGGTGTGAGACCTCTTGGAATTGTATCACTCTTGCATTGTAAAACTTCCAAGTCTTTCTATTCTGCGTTGTCAATTAATTTTGCTTCAAGAGGATTCTCACATTGATTTATATCAGCAGAATATGTCATTTCAGTTTCTGGGATTTGTTCATCATCTAAACAATTTTCTTCATGGCTGGTTTCTAAGTTTTCTTCATGGCTGGTTTCTAATGTTGGTATGGCAAAATCATTTTCTGATTCCAGGAAATCATCTATGTGTTTGTCAAAGTCAAACACTTGCCAGTAATCCTCATTATTAGGCACTGTAGGTCTGTGTTTTACCTTTACATTAAGATGTTCATTTATTTGAGGTATTTGGCAATTGCTGGCATTGAAGGCAAGTTCATTTGCTAGATGATTTTGTGCTCTTGGGATGAAAATGAGTTCTTATTTTTCAAAGGTATTTAATAAATCAAGGGCAACATTTCGATATTCTCTAAGTCTTGGGTTTTTAGCTGAATATTCTCCTTTTATTTTTCTTATGATAAGTTCAAAATCTCCTAGGATCGATATTTTCTGGGCTTCTAGTTGTTTAAGCAACTGCAAGCCAAGAAGCAAGGCTTCATATTCAACAATATTATTAGTGCATGGAAAGTCTAATTTATATGAATAACCCTGATTTGTATTTTGAATCCATACACCTACCCCTGCACTTGTTTGCTTACAAGATCCATCAAAGTTTATTGTCCAAAGTATATCTGCCTTATTTTCATTTTCTTGTTGCTATTGATTGCCAATGTTTTGTATTTGGTTTGAGGGAAGTTCTGATTGTTCTGGTAAACTGATTTCTTCTTTGTTTTCCTTTTCTTGTTGAGTGATTTCATCTTCATTGTATAAGATAAAGGAATCTAAGCTTGACTGAATGGAATAGATTGGAGAGTTGTTTGGTTTATCTATGTTGCTCACCATGTATTTTATGTGGGATTCTTTGTATAATCTTCTGTTTTGGTTAAAAACTGGGATGGTGGCATAAGACATGTCCATTTGAAGGCTTCCCTGAAGTTTGGCTCCCCATGATCTTGATAAAAGCATGCCATACTTTGGGGGAATGTCAACTACTAATATGTCCATTACTAGACTCTTAGCAGGGATTTGAGATAAGTTAACACATAAATCTTTGATTAAACCCAAGCATTTGACTCTGCTTGAATCAAAGGAATACAAATACTTGTATGGTTTAGTAATTTCTAAGCCTAAGATTTCCATTACTACTTTGCGCATAAGATTATGTGAAGCTACAAAATCTAACATGGCATTGTGAAATATCTTATCATGTATATTCAAACTGACATAGAAGGGAGGGACAACTCCTTGGTATTTTCCTTCAACTTCTGGACCAAACAACAACTCAGGCTTGTCATCTGTCAAGTTTAAAGTATCAGTGTCACTTCCTAAGTTCAAAGCTTTCAAAACTTGGTTTTTGTACACTTCTTAGGTTACTAGTTCAGCTAGAGGTATGGTAATGTTTATCTTTGCAATCTCTCCCTCAAGGCTGAAAGGAACTATTGATTTTGTCATTTTTTTATTTTTTTAATTTTTATTTTTTTAATTTTTTTTTCAGTTGAATTCCTTTCAGCAATTTTGATTTGCTGAACTTTGTTTGGACTGCTAATTGGGAAAATTTTATTAGGTCCACTAGCTGAAGTGCTAGGGCTGCTTTGTTCAAAATTTGGCTGGCTGCTCTTCTCTTTGTTTAAATATGGTTTCCTAGCCAAATTGTTGGGTTTCTCTACTGTTTTCTTAGGCCGATTTTCTGCATTTTTCTTAACAACAGTTCTAGTGTTATTTTCTTTTGAATTGTCTATGTTCCCTTTGCTCCTAAGATCATATTGTTTGTTCACCTCCATGATTTCATTTTCAAACCCCAATCTATAATCATCAAATCCTCATAGGTGTTTGTATTTTGATCAGAGGAGAAGAAACATTGTTCTTCTTCAGTGAGGAAAACAACATCCCCACTGTCTGATCCAACCAAGTTTACATGATCTTCTCCCAACCTTTAAATCTCCCTTTCTTCCTCATATTGATCTACATAGTTTTGTTGGAAGGGAGGTATAATTTGTTGGTCATTTTATTTTTTCCTATCTTGATTGTTTTCTCTTTTATAATTCTGATTTCTGTTTCTATTTTGGTTGTTTTGAGGTTCTCTTGGTGGCACTCTATCATTAAAGTTGATCTTTTCAAGCATCTTCTCCATTACTTTCACTAGGTTGTCAATTTTGGTGTCAAAAGATGAGGCTGAGGGTGCAATGTCATCTTTATAAGTTACCCTCTTCTCTGATCTCAACCTATTTCTTTTCTCAATTATGTTTGCTTCTACACTCACAACTCCTTTCTGCATGTCTTCTAGAGTTAAGTAATCTCTCTCCCTTAGTTGATAGGCCATTTCAGCATCAAAACCTTCAAGATATCTTACTAAGGCCATGCCTTGGGGAGGTTTCATGTTAGGTGGAAGAGCATTGTAGATACTGCTAAGCCTGGTGGAGTAATCATGAACACTATCCCCTTGATTTATTTTAAGACTGCTGTACTCTGCTAATATTTGGAGAGGGTTCTTTTTGATTTCCCATTTGTTTATGAATGTTTGATGTAAAGAAGGGAGATCATTGATGCTGTTAGGAGTTAAACTTTTAAACCATTTTTTCACTTCTCCCCCTAAACTTTGGGCAAAGATTCTCATCTTTATGGTCTCATCCTCTATCTCCATGTAATCAAACACATCATTCATTTTGTCTACATGCTGCTGGGTAGTAGTAGGTTCATTTTCAGTGAAGTGAGGAATTTTAGATTGATAGTCATTTGGTAAGGGAACCAGAGGTTGTGGTAACACTAGTGGGGCATACCATGCTGCCATGGCTGGAAGGAAAGGTGGATTTACAAGAGGGAAAGTGGGCTGAAATGGAGTGTTTTGAACAGTGGTAGTATGGAATGGAGTGGAAGAAACACTTGGGCCAACAAACTGGTTTTGAGAAGATTTGTTATGGAAAAGGCTAAAGTGATGAAGAAGTTGGGAACCAGGAGGAGTAGAAGGTGAGGCTTCTCTACTAAAGCTTTGATGCAAATCTGCAGTTTCAAAATCAGTTTGGTTTAAATCACCTTGAGATATAGTTCTAAAGATGTTCTTTGTATGATGTAAATCAAAGTGTAAATCCTCTAAGACAGCAAGGTTTTCGGGGACAAATTTTGTTCTCAAAAGGCTCCTATTAGCAGCTGATTTTCTAGATTTAGAAGTCTGCCACATAATTATTTCTGGATTGTCAACTATTGTAGGAGGATTAGGGTCTAGATGGGATCTAGTGTTGATCCTATGTGAAGCCAAACTTCTTTTTCAGAAATAAGAAAGGATGAAGTTTTTGGGATTGTTTTGAAAGTATTGCCTCTCATAATGTCTTATCTAGTATGAGACCAAGCTTGTAAACTTCCTCAAGGCTGGTTAACACAATCCTAAGGAGATCTGGAGACCTAGACGAGTAATAGGCCTACTAGGGCTAGTGGAGTCGCCAAGTGGAAATTTTTTAGCTTTTATGAAGGTAAAATATTGGATGGTTCCACCACCATGTTTATCATGAAGCCAATCTGAAATATTTTTGGATTTTCTGAGTTTTTTTAGTCCTATGGGTTATGAGAGTGTCCTAAATCTAATTCAACACTTAGCTAAAGTGCTTATAACAAAGAGAGTTCACTCTTATGACTTGGTAACTGATTTTATTTGGAAATTGAAGGACTAATGAGTTTATAATAGTTTGCTAGGCTATCATAGAATCAATAGGTCCCACCGTGATCACCATTATGTTGGTATCCTGTGTTTTGATAGATTGGATAACCAAAATACAAGGCAACATGAGAACCAATCTTTAGAGTTCCAGGATCTAGTCCTCCTATTCTCAGAGAGGGATCTCTCAAACTGTTTGCAAAGGTATGTCTTGTTTGCTTTTAAGTATTGATTTTAGACTAGTTATTAAGTGCAAGTGTTTGTTTTGTTTGTTTGGTTGAATTGGCAGAGTAGAGCATGAAAGGTATAGGTAGTATATATATAAAGAAGAAATGTCAAATTCATTGGGCAATGGAGTCAATAAGAAGTAAATAACACGCTTATCAATGGATATGGGATATCAAAGGGCAAATATAACTTGGCCATAGGATCCTTTAGTTTTGGTGAATGAGATGGACATTAATGATTTGGAAGGAGAAATTGAATTCTCAACAAAGGGAACTTAAAAACATAACTTGAACATAAAGAGGTATTTGATAGACATGGCTAACCATGAATTCTACAAACCACACTTTAAGCAAATAATGACTTCAAGACAAATTTTAAAATGAAATATAAGATTCGGGAGCACATCCTATTTCCTCAAAGATTTTATTTCAAAGGACTTAGGAAACATAAAAGATTCACTGATAATTGCAGTCATAGAAGAGGGAACACCTAACACATCTATGATCACAACTATAAAGACCTTTAAAACAATTGTTCAAGTAGGGAAAAAGGGTATGATCAAAACAAACCTCCTTGGCTAACTGTAAACAATGGTACTTCAAAGGGAGACTTCAAAAACAGTTTTCAAGTGGCAACAGTCAAGCAAGGAAAACCATAAATCATGTTGAAACCAAATATTTGAACTATTAGAGAAATAAACAAGCATGAGGACTAAAGAGAAATATTAAAGACTCTAAAATACCTTAGCAGAAGAAAACATAAAACAATTAAGGGTAAACAGGTCTAAGGTGCTTCCAGGAGTCATTTCTTAGCCTAAAATTTTCATCCTATTGTAGTAAGCATTTATGGAACAAAATGAAAACAGGAAAAAAAAAAGACAGTTCATAATACATCACCAACAACCAAGCTCATGGATCCAATGATAGAGCCTTCTCAAGAACAAGCATGTTTCAACATCATCAGGCTTCCAAGACTTCAATTTCTTCCTCAACTTCAGACAGACTATGCATTATTTCAGAGAGTTTCAATATTACAATTAGTGACCAACCAAAAACTTCTCATCTTCTTCAGAAGTATTTATAGAAGAAATGAGGAGGTGGAAGAGTTTTTTAGGATTGAAGTGTAATAAATTCTACACTAAATGCAATTCCTAACCTTGAAAAACATGCAAGGCCTAAGGCAGGAATGCATTTCATTTACAACTCTGCTTCATTAACTCTGTATCTACTATTTTAGGCTTAATGGGCAAGAAGATTGACTTCGAGGCCTATTTATCTTTTACAATAACTTCACTGACAGTTTGAAATATCTTCTTTTGTTTTAAAATAACTATTCAACTATCTTTAGGCAAATATCTCCTGTTCTGGCAATAATTAGGCCTTCTTTTGATTTATTGAGGCTGCAAGTGGCTCTTTAGTAGCTGGAAAGGATTCAATTAGCCTCTGATGTGGTAGTGGAGGCCTCCTTTGCTGATATTTTCCTCTGTTTAACCTTAAAACACCTTAATCTGTTCTTTATCTATGTTTTAGGCCTAATTAGGCCTTGATCTTAGTCTTCAGGTCTTCATTCTCTGATATTAACTTTGTTCCTTTAATCCTGAATATTAAAACTGTGACCTTCACTCTTTGGCCTTAATTAATCCCTCTTTAACCTTGATTCTTCATCACTGATACACTTTGTTGCTTGTTTACAGTGGCACAACTGATATTAGGCCGTGGAGGGTTTCTGAGATCGAGGATGATGCTTCATCTGCTTCAAACATGGATTTTCAACTCTGCAACTCCTTTTCCTTTGCTTTTATGCCACAAAATCGTCATTCTGGGCATTTTTATTGCTGGATTGTGACTAGGAAGAATACAGAGCAAACATTATCCAAAACCCTGCAAAAACACACAAACTTGTTATAAAATCCTGCGGAAATGGTCTAAGACTGCGTCAGAGGTTTGGTGAAGGGGATGGAGCTGTGCGGAATGGAGGATTTTGCAGAAAAATGAAGAAAAACCCCTGGCGGAAACAAAAACGGGTGCAGATGGAGTTTGGGTGCAAGAATGAATAAGAGCCGTTGATCTAGAATGATCAACGGTTGAGATTTCCTGATGAAATCACTTTGGAGGATGATGCAGAGCGAAAGAATTTTTAGGGTTGAGATCTAATCTGGGCCGTCGGATTAAAACAATCGACGACCTAGATTATCGTTGGAGCATTTGGGGAGAATATATGAGAGGGCAACGAGTTAAAAATGCGAAATAATATCAACCGTCCCATTGGAATAACGAACGGTGGAGATCACTGGATCAAGTCTTTCGGGAGGATAGAGGAGTGGAAACATGAATGGTGGTAAGTTTAAATCAGAACCGTCGGATGAGATCGATCAACGGCCATGATCAAACGAAAAAATTCATTGCGGAGAATGGTGGTAAGTGGAAAACCGGAATGGTTTTCGTGCGACTTCGGAGCGGTTTTGAATTTGGCCCAAAAAAATGCGATACGGTACGTTGCGCGACACGTGGATTTATAAAACCTCCTATTTCGCGTTTTTTTGGAGTGTTAACCATCGGGCGTAAAATAATGCGAAACATGATTTGAGCCGTCGGATCAGAGGTGGGAGATCCAACGGTTCGGATCACACGCGACGGGGAGAGCTGCACATTGGAGAAGGTAGTGGGGTCCAGGTGTCAGCTCATGAGTGGACAAGAGTTTTACGAGGCGGGGATGTTATCGGGTTAGATATCGACCGTAGGATCTAAAGCATGGATGGTCGATATTTGTGGATCGGGCGGAGTTAAATGGGCAGAGGAAAAGGTAAGAGAGGGGATCGGGTTTAACGATGACCGTTGATCTGCAAAGATCAACGGTGGATATTCATTGAAAGGTTAAACTGTCGGGTAAAATAAAATTGGGGTTTCAGAAAGGATTATTGGGTTTAGTACTGACCATTAGAGGTTTTCAATGGACAGTCAAGATTGAAGGGGAATGTAGGCTTTGAAAATGGAAGGTAAATGAATGGGTGGAGAGTGGATCACTTCAGGGCAGTCCGATCAGATTGATCAATGGTCTGGATTTGCCTTCAACATTTACACGACAGAATGATAAAAAACAAAGGAAAAAGGGTTATGACAGGGTTTGGAGGGGTTTTAGGCCCTTTAAGCACCTGGTTGCGGGGCTTATAGTCCTATGAGTCAGGGGTTTACCAGAGTTAAGCCCTCGGGGCTGAAGAAAACATTATATGGAAAAAGACTGTTTTAGGCTTAAAAAACAGTGTTTTTAAGGGAAAATGTGGGTTCTGATAGGTGAAGGGAGGATTTTTTAAACCAAATAAAAGAGAAATATAAGGTTTAAAAGGGATTTTGAAGTGATTTTGAAGATTAAATGAGGCTTATGGAGGGATTTTTATGAAGAAAAAGGGATGAAAATGGAGTTGTTTTATGAGTGAAAGGAGGGGTGAAAATGGTGGAAAATGAGCATCTCAAGAAGTTTTCTTTAAGCAGATAACAGATTTTTCAGGATTATGAGGGAAACAACAGTGAAGATTAACTCAAGGAATAATAATCATCCAAAAAAAAAAAAACTTCAAAAATATGACAGTTTTTGAAAGGGAATTATCTCTTGAAGTTTTGAAGACAAAGTCTAGCCACTTCTTGGTATAACAAAATTTATAAGTTGCTAACAGGTTACATGTCATGAAATAAATGCCACATTTAGTGAAAGGGCCGACGGTAACAATTGGGTGTAAGGGTGTGGGTGGCGTGTGCATTTTCATTGATAACTGTGGCAGGCGTGACATTTTCTGATGACAAGAATACAATCCTTGAAGATGGAAGGCCAAAAATACCCAGTGTGAAGGATCTTCTGAGCAATGGCATATCCAGACATATAACTGCCACATGCCCTAGAGTGGAAATCATTGAGTACTCTCTCAACCTCTTTGAGATTTAAACATCGATGAAGAATGGAGTCGACGCTGACGCAGTACAAAGTATCTCCTATGATGTGATAGGGTTGAGAGTGTTGTCGAATGCATCGAAGATCAGCTTTAGTCAAATCAGATCAAAATTTTGAGTTTGGAGATACACGATGATATCAACGTACCAAGGGTCGATAGTGCTGATAAGAAAGAGAGTATCATCAGGAATCTGCTTGTCAAAATTGGAAGAGACAGATGCAGAGGGAAGGGAGCATATTAAATTGGAAAATACCAGTGATTTTTTAGATTTGGTAGTAGTAAATTCCAAATAAAATTCTTGTAGGATGAAAATCCATTTAGAATACTTGCCCCCCAGTAACTGATGAGTCAAAATGTAGGTCATGGGGTTGCAATCGAAGATCATGCTAGTCATGCGAATTAAAATGTAATTCCAAAAACGTTAAACAACGTGAACCGCAACTAAAGATAATTTCTCGATAAGGGAATATCGAGTCTCAGTATCCATGAGATTGTGACGGAGGTAGTAAATACTGTGTTCAGTGCCATCATCATTACCTTGGACCAGTACCATACCAATAATACTGGAAGCAACTGCTAAGTAGAGGAAATAATCATGATGGTAATTTGGGGGATGCAGTAATGGAGCATTGATAAGAACTGTCTTTAAGGCATAAAATGATTTTTGAACAACCTCATCCCATAGAAATGGGATCCATTTCTTAAGAAACCATGTAAAACCTTTAGCTATCTTAGCGTAGTTAGGTCCAAAACGACGAAGGAAATTGGATTTCCCTTGTAAGCTTTGCAGCTGATGTAAGGAGGAAAGAGGGGGTAAGTTGATAATAGCCTCGAATTTCAGAGGATCTAGACAGATGCTCTCCTTGGAGACGAAAAAACCTAGTAGAAGTCTGTCAGATTCAACACAAAAGGCACATTTATGCAGATTAAGGCATATATTATAATGTCTGCAGTGGAGAAAAAATTCTCGAAGGTGAGCAGGATGGTGACGACGCTTAGCTGAAGGGGCAGGTAAATCATCCGAATATGGTTGAACGATGTGTTTGATATCATGAAAGGCATAGGAAATAGCTCGTTGAAAAGTGGCACCGACATTTTTTAGGCTGAAAGGGAGCTTCTTGTAAGAAATATTTCCCCAGGAAAAGATAAAAGAAGTCTTATGTTGATCAATGGGCAAGATATTAATCTGGTTGTACCCAGAGAAACCATCCATGAAAGAAAATATCTCACTCCCACCACATTCATTAATGATTTGGTCAATGAAAGGATTGGGATAGTTATATTTAGGACATACATAGTTGATGTCGTGGTAATCAACACAGAGGTATATTTTACCCTGCTTATTATCGACATGGACGATATTAGAAACCCAATCTGTCAAAGGGATTGGATATATGAACCCATCTTTGATATGATTTTCAACTTCTCCCTTTATAGCGTCTGCCTTTCTAGGATACACGGGGCAGAGTTGTTGAAGAATAGGCTTTGCATGAGGATAAGTGGGTATCTCGTGCACCACTATAATAGGATCAATTCCAGGAAATTCTTCATATGATCATGCGAAGACATCCCAAAACTCTTGAAAAAGACTAGTGTAAAGCTTTATCTCATCCGGAGAGCAATTTACCTCAATATGGATGTTCTTAACGATTCCTGGTTTCAAAAAAATGTCGATAGGCATCATAGCAGTAATGTTTCCCATGTTTCCTTCATAAAATACCTCATGTGTTAAGATGGGTGTCTGAAGTGGACAGGTTGGAGCATGAGAAGAAAAGTTTTCAAGACACAAAAAAATGGCTCCAAAACTTGGAATAAATGAGGAACGATGATGGGTATCATCCCAAGGTGTTTCATCGAGAGACATAGTCTCTATGATACTCTCGTCAGTAAGAAATGTCTCATTCAAGGGATCAAAACAATCCCAGGAACCAAGCCAAGGATATTGAGAATACATGTCTAAACAGATACTAGGAAGAGTATGGCTAGGATCGGGATCTGAAGCTGAGAAAATTTTAGAATAATTGAGGTCAGCAGGGCTTAGTGGCATAACATCACTGAAGGAATCAATTTTATCAAGAGAAGGAATGATCCAGGGATTAGATGAAGTAGAGATCATGTTGATTTGAGCGGTATTCGGCGGTGGGAGAGGAAAAAGACCCATTAAGGAAGAATATTTAAAAAGTCCTGCCTCCACACTCTCATACGGTGTGGTGGTATGCTCCACATATGCCATGTTTCCTTTCGAGGAAGAAGAAGAAAAAAATGGCAATTGATTAACAATGACGATCTTCCCTTGATGTGGGAAACGAAGGACACAGAATAGAGTGGATGACACACAAAGCATAGCGTGGGTCCAACTGCGACCGAGTAGAAGATTGTAATTGAGTTTAGCATCAACAACCTCTACTTTGATATTGAACGTTTGCCTTCCAAAGTGATAGGAAAGTTAGGGAGAATACCGAAAGGATGAGAATCTCTTCCATTGAAAGCCTCCAAGGTGTTTGGGGATTGGATAAGATTCGGAGAGTCAATGGCTTTCCAACAATACTCAGACATGATGCATATGGATGCACCCTCATCCACGACTCCGATGGATTGTATTTCTGTTAATGATGAATTGAATGAGGAAAGAAAGATGATGGGGAAGGCGCAGAACATGGTTTTCTAGATCGAAAGTGATGAGATTCAAATAAGTCAGATCAATTCCTCCAATTGCGGATAGTATAGATTTCCATTGTGAAGGAAAAATTTGAAGAACCTATAATGCAGACATAACAAAAGGTGCTTGAGCCAAATTATCAATGATACTGTAATGTTGAGCAGTTCAGGCATTCAGGTTATAGGAGGATTTTTGAAGCACACCTTTAGAAGGTAGTTGGATGATGGGATCGAGACTAGGTCTTTCAATATGAAGAGGAACGGAATTGGGCAGAGTAGAAGGAGATGGAGCATTGAAAATTTCTTTCTCTACCAACTGAGGAGGATGAGTTGAATAATATTTGGATCTGGTGGCCATGAAAATGGGTGTTGTTCCATTCATCATAAACTCTTGGGAACCCGACAAGGAAGAAGATGGGGGTTGGTATACCATATGATTTTGTTAAGACGGGAATGATTCTTTGAGGACAACCGAAGTTCCTTGAGTACCTCTGAGTAAACGACTAACTGCAGCCCATTGGGGGCAGTATTTAGTGTAATGTTTGTCGTCACAGATTAGGCAAGGGTACTTAGGCTTGCGCTCATTTCCATCATCAGTATTAGGTTTGGGAGAATCCTGTATCGGGGCATCATATTTAGATTTTCTTTTGACTTTTTTTTTTACCTTTGGAAGTTTTTTCTGCCATGGTAGACTAGACGACATTAACCTCTGTAGTTTACCAGAATTCGAATTAAGGATTCTGCAGGAAAGAATCGGGAAAGGGAATAGATTTCTGCTTAGTAGAAGTAGAGAAAGAATTTTGAGAAGTCTGGGTAACTGACCTAATAACATTGTCGACAGGTGGTGTCGTTGGAGCTTTCGAAGTTTCATGTTTAGTAGAAGTGTGTAGAGCATAAGGTAGGAGATCATATAACGTGCTAGACTGGGAATAAACCAGATCAAGATATTGTGCACGAGCAATGGATTTTTCTTACATGACACATGCCCCCATATCAATATCCTTGGCGATCTCTTTGACGAAGGATTTGGTGAACCATTCGGTTAAGAGTTCGTCATTAATTTAAAATTTAATCAAACAACGCTGTCATCTCCATTCATAGATGTGATTGGAGATGTGCGTATCAGTATCCGGTTTCAAGGACGTGAGGAGGTGATTTCCTATTTCATAGTGAACATGTAGCTGGAAGTGCGCGAAAAAAGCCATAACTAGATAATAAATCTTGGAAAGTTCCATGAGGAAGCTCGATGTACCACTTTGCAGCAGCTGTTGGGTGCCAGTTTTGCACACTTTTCCTACATTTTTTTTCCCTATTTTGCCTCATGACTACAACCAATGGGACTATATTTTCCTCTTTTTCCTACCTTTCTATCCTAACTTGTGCTGTTTCATCTTTTTTTCATTGCTCTGCCATTTCATCAATTATTATGATATATCGTGCCTTTTTATGACTAATTGAGGATGAATGTTTGGAGAATATATATGGTCTTTGTGTTGTATTTATAGATGTCATTTGTAGCGCTAAATATCCCAAGCACGAGGTATACAGGAGAAATTAAGGGTGTGCTGTTACAGACCCGCCGACAAACTGCTATTACACTTTGCTGTTACAGACCTGTTGGCAAAATGCTAATACAGTTGTACCGCTAACTGGATCTCGTCAACTCCTGTTGCTGACCTATCCTTTAGCTGTTACGCTATAGCTGTGGTTTATGGAAATAACTGTAGAAGTATGATTTAGCATTGTATTTTTGGATAAAAACCTATGGGAGGTTTTGATTGTAATCTATAATTTTCTAGTCAAACTTTTATTAAGAAGTCGTTATAACCATATGTATTCTATTTCAATCAGCATGAGAATCATAAGGTTCTCATGACTGATTTATCCCTTAATTTCTTGAGATGTAACCACTATATAGTTCTTGGCCCTAGAGGTCGAAAGGTTAGGGGAGAAAAACATTATTTTGTCTCTGTAATTTCTATCATATTAATACATATTATCCTGTTATTGCTATTACATGCGTTATTCAATTTAGTTTCCGTTAAGTTCTTTCTCTACCTACGCCCTGCTAGGGAGGAAAGGCCCTCCTCTTTAGCAGGGATTGCAGTGATTAAGGTAGTTGTGTATATGTGTTTGTATTTCGGTTTATGTATCAGTAGAGGTGCTGTTGCTGTCGTTTCAGCTGTGAATATATCCACAATTTTAGTATTTTGTATGCTGTTACACATATGAGAGTAGAGACACCAGTTGGATAATTGTTGTGTGGCACAATAGAGAATATTAATTGAAGCGTGATGACAATCTTCTAGATCAATTTATTTTTTCATGAGTGACTTACTTCAACAACGATTTCTTTTATTTGGAATTGCTTATGGTTGAGTGTATCGGCACAGACAGTGCAATTGTCATTGAAATAAAAGACGTCCCTGGATTGATAATTTATGTGTACTGTTTTAGTCATTCAACAGTGATTAATACAACCCAACATTTTTGCGTTGTTGCCAGGGATGGCAGTGACAATCCAATCAATCAGAGTTGTTTCTTAGAAGTGCAATTTTCGTGTGTTTTTAGAGTGCTCCAATGACACAATTGTCGGGCAGTAAGACGAGAGGTAAGAACCTGTGCAACGCTCTAACGAAATTGAGTGGGCTCACTAATGTCTTGATGGGACACTTAGGAGAGTGAATTTTTGAGCATTTTGTTTTTTTAGGGTTTCTCTAGCGACACAATTGCCGGGCGATAAGATGAGAGTAAGAACCTGCGCATCGCTCTAACGAACTTGAGCGGGCTCACCAATGTCTTGATGAGACACTTAGGAGAGTGAATTTCTGATCTTTTTGTTTTTTTAGAGTGTCTCCAGTGACACAATTGCTGGGTGGTAAGACGAGAGTTAAGAACCTGCGCATCGCTCTAACGAACTTGAGCAGGCTCACCAATGTCTTGATGGGACACTGAGAAGTTGAATTTTTGGGTGTTCTTTTAGGGTGTCTTCAGCTATACAGTTGTTGGGCGGTAAGACGAGAGGTAAGAACTTGCACATCGCTCTAACGAACTTGAGTGGGCTCACTGCTGTAGAAACTGAAGCACTTATAGGATGAATAGATACACATAGGGCCCGGGCCCGTGTGTGCCGGTAGGATGACATCAACATCTACAAACACCCCCCACTCTACTGACTATAGGAAAGACGGGTCGTAAGAAGGAAAATAAGAGTGCAGATTTGGGAAGAAGGACATTCTTTGGAGATCTGATCTCAAGGGCTGAAAAGGAACAGTCTACATCATACAGAGATAATAGGAAGACATGACCACATAAAGTAGCTACCATATCAAAGCCTAGGCCATCGGTGTCTTCCGTGTCTGGACCTCACCACCCTTCGAACAACATATCCACTCCTGATACGAAGACTCCAGATTCAAAACAACAATGGAGAATCATTGATTAGGATCTGATAATTGAAGGACATGGAGAGACTAGTGGGGAGCATCAGGAACCTGAGGAACAACATTTAATTGATCATCATTTAGACGCTGGTAGTGCTGTTAAACAGTTGGTCCTTGAATAGCCTGATCCTTTTATTTTTCAATCTCCAGTACACTCCGAGGTTAGTTCATCCCATCAGGAAGAATCAGCCATGGGGGATGAGAATGTTAAGACATATACCTATGTTAATTTTGAATTCCCAATAGTAGTAACACGGGATGAGGCTCCTATGAAAAATATTCCTTTATCAACCCTACCATCCTTTCAAGGGATGGCTGTTGAAGACCCTGATACCTTTCTATTCAAATTCAATGTGTTGTGTAGAGGTTATGACTACACTTCAGATGCCCAGAAGCTGAAATTATTCCCTGCTACTCTGAAAGGAGCAACATTAATATGGTTCATGAGACTGGGTGCTGGCATGATTCAGTCCTGGAATGACATGAGGGAGGCCTTCCTCTTTAAGTATCAGGATTACTGTCAAACCAGGGATTTGAAGGAAGAGATTTTTAGAATTGTACAGGAGGAGGAAAACCTGGAAGACTATATGGAGAGATTTCACTACAATTTACAAATGTCTAAGTTCAGTAACTTAGACTCGGAAATTCTAAAGCCAATATTATTAAGAGGTATAAGAGATAATTGTCTAGAGCATCTTGAACCTATTGGGAAAAGGAGACATATTGTAAGAATCACTTGATGAAATCATGAAGCTTTTCCTGCGTAGCTCAAGAGGATCAGTCAAAGGGAAAGTTTCAGTTCGAGATCCTTCAGTCCGGATACAAAATTACACGAGTGGAGAAGTAACCATAGCAGAGATTGAGAACTTATTTGAGGATTTTAAAACCGACCTCCTTAGCACTCTCTCTACCCAGATCACTATGGTACAAGTCAAGAAAGCACAAGCAGAAGCTAGAGTAGCCTTAGCAATATTCTGTCCCCAATGCAAAAAGAAACATTTGGAAAGATAATGTGGACTGAATAGTGTCAGCCTATGCAACATCTGTGAGTTGGCACATTCTACGAATTAGTGTCCTGAATTGCCCAGATTGAAGGCGGTACTTCAAGAATCAAGTGAGGATGTTCGATATTCTTATTTCATCGGATCAAAGAGACCATGGAAACCACGACCTACAGGTATGCCTGCAGATTTTTCCTCTTTTTATCCTTGGAATAATGTTTATAATAGTCAACAATATCCATGGCAGTATCCTACTCCTTCCTCAACACAATTTCCTTCACCATGGAGCCAGTGGCCGTCTCCTCAACCAATGCAATATCCTCCATCACAAACCAATCCTTGGGGTCAGAACTAGAGAAGTAATGGCCAAGGTATAGTACCCCCTCCAATACCAATATAGCAGCAACAGTTACAATTGCCTTCTATTAAAAATCCTACACCTTCTGTCTGACCCCAATTACCTGTGCAACCTAACCCCAATCCAAATAATGAGGTAGCCCAGAGCATGGATGCTCTGGTTACCCTTCAAACTTATCTTATTACTCCTATTGGACTTAACGAGGTTCATCTTCGATCAGGGAAAGTAATCAGATATGAGCATACTCCATTATTACCGAAGAATGTGAATCATCTAGAAAGGATATAGACGATACTGAGGCAGCTGTTACACATGTAACAGTTGATACAACACCTACTGTTACATCTGTAGCAGCTAGCTCGAGAGGATATGTTGTTCCTACAACAGCCAATCTGAGCAAGGTTGGTGCATCTGTGATAGCTGACTCAGCTGTTAGCATTCATAATCCTCCATACCCTCAACGATTAACTGAAATTGGGCTGGTCTCACAACCTGAATCCGAATTCCTCAAGGAATTGAAAAATTTATATGTGCGAATTCCACCGTTACAAGATCTTAAGGAAGTACCTATCTATGCTAAAACAATGAGGGATCTATGCGTCAAAAGGCCTGGAAGGAAACCTAAAGACCCTGCTACTATCCATGTTATGGGGAAATTGTTTGATCTCATGATTAATCAACCTTTTTTGACTAAATATAATGACCCAAGGAACCCTACAGTGACTGTCCATATTGAAAATCAATCTATAACCAATACTTTGATTGATTTAGGGGCATCTATTAATGTCATGACTAAATACCTCTTCATCTCCCTAGGACTTCATGGACTTTAACTACAACCACAATGCTTGAATTAGCAGATAGGTCCCGTGTCATGCCCAAGGGAATGATAGAATATGTGGTTATCACTGTGGCTTCATGGAATTATCCGGTTGATTTTCTCATTTTACAAACCAAATCCAACCTGGGGGGTCATCCTTTAATCTTGGGAAGATCGTGGCTGGCCACTGCAGATGCATATATCAGATGTAGGTCCAGATCTATGGTGATCTTAGATGGACAGGCCACTCAGAACCTGAATCTTTATCCCCTAGAAAAACCTTATATGGATCCGAGTAGTCCCTGGTGGGATGAATTTTCACCTGAATCTGATCTTTCCCTACCTATTCTCACACTTGGAAAAGCACAATACTTTAAGGATGAAACAAAGGACGATATCATTAATGGTTTGATTAGTAATTCACTCTTTGTTGCCTCCATTAGATATTTTGGGGAAGAATATGAGGTAGATGGTGCAATTATTGAACATTTGAAAACAAATCCGCATAATATGAGGAGTCCCGTTGAAATCGAACCTGGGAAATGTTTAAACATCAATCCTTACTTGACTGCTGAACAAAACAGATTGGTGATACAACTGTTACAGAAATACAAAAAGGAATTTGTGTGGGACTATTTGGATATGAAACAAATCCATCTTGGTATATGCACTCACCGCATTTACCTTAAATAGGATTACAAACCAGTTAGACAACTGCTGCGCCAAATGAACCCAGCACTTAAGGAGATACTGAAAGAAGAATTGCAGAAACTCCTTAATGCTAATTTCATCTACCCCATTTTTGACAGCCAGTGGGTGTCTATGCTTGTCATAGTTCCGAAAAAGAATGGAAAATGGAGAGTCTATGTTGGCTATAGAGAACTCAACAAGGCCACTCAAAAGGACCATTTTCCTTTACCATTCATTGATCAGGTCTTGGATACTCTCTATGGAAAAAAATTATTTTCATTTCTAGACGGGTTTAGTGGCTATATTCAAGTACAGATTGCCCCGGAATACCAAGGCAAGACAACCTTCACTTGCCCATGGGGTACTTTTGCATACAGAGTCCTTAAATTTGGCCTTTGTGATGCACCAGCAACCTTTCAGAGGGAAATATTGGGTATTTTTTCTGATCTTTTGAATGACTACCTTGAAATATTTATGGATGATTTTACACCCTATGGGGATGCCTTTGAGACAACATTAGCTAACTTGGAAAAAGTGCTGGAACATTGTGAACAAACTAATGTTGCTCTGAGCATGGAGAAATGCTACATGATGACAACTTGGGGAATTGTGCTTGGCCATTTAATTTCGGCAGATGGAATCAAGGTAGATCCTGCAAAAATTGAGGTAATCTCGAAAATCCCAACACCTAAGACTCCAAAAGAGGTACGTATTTTTTTGGGACATGCAGGATACTATAGGAGATTTATAGATAAATTTTCAAATATTGCATGTCCTCTGTTTTCATTACTCATGAAAGATGCGGAATTTGTGTGCAGAGGGAAGTGTGAGCAAGCTTTCTTAAAGAAAAAAAATTGTGTAACAGCAACACCTGTTTTACAAGGACCAAACTGGGAATTTCCATTTCATATTGCTACGGGCGCATCTGACATAGATGTGGGTGCTATTCTGGGGAAGCTAGAGGAGAAGAAACCTTATGTAATTTATTACATTAGTAAGAACTTAACTCCAACAGAACTCAACTACACTATTACTGAGAAGGAATTCCTAGCAGTAGTGCATGCTATCAACAAACTTCAACACTACATCACCGAGTATCAAGTATTTGCACACACTGACCATGCTGCAATTTGATTTTTGATGAAAAAACCTGTTACTAATGGTAGAGTTACAAGATGATTATTGCTATTACAAGAGTTTGATATTACTATTCTAGATAAACCCAAAAAAGATAATGTAGTTGCCAATTTTCTTTCTAGATTAACTATAAGTGATGACTGTTCTGCCACTGAGGACTCTTTTCCAAATGAATATATTTTTTCCATCTCTACTCACTCACCATGGTATGGAAATATAGCAAATTACCTTGCTGCAGGAAAATTCCCACACCAATTGTCTTCCAAGGAAAGGAGGAAGATTATACAACAGAGTGTTACCTACTCCTAGATAGAAGGCAATCTCTATCACACTGGGCCAAATTTCAGATTAGGCGATGTGTTAGAGAAGATGAGGTATTTGAGATCTTGAAGGCTTGTCATGAGGAACCTTGTGGAGGGAACTTCTCTGACAAGAGGATAGGACATAAAGTACTCTCAACAATGTACTACTGGCCAACTATATTCCAAGATGCCAAGAAGTTTGAGAAAGGATGTGATAGCTGCCAAAGGATGGGCCAGCCTCTGAAATCAGATGATATGTCGTTACAGCCTCAGATAGTGATCAAACCATTTGAGAAATGGGCCCTATACTTTATGGGGCCAATTAATCCTTCATTGCAGCAAAAATCATAAATACTGGTCTGCACCGATTATGTTACAAGATGGGTTGAAGCAAAGGCACTAACTAGAGAAATATAGTAGGCTTGTTATGCGAAATTATGAATTACGGATAAAACATTCTTCCCTAAATGTGGTGTAATGCATTTAGAACAACAGGTTAAAGACTTTGCAGATACTTTTCCTAACAGTAAATAAACACACAGAACATATCAAGAAACTTACTTGGAGTCCAAGTGCTTCCAATTATCCTTCTGTTGCTCTTGCTGTAGCTTCAAATCCAAGCTAGATCGCCAAAATATTTCCTACAAGAATGAACACTAAACAACAAATAGATAGCAATATACAGATGCCTATTCAAGTTATTCAGTTAAATCAATAAAACATGAACCATATACATCAGATAAGAATTCATAATATGGAAGACATAAGCTTATACAAATATATACGTGGGAAAGTAAAAAACAATCTTCATTAATGGATAGAAGGGGAGGTTACAACCAGTGATTGATTTGATGTCACCATATCCAGCATCATCCCAACCTCATCACAATGAACATCTCTCCAGCAGCATATCACTCAAATCAATTCCTCAATTGCAATTCCACCAACATTTCTCTACTCAAATTATTCCCTCTCAAGCACTAGGATCTATGCTCAATTTATAGATGAGCTGAAGGTAGTTTTGCAATCAATGAATTTCTAATAATAGGTAAGACATATTCCCAAGCTTAGAGGTATCAAATGGACATATGGATTCAAAGTTTGACACATATGGACTCTTCTAGAAGGAATTGTCCAAGTGGAGATTCTGGAACAATGAGAATTTTGCTCCCAATTGACCAACACACCCTTGAGTGTCAGAAATGCTTTGCAGAGCACCCTTGAGTGGATTTGCCTGCATATGCAATGCACTTAACCCCTTGAGATACTGCGTTGGTGAGCTCATTGGTGCTATAACATATACTTCAAATCTTGGAAACCTTGCAATGGAAGTCAAGAATTATTTGTCTTTGTTCTCTGTCTTAGGGCATGTAGCAACTAAATTGATAGGGGATGATAGACCCTATTCATTGGTTCTGGGGATGATGTCTAGTTTAACCAGGTCATTGGGAATGGTGCCCAAATTGACTTATAACGGATTGCCTCCTAAAGCAAGAAGTCAGAATAATAATAACAATATTTTTTGAATGAGATGATTTACACTGTGATGGGCTGGAGTTGAAGCAGAGTGGCGACCTACATCAATATTAGAATACATTACATCATGATATATCCTCTTGATCATAAATTGCTGAGGGAAGGCATCCCCATGCTCAGCACATAAACTATCTAATAACATGTACATAGTGCAGAAAGTCATCTACATTGGAATGTTTCCCAATACAGACATTCCTATAGATATAGGCCCATGTTCGGATGAGGATCGGTATGTAAGGTCACCGTATAAATGAGGTGTACAAAAATCCTTAAATCGAAGCCCGGATGGCTAAAACTAGATCCGGGGTCTTCTTATCTCGTTCACTCGATCATTCAGGTACAAGTCTAGCCATGCAAATATATGATTTGTAGTAGAACATGGTAAGACATCGTTTGATTACCAGCCAATGATGTGAGCTGTTAACAAACACGAGAGAACCATCATTAATGTCAATGGACCTCAAGGTACTGAAATAAATTTCATAAGGCGTGAATAAATGATATGATGTTGAATGCCAAACAAAATCTTTCGGTCAAAAATCCGGAAGCGAGGATCTTGTTGATGTTGTAACAAGCCTCATGGTACTGGAATATAATGTTTCTAGGTGAAATTCCTAGATGATTATTTGCCATTGACAGGAAGCCACTTTATTGCGAAATAAGAGTTACTAATTTTAGAGACAAGGGATGACTTGATATAGCAATGTTTAGGGATGACTTTCATGAGAATGAAGGTTTATGAGTATTACAGAAGGATGAATATTCACTTGATGACTTCTCTTGAACATATCGGTAACACTGAGATGAGTTGGTAGCATTGACCCAAAACCAAAGTGAAGGTATGATGAACCATAGGTATGAATGAACCATCAAGAAGATTACCCAACCCAAACAGTCACAGTGATGGAGTGAAGTGTCATGTTCAAGAGTGACCTGTTACCGCAAAAAGTTATGTTCACTTTCCCAAATTTTCCCCCGTCATTTTTCGACCAGTACCTCTTTATTTTTTAACAAGCTTGAGGAGGATAACATATGATTGATCTATAATTCAACCCTTCGGGCGAACAATGTATCACTATTTAATAATTTAACGAGTCAAGCGATGAATGAAACTCAATTCTTGCCATGATTGACAAGCCCGACGCTATTTTATGTTTTAACAAGCCTAACGACAGTGACAACCCAAAGCTTTTTCATATTTAGAGAGTTTGAAAAAGAGGACGAAAAGAAAAATCCATAAGTACTTTTTGGTAAGTTGTCGCTCAGATTCGAAAAAGTGTAAAATAATATCTGAGAGAACCTCTTTAGTCATGTTTGACCAAGGTATTCCTTTTCCGTAAATAATCTATCTCAGTCTGGAAAAGGGTTAAACTTATACTGAGTAGATATCAATTCATTTAATTTTACGAGCTCGAAAAGACAAGTGCTCGACAATATTTTCACATTATCGGAGTCTGAAAAGAGCTAAAAGAAGACTCCAAGGGTTCCTTTTTCGCTGTTATCAAAGCTTGAAAAAGAGATAAAAGTGCGCTTCAAATCCTTTTTAATTTTTAACAAAAAATGAAAAATAAGGATAAAAAGTATGCTTTGTGGTAAAATCATTCTTGAAATAAATCTGCATGACTAATCTGTTCATCAGTTGTAAAACCTGTTTAGAATAACATAAAATGGATTAAAAATACCTATTTCATGATAAAAATATAATAAAACCATAGTCATAGCAATAAATATTCATATCAAACAATTAAATGACTAAATAAAAAGAGTTTTACTATTAATTTTTACTATTCAATAGTTACCATTTGCATTTTGGAGTTTTGAACCTGTTTTTGCCCCCAAACTTTAGCTGCTGATTGAGATCGATTCTGTGGACGATTTTCATCGATGTTTGATGAAGGTTAGTTCCATGAAACTTCTCTTTCTTTCAGTGATCATTTCATTTCCTTTCAGAGCAAATTTTTAGGGTTTTGAGCCCCTTAGGGTAAATTTTTCTTCCAAAAAGGGAAACGCACCCTTGAGCATTGAAAAATGCATTGTAGAGCACCTAAACTGATGTCCAGCTGCATATGCAATGCACTGTCCCTTGTTCAAGACTGCATTGTGCACAATTTCCATTTTTGTTTCTTGCACTATGCCCAAAATTTGTCTAATTTTTTGCATTGAAAGGAGTCTAATGAGTCTTATGATTATGTTTCAGGATTTCATCAGACTATAATGACGATTACATGGAGAGAAAGAGATCATGAAGAATAGAATATGGGTTCCCTAAATGATCCGGGTATAGTCAGAGCCCTAAGAGATTGTGGGTTGTTAAAGTACTTCCGCTTGTCAGGGATGAGGCAACAGATAGAACTTTTGGAGTTCCTAGTTCGAGCATGAGATATAGCTATGGAGGAATTTAAAATTGGGAAAAAATTGGTTCCTATTACAGTAGAGTATGTATATTTTTTCACAGGTTTGTCGAGGAGAGGTTTTCCTATTTCCCTCTCACGGTCTGCTCTAGGAGGAGAGACTGTGAGAGATTATGTTTTGCAGTATTGCTATCCAGGGGCAGAGCCAATAAAATATGGGAAGATAAACATTTGGGATGTTCGATATATGCCTTTTAGAACCATTCTTTTCACGATCGCAAAACTTAACGACACCGTTACACTACGTGTAGCAAATAGATCATATATGCAGTATGCACTAGAATGCATGGAGCCAATAGTCTTCAACTGGTCTGAAGCTTTACTTTCCCAAATAAAGGAACAAATGAACAAAGCAAAGGGAGGAAGGAAGAAGAACTTCAGTTATGGTTCGATCCTCATTTCATTTGCCTTAGAGCGGATTCCACTGATGCAGCCTCAGCATGTGACGCTGGGTGTGTCTAATCTTAGAGATATGAGGATGCAGAGATGGGTATAACTAATGGGTAGGCTTGCGGGCCAATCTACCATTGTGTTCTCAACTGCATTCTTCACCTGGTTCAGGCGACAAATTTTTGCCATTGATGAGTATGCATACTCAGGCATTGATTTTGGAGGAGATCCAGACTTAGCCTTACCAGAAGGCGCTCAGTGGGGTGCAATAGGTAAGAATGTTTTGACCATGTTTTTTTCTTTTCTTAAGGTTTATATAATTTTTTTTTTTTTTTTTATGTTTTCCCAATACTAAACTAAAGTTTTGATGTAATGCAGATGTTGGTTGAGTTCAATCGGTGGAGGAACCAGAGCATGGAGCAGATGAGCAAGCAGAGAGGGCTGTTGGGAGAGCAGTCCTTCAGGATCTAGACATGGCTAACACTCTGACTAAGCTTCGACAATGCATAAAGGGGTTGACCTTTGGGATTTCCAGATTGAAGAGTTACCCATGCGACTGCAACACTACAATATAGGTGTTCCTAATCGCTGGATGCGGTTACTGCGTAGGATAGCTAGATCTATAGAATGTTAACATGAGCACCACTAGTTTAATTTTGACATGTTGCATACATTTTGAGGTCAGATGACCAATGTGTATTGGGCACAAATTTTTGTAAAAAAATATAACTATCTATCTATTTTATTTCAATGTTTTCCTTCTATTTATTGCATAATCCTTTTCAATTATGTGAATTTTTTCTTTACATGTGTTGCAAATGTCTCTCTAAAACTTGATTTCCAAAGAATCAATCAATGTGTTCAAATTTCTGGAAATGTGTTGATATTGAATAAAATCAAAGTGTCTTTCCAAAAGTTAAACTCTTAGGAACAAACGATGCAGTGTTGGATTTCTAACAGTATAAACGCTAGTAAGTTGAAATACCACAAGTTGTGAGTCTAACCTTATAATGATGCGGTTAATACCAAATGAAATGGAATTAGAGAGAAGTTCGATCAACGCGCTATACTCAACGATATTTTTTGCCGATATACCAATACAAATCCCTTGAAAACTCACTAACTCGTCGTTCGGAGCGAAAAATGGCCCACGCTGCAGAGGATAGATTCTGCATACTACGACTAGCACCATCATCATATCCAACAAATGATCCAAAAATTCAGACATCTGCGATGAAATGTAAAGTGGATTAATAATGTGAAGAAAATTCTAAAAAGCAAACTAAGATAGTAAATGCAAATCAACAACATATATATACAATATAATACAAAAAATTACAATGCTCATGATTAAGCCTAGTAACGGTACAACCCATTTATGGGCTGCGCCAACGGAATTCCATCAGAATCTACTAACTCATAGGTACCCTTAGCAAGAACTCTTTTGACAATATAGGGGCCATGCCATAATGGCTCAAATTTTCATGTACCTATTACATCAGATTCTTGATCATAAAGAAGGACCAAGTCGCCCTCTGAGAAAATGCAAGGTTGGAAATTTTTGTCGTATTGTGCCTTTATATGTCTCTTATGCATTTTTTTGGCCAATTGGGCTTCACAACGCATTTCATCAAGATGGATGAGGTTAAAAGGACACACATATTCTTCTGAGGTGTCAGGTAACAAGTAAATTGCGAGTTTTAACTATGGTATTTCACATTGGATAGGCAAGATAGCTTCTAGACCATTACCAATTGAAAATGAGTAAATCTGGTTGCATTTCTGACTAAGGTTCGGTACGCCCACAAGGCGAAGTACAGGATCAAATGCCAGTTTCTCTTACGAACTCCTATCATTCGTTGAAGCAAACGTTTAATAATCTTGTTGATAGCCTCAACTTGTCCATTTGGTTGTGGATAATAAGGAGTACAGTTATCATGTGACAATCCTAACTTGGCAGTCAATTCAGTCATCATGTGGTTGCAAAAGTGCTTCCCATGATCTGTCACTATAGCTTGTGAGACCCCAACCCGTGCAATATCATGATTAAAGAAAAAAATGCAGCTGTCTGTCCTGTGTTGTTTAATGTAGGCATCGCTTCGAACCATTTGGTAAAGTAGTCTACTGCGACAATAATATAACCATGCCCCCTGGACGAACGAGGGTTACAGGTCATGAAGTCAATAACCCATTTCGAAAATGGTCCCACAGAGAAAATATGATGCATTGGCGCTGGCGGTTTGTGGATTTTACGATAAAAAATTTGGCACGCGTGTCAACTTCAGACCGCGAGAATGCAGTTGCGAAATATGGTAGGCCAAAAGTAACCGGTGTGGAGTATCTTCTGTGCGGTAGCGTATCCAGATAAATGACCACCACAAGCCCCAGCATGACAATCATTTAAAACCTTTTCGGCCTCCTCATGAGTGAGGCACCTTCTTAAAATTGTATTGACACCACGAAGATAAAGTGTATCACCGATGAGCAGATAATATTTTGCTTAGTATCAAATACGTCACTATTTAGAGAGAGAGAGAGGTATCAGGCCGAAAAGTTTGAGTTTGGAGATAAATGACGAAATCTACATACGAAGGATCATATGATCCGATCAGAAACATAGACTCGTCAAGAATTGATGGTTTCGACGTAGTAGCAGTACTATCAGAGGGAAGGTCACAGAGAAGCTCAACCAAAAATACAAAATCTTTGACTTGGATTTGATGAATTCCAAATCAAATTCCTACAAAATGACAATCCATTTTGAATATTTTCTCCCCACCAATTGACGTGATAAGATATAAGTCATGGGGTTGCAATCTGAAATGATAATGGTCTTTCGGAACAGGATATAGTGGCGAAATATTTGGATAGCTTGAACAACCGCCAAGGCAAGCTTTTCTAAGTACGAATAATTAACTTCTATATCATTGAGGTTATGACTCAAATAATAGATCGGATGTTCTATCCCATTTTCTACTTGGAACAATACCATAGCAATGGTCGTATCAGCCACGATGATATATAGGAAATAATTACTCTGCTAATTAGGGGGATACATTAATTACGCCTGCACAAGAGTATCCTTGAAAACATCAAAAGAAGCTTGTGAAACTTGGTCCCAAAAGAAGGGAACCCCTTTTTGCAAGAGCCGAGAAAATCCTTTAGCAATTTTGGTGTAGTTGGGTATGAACCTTCTTAGGAAGTTAGCCTTTCCTTGAAGTTTCTATATCTGAAGTAAATTTGAAGGTGTAGGCAAATCCAGAATGGCTTGAACCTTCAATGGGTCAATTCGAATTCCTTCTTTTGAGATGACGAATCCAAGAAAACGACCATAACCAAAACAAAACACACATTCATGTGGATTGAGGTGTATTTTGTAGTGTCGGAAGTGTAAGAAGATGGCTCTCAAATGCATCGGGTGATCAGTCTGATTTCATGAATGTGTGGGTAAATAATATAGATAGGGTTGAACAATGTGCTTGATGTAATTGAAAGCATAATCCATTGCTCTCTGAAATATTTCCCCATCATTCTTTAAACCAAACAGTAGTTTCCTATAAGCGAATGTGCCCTAGGGACAAATAAATTATGTCGTATGTTGATCCTCTGGGTGGATATTTATTTGATTGTAGCCAGAAAATCCATCCATGAACGAAAATATTTCACATCCAGCACAATCTTCAATGATTTGGTTGATAAAGGGAGTAGGATAGTTGTCTTTCGGACAAGCAAGATTAAAATCCTGATAATTGTCGCACATTATGATGGTTCCTTATTTTTTCATGACAGGAGCAATGTTGGAAACCCACTTAGTTAGCGGAACAGGGTAAATGAAACCAGCACACAAAAGTTTCTCAACTGATACTTTAACGGCAGTGGCCTTCTTTGGATGAACAGGACGAAGGCGTTGATGCACAGGTTTGACATCAAGATACATATTAATTGTGTGTTCAATGATACTAGTATCTATGCCTGACATTTCCTTGTAAGACCAAGAAAATACATCACGGAATTCACGAAATAGAGAGCGATATGTTTCAAGTTCTGATGAAGAACAATATTTGCCGACATGAATATTTTCTACAATGCCAGGTTTGGTCGAAATATCGATAGAAATAGTTTCTTCAATATTTGATAAATTTTGCTCAGAATTGATTGCATTAATAGGTAAAGAATTCGAAAAGGAATTTTTGATTGATGGGCGATATAATTAACTAAGATAATTCTTCATAATCAGGAAGATGAGAACAATGATGATAATCTTCCCATGGTTCTCCTTCTGACATCATGGTTTCCAAAATATTCTCATATGTCAAGAAAGTTGAGGAAAAAGGATCAGATAAAGTACCAAAATCTAAGGAACGATCAACCTAAAAAACCAACGACTCTGATTTCGAATTCGCTGCCCAAGCTATATAGATTTATTGCTATGCCATCTCAATTGTGCTGGGCGGCAAGAACTCATCCAACGTAACAATTTCAGAATCACACGTACTCTTCCTTAAGCTATATGGAGTGGAAGAGATCATGTAGTAGGTATCTATACTTGTAATTTCTGTCGATGTCGCAGGCGGTGGTAATGCAAAGGTTCCCATAAGAGTGGAATCCTTTAAGAGTCCTAAACCAATGTTCTGAAGTGCAAGTTAGGGTGTGTGAATGAACCGAACACTTCCAGTTACCTGCGAAGCGAAGGCAAAGAAGGGTAGCATGACTGTGATTGTACCTTTATATGGAATGGCGATCATTCTAAAATATGTAGAAACAATTGCAGTCATAGCATATACCCATGGCCTTCCAAGTAGAATATTATAGTCAAGGGGTCCGTCAATAACCTTGACATCAACATTCACTGTTTCCCCCTAGATCAACATGCAGGTTATTAATAATACCACAAGGCTTATATGTACATCCATTGAAAGCCTTCAACGTCATTGATGATTGAGATAAGCGCGATGAGCCAAGTGACTTCCAACAATTTAGAGACATAATACATGTAGATTCTCCCTCATCAATAATAGTGCGATGGACAAGGTGACTGAGAACATTTAATTGTATGGATAATGCCAATTCTGCTAGTAATTATGGCACATAGCCCGTATGATTAAAGATGACAATTCCACCAATAGCCGACAATAAACCCTGTTTTTGGGAGGGACAATTTTGTAATACCTCAAGAGTAGACATAGTTGAAGGGGATTGATCCAAATCTTCAACTATATTATAATTTTGAGCAGCTCTTGCTCGAGGATTATTTGTCGATTTTTGAATTACTCCCTTAGGTGGCTTAATTGTCAATTCAGGAATAGAAGTAGGTGGTATCGATTCCGTAGATTGGTTCGTAGTTGAGGTAGTAGGTTGATCAGTTTCCTGACTACCATAATATTTATTACGTGTTGACACCAAAATATCTATTGAAGGTTTTGTGATAGATAACATAAGCACTTGGGAACTGGAAGGTGGATTTGTAGCAACCAAATTTGTGTCTATATTCGGAAACGGATTTGTCAACACAACTGACACATGTGAAGTCTTAATTATTTTTGACACTTCAGAGTGGTGAGGAAAATCCCGAGAAAAGTGTTCCTCATTACAGATTATGTATGGATAACAAGGTTTCCTAGGTCCAGACGATTGATTAGATGATCTTTCCTGTGGGTTAGAAATTTGTTTTTCTTATATTTCCATTTTTTCTTACTTCCAGGTTGCTTGTCACTTTTTCCTGTCAAATGACACGACATTGATTTCAGAAGAAGGTGCAGGATCAGATGCAGTAGTATGATGTGTGTTTGCAGTACCAATCAAATTGTCTCTGGCATGAGAGTCCTTTAATTGTGGAGGAACAGTGAAATTAGATCACGTCACATTTGGAATTTTTTCATAGAGCGTTCCGGATCAGGTATAGATCAAGTCTAAATATTTGGCACGAGAAATAACTTGCTCTTCAGTGATCATGCCATCCTTAGCCACATCCTTAGTTATAGATGGTAATAGGGACTTAATGAACCACTCAGCAAGGAGTTGATCGGGAACAAATGTCTTCACCATTCTACGACGACGACACCACTCATGAACATGATCAGAAACGTGAGTAGCATTAGTCTATTTGAAATTGGTCAAGAGTTCCATTCCAATTTCATATTGTATGGGTAACTGGAAGTGAGTCGAAAATACAGTAGCTAGGGCAGTGAAATTATCAAAAGAAACTCTAGGTAACTCAATGTATTATTTTTCAGTCGGACCAGGGAGTTTGATGAACACCACAAATGATAAGTCATAACATGAGTCGATGGGTATTCCCCAGGGTTTCCATTGAACTTAGGAATATCCAAGGGTAATTTGTGAGGTATCACCGGCCACCAAGGAGCATAGGTAATTGGATCATTGGCTAGCCGATTTAAATTTGATTACTCTAAAGTTGCGACAAAAGGAAACTGTCAATTAAGGTCAGGTTGAGAATAGCCAGGGTATGATGGAATTGCTTGAGCAACATGCCTTTGAGCACCAGCATAAGGAAATCTGCTGCTGGTAACCTAGATAGGGGTTGTTTTGATAAGCAAATGCTTCAGGATTATGTTGACCAAAACCTGGGTACGATACTTGTTGAAATGAAGGTTGAGGCATTTGCACCTGAGGCTGCCAAGGGGACTGGCCAACAATGTTATAACCAAAATTAGGATAACTTTGATTCGGTGGAGGATAAGTATAACCTAGTTGTGGCTGTGACATCCCAAAAAATGGTAAACCAACTTGTGAATATATGATTCCAGGTACATGTTGTTGTTGTAAATTGGCCGAAGGATTTGGATTCTATGGGTCCAATACTTGATGGTATTGAGTTGAAGGACCCACTTGAAATGGTTGTTGTACAACATTTGGATTCTGTAACAGGGGTAAAGATGTATTAACAAGTGGAACTGATGTGGGTGTAACAGGTTGAATTGGTTGATACGAGTGTACAACCGTTTGTGATTGGATAGGCAAAGTTGGCTGCCATTGACAAACATTCATTTCAATATTAGGTTGACAAAAAAATGACGAAGTACTGTCAAAGTGGGTGACCAAAGGTTTCCCCCATGCATGAGGAGGATAATAAGATGGAAAATATTTCTCTCCAAATGCAGGCAGTCTAGTTGATATGGTACTGGATGGAATAGACCCAGAAGGACCAACTTTATATTGCCCTGATGATGTGTATAAAAAATGGAGCTGTTCAGTACTCACTATAGGTTTACCAATTAGAATACCAGATGATGATAATGGTGAAGTTCATGGGTTTGAAGATGTATTAGAAAAAATTCCAGATAAATATTTATAACCTGATGGGACCATAAGGCCACCATGAAAATATGATTCTGGTGAATTTGTAAACATCGATGGGGTAGCAAGCGCAGGTGATGCCGTAATTGGAACAAATGGCCCAACTAAAGATGTTGGTTCAGGCATGGTTACTTGACCAAGTGTATACCATTTTGAATCGACGAGAATGTGAATAGGGACATGATCAACAAAAGCAGAGGGTGGTGATTGAGGAAAAGACTTGTATAGGTAAAGATCCTCCCCAAAATGGGTTGGAGTTAAAGGTGTCTCATCTTATGGGATTTCTTCAATCGAAATCAAACCAAGTGGAAGGATATCGCCGTCAGGCCCAAAGTATATTTCAGGAGGTTGACTATGTGATGAGGGAGACTCAATGGCTACAAAAAAATGTAGTATGACCAATTTAGGAGCAACTTCCAGTTGTTTGACTTCGGGATTCAGATTTTCTGGCAAAGAAGAGAGAGGAGGTTGAAAAAAGTTGGGTTCAGGAGGTATGGTCTCACTGATTGGATGGATCGTGATCTCAGGTAGCTATGAGGAATCCATATCAACAACAGTAGACAAAACAAAATGTGTAGAAACAACTTGTGTTGACTCTGGTATATGGGAAGATAATGCTTCACCAGAGGTATTGATAGTACTGGTTTCGGTAGAATGATGTCGCCTTCACTGACCAGGATTAACTTCTAGTGGTAAAGGTGGTTTCAATGCTAATCTACGCGAACGACGGGGAAAAGGATTTTGTTCTTCCACTATGATTGATTTATTTTAACCAAAAACAAATAAACAAAATAAAAGGGTAATGCTAGGAAAAAGGTTTACCAAGAAACTGTGAACTACAGAATACCTCTTGGCGAACCAAGAAGTATGGGAAAGCAATCTTACCGAATGCTGTTTTTGGTGTATCACAATTTACAAGGCGGCCGACTCGGTTCACTATGGATGGATAACAACCTAAATTGTTATCCTGAAGTTACGTGGAGGCCCAAGTCCGTATTAGCGCTGTCTAATGTGAAACCATGCAATGAGAGCACCCCTTTATACTTTTCATACTGTAACACCACCCAATATACCCGAAAGTACTTGGACGAGTTATGATATACTTACGAACGTGGAGTGAGGTATCACACTCAGAATGTATTGCAAAAAATTAACGACAGCTGCTATGTTTTACGACACCTGAACACGTCTCTAGCCTAGACCTTCTAAATGTTATTGTTATGGTTCCAATGCTTTGTTAGGTAAATTGATGTAAATTTTAAGTTGATCTTGTTTATTGATTTTCCTTTTAAGGTTCACCGCAATGATGTATTGGAAATTCCTAAAATGAAAACTAAAATGATAAGAAATCTTTTCACTTTTAGTTTTTCAATGAAAATCCTAGCTACTAGAGGGAAAGAGAAATCAGTTTGAGAGAAAACAATCAAAGAGCACAAACTAAAATGCAACTTTCCTAATTGTTCCTATGCAAAACACACAATCCACTACATGCAAATGCAAGTTTTTATTTTCAGTTCATTTAATGTGAATGCAGAAAAGGAAACTAAGTGCATCAAATAAATAAAAATGAATGCCTTTTACTTTGAGAAATGAGGAATTGAACAACAATTTCTCTCTTTAGGAAAAATGAATATTTTAACTACAATTTCTCCTATAGGAACGAAGAATTTAACGACAATTTCCTTTTCAAAAGAAAATGGATCTAATGCAGTAATGAAAATAATTTGAAATTAATTCATCAATGATAAAGAAAAAAACCTTAAATAAACATTGAACAAACTTTTCTTTCAAAGGAGGAAGAGGTAAGTAAAGTCACTGGTCAATATGAGGCATCAAGCACTTTGAAAACACAACAAACAACATACTGAAAGCACATGCAATGAAAAATTCAATGGAATTTGGTTGGCTCTATGGGGAAATGCAGTCTCTAAGGGGAGATAGTGCATTGCAACACACCCCTATGTGGGAGACAGTGCTATGCAAAGCATTGTGTCATGTTCAACAGTGCGTTGGGTACAGCAGAGAACAAAAACTCAAGCTGTTTAACACACTTCTAATGCAAATTTGAATCCAAAAAGCCTAATATTTTAGAGTAAATGAAACTGGGTTGATAATAGAGGCAAAATACACCAAGGATGAAGCGTAAACTTCCCAGCGGAGTCGCCAATTTGTTATGCAGAATTATGAATTACAGATAAAACATTATTCCCTAAATATGGTGTAATGAATTTAGAACAACATGTTAAAGACTTTGCAGATACTTTTCATAACTGTAAATAAACACACAAAACATATCAAGAAACTTACTTGGAGTCTAAGCGCGTCCAATTCTCCTTCTATCGCTCTTGCTGTAGCTTCAAATCCAAGCTAGATCGCCAAAATATTTTTCTGCAAGAATGAACACTAAACAACAAAGAGATAGAAATATAGAGATACCTATTCAAGTTATTCAGTTAAATCAATGAAACATGAACCATATACATCATATAAGAATTCATAATATGGAAGACAAAAGCTTATACAGATATATATGTGGGAAAGTAAACAACAATATTTATTAATGGATAGAAGGGGAGGTTACAACCAGTGATTGATTTAATGTCACCATCTCTAGCATCATCCCAGCCTCATCACAATGAACATCTCTCCAGCAGCATATCACTCAAACCAATTCCTCAATTGAAATCTCACCAGCATTTCTCTACTCAAATTCTTCCTTCTCAAGAACTAGGATCTGTGCTCATTTATAGATGAGTTGAAGGTATTTTTACAATTAATGAATTTCTAATAATAGGCAAGACATGTTACCAAGCTCAGAGGTATCAAATGGACACATGGATTCAAAGTTTGACACATATGGACTCTTCTAGAAGGCACTGCCAAGTGGAGATTTCGAAACAATGAGAATTTAACTCCCAATTGACCAATGCACCCTTGAGTGTCGGGAAGTGCTTTGCAGAGCACCCTTGAGTGGAGTTGCCTGCATATGCAACACACTTATACCCTTGAAAGTCTGCGTTGGTGAGCTCATAGGTGTTATAACATATACTTTAAATCTTGGAAACCTTGCAATGGAAGTCAGGAATGATTTGTATTTGTTCTTTGTCTTAGGGCATGTAGCAACTGAAATGATAGGGGATGATAGAACATATTCATTGTTTCTAGGGATGATGTCCAGTTTAACTAGGTCATTGGGAATGGTGCCCAAATTGACCTATAACAAGGCTGTTTCAAACTTCTTGCTTGAAGATATTTTTGTTCGCTTCGGGATACCTAGAGAGATAGTGACATATGGGGGGCCTTATTTCAGATCTCATTTGATCAAGAAGTTGGTTGAAAAGTGTGGAATTCATCACAGAATCAATTCACCATATCACCCACAAGAAAATGGTCAAGTGGAAAGCACCAATAAAGTCATTGAGGGAATCTTAACAAAGACAGTAGCCAGCCACCGAAGAAACTGGGCCGAGAAACTTCCAGAGGTACTGTGGGCTTATATGACAATATGGAGCAATACTACAGGCTTCTCACCATATGAATTGGTGTATGGTAAATTATTTTATGATTTTAAAACCGATCTCCTTAACACTCTCTCTACCCAGATCAATATGGTACAAGTCAAGAAAGCACAAGCAGAAGCTGAAGTAGCCTTAGCAATATTCTGTCCCGATGCAAAAATAAACATTTGGAAAGATAATGTGGAATGAATAGTGTCAGCCTATGCAACATCTGTGAGTTGGCACATTCTATGAATTAGTGTCTTGAATTGCCTAGACTGAAGGTGGTACTTCAAGAATCAAGCGAGGATGTTCAATCTTCTTATTTCATCGGATCAAAGAGACCATGGCTGCCATGACCTACGGGTATGCCTACATATTTTTCCTCTTTTTATCCTTGGAATAATGTTTATAATAGTTAGCAATATCCATGGCAGTATCCTACTCCTTCCTCAACACAATTTCCTTCACCATGGAACCAGTGGCCGTCTCCTCCACCAATGCAATATCCTCCATCACAACCTAATCCTTGGGGTCAGAACTAGAGAAGTAATGGCCAAGGTCTAGTACCCCCTCCAATACCAATATAGCAGCAACAATTGCAACTGCCTTCTATTCAAAATCATACACCTTCTGTCTGACCCCAATTACCTGTGCAACCTAACCCCAATCCAAATAATAAGGCAGCCTAGAGCATGGATGCTCTGGTTACCCTCCAAACTTATCTTATTACTTGTATTGGACTTAACGAGGTTCAACTTCAATCAGGGAAAGTAATCAGATATGAGCATACTCCCATTATTACTAAAGAATGTGAATCACCTAGAAAGGATATGGATGATTATGAGGCAGCTGTTACACATGTAACAAATGATACAACACCTACTGTTACATTTGTAGCAGCTAGTTCGGGAGGATCTGCTGTTCCTACAATAGAAAGGTTGGTGCATCTATGATAGCTGACTTAGCTGTTAGCATTGAGAATCCTCCATACCCTCAACGATTAACTGAAACTGGGCTGGTCTCACAACCTGAATTCGAATTCCTCAAGGAATTGCAAAATTTGTATGTGCGAATTCCGCCGTTACAAGATCTTAAGGAAGTACCTATTGATGTAAAATAGTGAGGGATCTATGCATAAAAAGGCCTAGAAGGAAACCTAAAGACCCTGCTACTATCCATGTTATGGGGAAATTGTCCGATCTCATGATTGATTAGCCTTTTTTGACTAAATAGAATGACCCAGGGAACCCTACAGTGACTGTCCATATTGACAATCAACATATAACCAATACTTTGATTGATCTAGGGGCATCTATTAATGTCATGACTAAATACCTTTTCATCTCCTTAGGACTTCATGGACTTTCCACAGTGCTTGAATTAGCAGATAGGTCCCGTGTCATGCCCAAGGGAGTTATAGAAGATGTGGTTATCATTGTGGTTTCCTGGAATTATCCGTTTGATTTTCTCATTTTAAAAACCAAATCCAACCTGGGGGGTCATCCTTTAATCTTGGGAAGATCGTGGCTGGCCACTGCAGACGCATATATCGGATGTAGGTCCAAATATATGGTGATCTTAAATGGATAGGTCACTCAGAACTTGAATATTTATCCCCCAAAAAAACCTCATATGGATCCGAGTAGTCCCTGGTGGGATGAATTTTCACCTTAATCTAATCTTTCCCTACCTTTTCTCATGCTTGGAAAAGAACAATACTTTAAGGATGAAACAAAGGACGATATCATTAATGGTTTGATTAGTAATTCACTCTCTGTTGCCTCCATTAGAGATTTGGGGGAATAAGATGAGGTAGATGATGCAATTATTGAACATTTGAAAACAACTCCGTAATATGAGGAGTCTCGTTGAAATCTAACCTGGGAAATGTTTAAACATCAATCCTAACCTGAATGTTGAACAAAACGGATTGCTGATACACCTGTTACAGAAATACAAAAAGTCATTTGCATGGGACTATACGGATATGAAAGGAATCCATCTTGGTCTATGCACTTACCGCATTTACATTAAATAAGACTGCAAACCAGTTAGACAACCGCAACATCGAATGAACCCCGCAGTTAAGGAGATAATGAAACAAAAATTGCAGAAACTCTTTAATGCTAATTTCATCTACCCCATTTTTGACAGCCAATGGGTGTCTCTTCTTGTCATAGTTCCAAAAAATAATGGAAAATGGAGAGCCTGTGTTGACTATAGAGAACTTAACAAGGCCACTCAAAAGGACCATTTTCCTTTACCATTAATTTATCAGGTCTTGGATACTCTCTCTAGAAGAAAATTATTTTCATTTCTAGATGGGTTTAGTGGCTATAATCAAGTACAAATTGCCTCGGAAGACCAAGACAAGACAACCTTCACTTTCCCATGGGGTACTTTTGCATACAGAGTCTTGTTGGGTGTGGAGCCTGATTATCTTGTTTACTTTGTATCACAGCATTGGACCCCTGTACCTTAAAAGGGGCGGCAATGCCGCCCGTAATTAATCGCTGCCGTGGGGGGTCCAGGGGGGGGCGGCAACGCCCCCGAAACTAAAAACAGATGTAAATTTTCCTTGTAAAAGTATAGTAATTTCTAGTCAATCTGGGCCGTTCATTAGGCAAATGATTTGACGGTAGAAGTTATGTTTAGATTAGGGTTTTTTTGCCCTAGAAGGCAACCCCATTGTATATATGAGGGTATTGTATTGCGGCTGTGTATTATGTATGTGTATTCTCGGAGCGAGAAACAGAGAGGGAGATTGTGAGAGAGAACAAAGGATATTATAGCGGATCTGCTGTAGGTTTTGTCTCTTCAATTTTTGCTGGATAATAGAAAGGAAGGACTGGCTGTTCGGGGTGGACGTAGCCCAAACTGGGTGAACCACGTATATCTGTGTCTCTCTAGTTATATGTGTTTTGTGTGCTTGTATTTTCTGCATATTTTATGTGTTGCATTGCTCTATAATATTTAATTTTCTAACAACTGGTATCATAGCTGAAGGTACATTTGGCTGATAAACTCGTAGGAAAGAAGGGTTCCTGGTTGGAGTGGGAGTAATGGCAGACGATGGTAAGTTTAGGGTTGAGAAATTTAACGGCCAAAACTTTGCGCTGTGGAAGATGCAGATGGAAGATTATCTGTATCAGAAAGATCTGTACCTACCATTGAGCGGAAAAACAAAGAAGTCGGCGGCCATGACAGACGCGGAATGGAACATTCTCGATAGAAAGGCACTCGGAACAGTACGGTTGTGTCTTGCGGCGTCAGTCGCCTTCAATATTTCGAAGGAAACAACAACAGAGGGTTTGATGTAGACGTTGGTGAAAGTATATGAAAAACCCTCGGCCTCAAACAAGGTATTTCTTATGAAACGAATATTTAATATGAAGATGTCGGAAGGTGGATCTGTTGCAGACCATTTAAATGAATTTAATACAGTTACCAGTTAGTTAAGTTCTGTAGGGGTAAAATTTGATGATGAAGTTAGAGCTCTGTTATTCTTGTGCTCATTGCCAGAGAGTTGGAATGGTTTAGTAATGGCCATTAGTAACTCTCGCTCTGGATCTAGTACTTTAAAGTTTGATGATATTTTTGGTGCTATCCTTAGCGAGGAAATGCGACGGAAAAGCTCCGGTGAGACATCAGGTAATGCTTTGAGTGCAGAGTCTAGGGGAAGAAGAATGGAAAGAGGAAAGAGCTCGGGATATCGCAGTAAATCAAGGAAAGGCAGATCCAAGTCCAGATTGGGGATAGTGTGCTGGAATTGCGGAAAGAAAGGACACCTAAAGAAAGACCGTAGATCTCGGAAGGGAAAAGGAGACACACAACAAGAAAACAATCATGAAGCAAATGTGACAGGTGATGTGTTACAAGATGCTTTGATTCTTTCTTTCGAAAATGTTACTGATTCTTGGGTTGTAGATTCAGGGGCTTCATTCCATGCCACACCTGATAAGAAACATTTTCATGACTATGTTCAAGGAGATTTTGGACAAGTTCGTTTGGGTGATGATAAACCCTGTAAAATTGTTGGAATGGGTAAAGTTCTTGTAAAACAACAGAATGGAAACCAATGGCTACTAAAGGAGGTAACGCATGTTCCAGATCTGAAGAAAAATCTGATTTCAACAGGGCAGTTAGGCAGTGAAGGTTGTGTGACAACTTTCACAGATAAAACTTGGAAGGTCACCAAAGGAGCCCTGGTAATAGCAAAAGGCGAAAATGTTGGTACATTGTATTTATGCAATGGTATTTCTAACTCTATTAATGCTTTAACTTCCAAAGGAGCAGATGCAACATTATGGCATCATAGGCTCGGACACATGAGTGAGAAGGGAATGAAGATTCTTCACTCAAGAAATTTGTTGCCAAGTTTGAAGAATGTTGATTTGGATTTCTGTGAAAATTTCATTTATGGAAAACAAAAGAGAGTCAGATTTCTCAGAGTTGGGAAAGAAAAGAAGAGCGAAAAATTGGAGCTTGTGCATACAGATGTATGGGGACCTGCTCAGGTATCATCTCTCGGTGGCTTTCGTTATTATGTTACTTTTATTGATGATGCAACTAGAAAAACATGGATTTATTGTATTTAGAATAAATCTGATGTATTTGATACTTTCAAGAAATGGAAAGCTTTGGTTGAGATTGAGACAGGAAAGAAGTTGAAGTGTCTCAGATCAGACAGTGGAGGTGAGTATTGCAGCAAAGATTTTGATAGGTACTGTTCGAGCATGGAATTCGTAGAGAGAAGACAGTTCCAAGAACACCACAAAAAAATGGTGTGTCAGAAAGGATGAATAGAACAATCATGGAGCGTGCAAGGTGCATAAGATTGCATGCAGGATTTCCTTTACAATTTTGGGCAGATGCTGTAGATATTGCTATTTATCTAGTAAACAGAGGGCCTTCAAGTTCCTTGGATGGTGGTATTCCAGAGGAAGCATGGATAGGTAAAAAGGTAAACTACTCTTTTTTAAAGCCTTTTGGTTGTGAGGCCTTTGTCCATATTAATAAAGAAAATAGAACAAAGCTTGAGGCAAAATCAAAGAAATGTACTTTTATTGGATATGGTGTTAATGATTTTGGTTATCGCTTATATGATTATGAAAATCACAAAATCATTAGGAGCAGAGATGTAATATTCAATGAAAAGGTCTTGTATAAGAATCAATTGCAGGAAAAGAAACAGGAAAAAGAAAGCAAGGAATACATGGTTCTTGATGAGATAACTGAAAAAGTAAAGGTGCCTGAAAATTATAATAATCAACAACCACAGCAGCAGCAACCACCACAACAACAACAGGCACCTCAAACACCCGAAAGTGGTATTAGAAGATCTACCAGGATAAGTAGACCCCCTGAATGATACTCTCCTTAATTATATTATTTATTGTTGACTGATTCTGGTGAACCCGAATGCTATGAAGAAGCAATGCAGGTTGAAAGCAGGAAGAAGTGGGAGCTAGCCATGGAGGAAGAGATGGACTCCTTAATGCATAACCAGACTTGGGACTTAGTCAGGTTGCCTGCAGGTAAAACTACATTGCAGAATAAATGGGTTTACAGGCTGAAGGAAGAAGATGGAGGAAAACATAGGTACAAAGCTAGACTTGTGGTGAAGGGGTTTGCACAAAATAAAGGTATTGATTTTGATGAAATATTTTCTCCTGTTGTTAAGATGAATTCAATCAAGACTATCTTAAGTATTGTAGCAGCGGAAGATTTACATCTTGAACAGTTAGATGTAAAGACAACATTTCTCCATGGCGATTTGGAGGAAGATATATACATGCAGCAACCAGAAGGATATGAGGTAAAAGGGAAAGAAAAATTGGTGTGCAGGTTAAAGAAGAGCTTGTATGGCTTAAAACAGGCTCCAAGGCAGTGGTATCTAAAGTTTGACAAGTTTATGTCTGAACAAGGTTATACTAGATGTCACTCTGATCATTGTGTTTATCTAAAAAGGCAAAATGATGGCAGCTATATTATATTGTTATTGTATGTAGATGACATGCTTGTTGCAGGATCCAACATGCAGGAAATAAATGTGCTCAAAAGAAAATTGGCAAATTCATTTGCAATGAAGGATTTGGGAGCTGCAAAACAAATCCTTGGTATGAGGATAACTAGAGACAGGAAAAATCACAAATTAACACTGTCTCATAATGAGTACATAGAAAAGGTGTTGAAAATATTTAATATGCACAATGCAAAACCTGTTAGTACACCTTTTGCTAGCCATTTCAAACTTAGTAAGGAGATGTGCCCAAAGACCCAAGAAGACATGGATTATATGTCTAAAGTTCCATATGCATCAGCAGTTGGAAGCTTAATGTATGCAATGATCTGCACAAGGCCTGATATTTCACATGTAGTGGGAGTTGTAAGCAGGTACATGAACAATCCAGGAAAAGAACATTGGATGGCAGTAAAATGGATTCTCAGATATTTGAGAGGTACCACAAATCAAGCATTATGCTTTGGTGGGTCAAACATTGCTCTACAGGGATATGTTGATGCAGATATGGCAGGTGACAGAGATAACAGGAGGAGCACTACAAGATATGTATTTACTGTAGGTGGAACAACTGTTAGTTGGGTTTCAAAATCCAAAGTGTTGTTGCACTTTCAACAATAGAAGCCGAGTATGTTGCTGCTACAGAGGCTAGTAAAGAAATGATTTGGTTACAAAGGTTTATGGATGAATTGGGTAAGAAGCATGATATGGGCACACTATACAATGATAGCCAAAGTGCTATTCATCTTGCAAAGAACTCAGCATTTCATTCCAAGACTAAACACATACATCTCAAGTACCATTTCATACGGTCAGTATTGGAAGATGGAGAGTTGAAGCTGGAAAAGATACACACTAGCCAGAATCCTGCAGATATGCTAACAAAAGTTGTAACTAGGGAGAAACTGAGAACATGCTCAGTTTCAATTGGTCTTCAAGGATGACGATGAAGATGAGGAATAGCCAGGTCCAAAGAGGAAGCATTGTCCAGCAAATGAAGCAGCGGTGGAGTTGCTACAATCAGTATCCAAGTGGGAGATTGTTGGGTGTGGAGCCTGATTATCTTGTTTACTTTGTATCACAGCATTGGACCCCTGTACCTTAAAAGGGGCGGCAACGCCGCCCGTAATTAATTGCTGCCGTGGGGGGTCCAGGGGGGGGGGTGGCAGCGCTTTTCGGAGCCCCCCCCTAGCGGGGGTTCGGGGGCAGCGCCCCCGAAGCTAAAAACAGATGTAAATTTGCCTTGTAAAAGTATAGTAATTTCTAGTCAATCTGGGACATTCATTAGGGAAATGATCTGACGGTAGAAGTTATGTTTAGATTAGAGTTTTTTTCCCTAGAAGGAAACCCGCTTGTATATATGAGGGTATTGTATTGCGACTGTGTATTATGTATGTGTATTCTCAGAGCGAGAAACAGAGAGGGAGATTGTGAGAGAGAACAGAGGATATTACAACGGATCTGCTGTAGGTTTTGTCTCTTCAATTTTTGCTGGATAATAGAAAGGAAGGACTGGCTGTTTGGGGTGGACGTAGCCCAGACTGGGTGAACCACGAATATCTGTGTCTCTCTAGTTATATGTGTTTTGTGTGCTTGTATTTTCCGCATATTTTATGTGTTGCATTGCTCTATAATATTTAATTTTCTAACAAGTCCTTCCCTTTGGCCTCTATAATGCACCAACAACCTTTCAAAAGGAAATATTGGGTATTTTTTCTGATCTTTTGAATGACTGCCTTGAAATATTTATGGATGATTTTACACCCTACGGGGATTCCTTTGAGACAGCATTAGCTAACTTGGAAAAAGTGCTGGAATGTTGTGAACAAACTAATGTTGCTCTGAGCACGGAGAAATGTCGCATGATGATGACCGGGGGAATTGTGCTGGGACATTTCATTTCGGCAGATGGAATCAAGGTAGATCTTGCAAAAATTGAGGTAATCTCGAAAATCTCGACCTCTAAGACTCCAAAATAGGTACATAGTTTTTTGGGACATGCAGGATACTATAGGAGATTTATAGAGAACTTTTCAAAGATTTAATCTCCTCTATTTTCATTACTCATGAAAGACGCGAAATTTTTGTGGAGAGGGAAGTGTGTGCAGGCTTTCTTAAAGTTAAAAAACTGTGTAACAACAACACTTGTTTTATGAGGACCAAACTGGGAATTTCCATTTCATATTGCTATAGGCGCATCTGACATAGCTGTGGGTGTTGTTCTGGGGCAGCTGGAGGAGAAGAAACCTTACACAATTTATTACATTAGTAAGAACTTCACTCCAACAGAACTCAACTACACTGTTACTGAGAAGGAATTCCTAGCAGTAGTGCATGCTATCAACAAATTTCAACACTACATCACTAGGTATCTAGTATTTGTACACACTGACCATGCTGCAATTTGATTTTTGATGAACAAACCTGTTACTAATGGTAGAGTTACAAGATGGTTATTGCTGTTACAAGAGTTTGATATTACTATTCTAGATAAACCCAAAAAAGATAATGTAGTTGCTGATTTTCTTTCTAGATTAACTATAAGTGATGACTGCACTGCCACTGAGGACTCTTTTCCAGATGAATATTTTTTTTCCATCTCTACTCACTCACCATGGTATGAAAATATATCCAATTACCTTGTTGTAGGAAAATTCCCACACCAATTGTCTTCCAAGGAAAGGAGGAAGATTATACAACAGATTGCTACCTACTCCTAGATAGAAGGCAATCCCTATCACATCGGGCCAAATTTTCAGATTAGGCGATGTGTTAGAGAAGATGAGGTATTTGAGATCTGGAAGGTTTGTCATGAGGAACCTTGTGGAGGACACTTCATTGACAAGAGAACATGACATAAAGTACTCTCAACAAGGTACTACTGGCCAACTATATTCCAGGATGTCAAGAAGTTTGTGAAAGGATGTGATAGCTCCCAAAGTATGGGCCAACCTCTAAAATCAGATGAGATGTTGTTGTAGCCTCAGATAGTGATCAAAACATTTGATAAATGGGACCTAGACTTTATGGGGCCAATTAATCCTTCATCGCAACAAAAATCATACATATTGGTCTGCACCGTATGTTACAAAATGGGTTGAAGCAAAGACACTAACTAGAGCAATAAAGCAGGCTTGTTATGTAGAATTATGAATTACAGATAAAATATTCTTCCCTAAATGTGGTGTAATTCATTTAGAACAACTGGTTAAAGATTTTGTAGATACTTTTCCTAACAATAAATAAACACACAGAACAGATCAAGAAACTTACTTTGAGTCCAAGTGCTTCCAATTCTCCTTCTGTCGCTCTTGCTGTAGGTTCAAATCCAAGCTAGATCGCCAAAATATTTCCTACAAGAATGAACACTAAACAACAAAGAGATAGAAATATACAGATTCCTATTCAAGTTATTCAGTTAAATCAATGAAACATGAACCATATACATCAGATAAGAATTCATAATATGGAAGACAAAAGCTTATACAGATATATATGAGGGAAAGTAAACAACAATCTTTATTAATGGATAGAAGGGGAGGTTACAACCAGTGATTGATTTGATGTCACCATCTCCAACATCATCCCAACCTCATCACAATGAACATCTCTCTAGCAACATATCACTCAAATCAATTCCTCAATTGAAATTCCACCAACATTTCTCTACTCAAATTCTTCCTTCTCAAGCACTAGGATCTGTGCTCAATTTATAGATGAGCTGAAGGTATTTTTGCAATCAATGAATTTATAATAATAGGAAAGACATGTTCCCAAGCTCAGAGGTATCAAATGGACACATGGATTCAAAGTTTGAAACATATGGACTCTTCTAGAAAGCACTATCCAAGTGGAGATTCCAGAACAATGAGAATTTATCTCCCAATTGACCAATGCACCCTTGAGTGTCGGAAATGCTTTGTAGAGCACCCTTGAGTGGATTTTCCTACATATGTAGCGCAATTAGCCCCTTGAGAGACTGTGTTGGTGAGCTCATAGGTGCTATAACATATACTTCAAATCTTGGAAACCTTGCAATGGAAGTCAGGAATGATTTGTCTTTGTTCTTTGTCTTAGGGCATGTAGCAACTGAAATGATAGGGGATGATAGACCCTATTCATTGGTTTTGTGGATGATGTCCATTTTAACCAGGTCATTGGGAATGGTGCCCAAATTGACCTATAACAGATTGCTTCCTAAATCATGAAGTCAGAATAATAATAACAATATTTTTTGAATGAGATGCTTTACACCGTGATGGGCTGGAGTTGAAGCAGAGTGGCGACTTGCATCAATATTACAATAAATTACATCATGATATATCTTCTTGATCATAAATTGCTAAGGGAAGGCACTCCCATGCTCAGCACATAAACTATTTAATAACATGTACATAGTGCAGAAAGTTGTCTACATTGAAATGTTTCCCAATACAGACATGCCTACAGATATATGCCCATGTTCTGATGAGGATATGTATGTAAGGTCACCGTACAGATGATGTGTACAAAATTTTCTTAAATTGCAGCCCGGATGGCTGAAACTAGATCCAGGGTCTTCTTATCTCGTTCACTCGATCATTCAAGTACAAGTCTAGCCATGCGAATATATGATTTGTAGTAGAATATGGTAAGACATTGTTTGATTACCAGAAAATGATGTGAGCTGTTAACAAACGTGATAGATCCATCATTAATGTCAATGGACCTCAAGGTACTGCAATACATTTCGTAAGGTTTAAATAAATGATTTGATGTCGAACGCCAAACAAAATATTTCGGTCAAAAATCCGGAAACGAGGATCTTGTTGATGCTGTAACAAGCCTCATGGTAATGGAATAAAATGTTTCTAGGTGAAATTCCTAGATGACGATTTGCCGTCGACAGGAAGCCACTTTATTGTGAAACGAGATTTACTAATTTCGGAGATGAAGGATGAATTTATATAGCAATGTTCAGGGATGAATTTCATGAGAATGAAGGTTTATGAGTATTTCAGAAGGATGAATATTCACTGGATGATTTCTCTTGAACATATTGGTAACACTGAGATGAGTTGGCAGCATTGACCCAAAACTAAAGTGAAGGTATGATGAACCATAGGTATGAATGAACCACCAAGAATATTACCCAACCCAAAAGTCACGGTGAAGGAGAGAAGTGTCACGTTCAAGAGCAACCTGCTACCGTAAAAAGTTCTGTTCACTTTCCCAAATTTTCCCCGGTCCTTTGTCAACCAATACCTCTTTATTTTTTAACAAGATTGAGGAGGATAAAATATGCTTCATCTATAATTCAAGCCTTCGGGTGAACAATCTATTGCTATTTAATAATTTAACGAGTCTAGCGATGAATGAAACTCGATTCTTGCCATGATTGACAAGCCTGACGCTATTTTATGTTTTAACGAGCCTAACGACAACGACAACCCAGTCCTTTTTCATATTTAGAGAGTTTGAAAAAGAGGACGAAAATAAAACTCCATAAGTAATTTTTCATAAAGTTGTCACTTAGATTCGAAAAAGTGTAAAATAATATCTGAGAGAACCTCTTTAGTCATGTTTGACCAAGGTATTCCTTTTTTGTAAATAATCTATCTCAGTCCGGAAAAGGGTTAAACTTATACTAAGTAGATATTAATTCATTTACTTTTACGAGCTCAAAAAGACAAGTGCTCGACAATATTTTCACATTATCGGAGTCTGAAAAGAGCTAAAAGAAGACTCCAAGGGTTCCTTTTTCGCTGTTATCGAAGCTAAAAAAAGAGATAAAAGTGCGCTTAAAATCCTTTTTCATTTTTAACAAAGCTTGAAAAATAAGGATAAAAAGTATGCTTTGTGGTCAAATCATTCTTGAAATAAATTTGCATGACTAATCTGTTCATTAGTTGTAAAAAATGTTTAGAAAAACATAAAATGGATTAAAAATACTTGCTTCATGATAAAAATATAATAAAACCATAGTCATAGCAATAAATATTCATAACAAACAATTAAATGACTAAATAAAAAGAGTTTTACTATTTATTTTTACCATTCAATAGTTACCATTGCATTTTGGAGTTCTAAACCTGTTTTTGCCCCTGAAATTCAACTGTTGATTGCGATCGATTCTGTGGACGGTTTTCATTGCCGTTTAATGAAGGTTAGTGCCATGAACCTTCTCTTTATTTCAGTAATCATTTTATTTCCTTTATGGGCAAATTTTTAGGGTTTTGAGCCCCTTAGGGTAAATTTTGCTTCCAAAAAGGGAAATGCACCCTTGAGCATCGAAAAGTGTGTTGTAGAGCACCTAAAATAAAGTATAGCTGCATATGAAATGCACTGTCCCTTGTTCAATATTGCGTTGGGCGTAATCTCCATTTTTTTTTCTTGCACTATGCCCAAAATTTGTCTAATTTTTTGCATTGAAAGGAGTCTAGTGAGTCTTATGATTATGTTTCAGGATTTTATTGGACTATAATGACGATTACATGGAGAGAAAGAGATCATGAAGAACAGAATATGGTTGCCCTAAATGATCCGGGTACAGTAAGAGCCCTAAGAGATAGTGGGTTGTTAAAGTACTTCCGCTTGTCAGGGATGAGGCAACAGATAGAAATTTTGGAGTTCCTAGTTCGAGCATGGGATCCAGATATGGAGGAATTTCACATTAGGAACAAAGTGGTTCCTATTACAGTAGAGGATGTATATTTTCTCACAGGTTTGTCGAGGAGAGGCTTGCCTATTTCCCTCTCAGGGTCTACTCTAGGAGGAGAGACTGTGAGAGATTATGTTTTGTAGTATTGCTATCGAGGGGTAGAGCCAAGACAAGATGGGAAGAAAAACATCTGGGATGTTCCAGATTTTCCTTTGAGAACCATTCTTTTCATGATCTCAAAACTTTCCGGCACTTTTACACTACATGTAGCGAATATATCATATATGCAGTATGCGCTAGAGTGCATGGAGCCAACAACCTTCAATTGGTCTGAAGCTGTACTTTCCCAAATAAAGGAACAACTGAACAAAGAAAAGGGAGGAAGGAAGAAGAAATTCAATTATGGTTCGATCCTCATTTAATTTTCCTTATAGTGGATTCCACTGATGTAGCCTCAACATGTGACGCTTGGTGTGTCTAATCATAGAGATATGAGGATGCAGAGATGGGTATAACTAATGGGTAGGCATGCGGGCCAATCTACCATTGTGTTCTCAAATTCATTCTTCACCTAGTTCAGGCGACAGATTGTTGCCATTGATGAGTATGCATACTCAGGCATTGATTTTCGAGGAGATCAAGACTTAACCTTACTAGAAGGCACTCAGTTGGGTGTAATAGGTAAGAATGTTTTGACCATGTTTTTTATTTCCCTAAGGTTTATACAATGTTTTTTTATTTTTCATGTTTTCCCAAGACTAAAATAAATTTTTGCTGTAATGCAGATGTTGGTCGAGTTCAACCGGTGGAGGAACCAGAGCATGGAGCAGATGAGCCAACAGAGAGGGCTGTCGGGAGAGCAGTCCTTCAGGATCTAGACATGGCTGAGACTCTGACTGAGCTTCGAAAACACATAGAGGGGTTGACCTTCATGATTCTGGATTGCGAGATCGAAGAGTTACCCATGCGACTACAGCGCTAAAATATAGGTGTTCCTAAACGCTGGATGCGGTTACTACATAGGATAGCTAGATCTATAGCATGTTAACATGTGCACCACTAGTTTAATTTTGACATGTTGCATACATTTTGAGGTCAGATGACCAATGTGTCTTGGGCACAATTTTTTTAAAATCCTATAACTATCTATCTATTTGATTTCAGTGTTTTCCTTCTGTTTATTGCATAATCCTATTCAATTATGTGAATGTTTTCTTTACATATGTTGCAAAAGTATGTCTAAAACTTGATTTTCCAAAGAATCATTCAATGTGTTCAAATTTCTAGAAATGTGTTGATATTGAATAAAATAAAAGTGTCTTTCCAAAAGTCGAACTCTTAGGAACAAACGATGCAGTGTTGGATTTGTAACACTATAAACGCTAGTAAGTTGTAATACCACAAGTTGAGAGTCTAACCTTATAATGATGGGGTTAATACCAAATGAAATGGAATCAGAGATAAGTTCGATCAATGCTCTATACTCAACGATATTATTTGTTGATATACCAACACAAATCCCTTGAAAACTCACTAACTCGTCGTTCTGAGCGAAAATGGCCCACGCTGTAGAGGATAGATTCTGCGTACTATGACTAGCACCATCATCATATCCAACAAATGGTCCAAAGATTCAGACATCTGCGATGAAATGTAAGGTGGATTAATAACGTCAAGAAAATTCTAAAAAAAAAACTAAGATAGTAAATTCAAATCAACAACATATATATACAATATAATACAAAAAATTACTACGCTCATGATTAAGCATAGTAACGGTACAACCCATTTCTCGGCTACGCCAATGGAATTCCATCGTAATCTACTAGCTCATAGGCACCCTTAGCAAGAACTCTTTTGACAATATAGGGGCCATGCCATAATGGCTCAAATTTTCCTGTACCTATTACATCAACTTCTTGATCATAAAGAAGGACCAAGTCGCCCTTTGAGAAAATGCGAGGTTGGACATTTTTGTCGTATTGTGTCTTTAAATGTCTCTTATGCATTTCTTTGGCCAATTAGGCTTCACGATGCGTTTCATCAAGATGGATGAGGTTAAAAAGACGCGCATATTCTTCTAAGGTGTCAGGTAACAAGTCGATTGTGAGTTTTATAATGGCCGAAGTGTCCTCAGACACATAATTTTATTAATAAGAAAAAAAGTTACATTTGGAATTATGCAAGAGTTTACACCCGAACAAAAAAAACACTCTTGCAATGAGCTATTTATATGCTCAATGTCCTAACTTCCACTAATTATGGATCACTTATTAAATAACAAGTGTCCACTTACATTAAATACTATTACAAATAACTAGCTAACAAAAAAGCCTAAGATACGACACATTTGGAGAGTCATATCTTGTTACAACAATATGCTAATTTTAAATGTCTCCATAAAATAATTAAATATTATAGAATAATAATTATTTTATTCAAACTTTATAACCTATGATAATATTTATTTTTGGATCATCTAACATTCCCCCCTATGATCCAAAGATACATTACAACAGATACCAAGTTCATCCCTGAACTTAGTAAATTTTATTCTGCCAAGAGGTTTCGTGAAAATTTCAGAGATCTGATCTTCTGAAGGATAATAAATCGGCTCGATGACATCATTTGCAATGAGTGATATGATATGATGATACTTAGTGTCCACATTCTTTGTCTTTGAATGAAAAAGTGGATTCTTGGCAAGCTTTATTGATGACTGATTGTCGATGAATAACGAAGTAGCTTCTGCTGGAGGAATTCCCAAGTCCTGCAAAATGCGACGTAACCAAACAATCTCACATGCTGCTTCCCATGCTGAGATGTAATTTGCTTCTGCTGAAGAAGTTGCCACTGTATCTTGCTTCTTGCAACTCCAAGAAACTGCAGCTGACCCCATGTTCATTAAGTAACTCGAGGTTGATGCCTTGTCATCAATACTGCCAACAAAGGCGGCATCTAAAAATCCACCAAGTACAAAATTTTTAGTCTTTTTGTAAAGAAGAGCAAAATATTTTGTTCCTTGGATACATCAAAGAACTCTTTTGGTTGCATTCCAGTGGCTGTCTAGTGGTTCCTGCATAAAACGTGAAAGAATACTGACTACATAAGATAGATCAGGACAAGTGGTTGTTAAATAAATCAAGCTGCCAATCAACTGTTTGTAAGTAGTGCTATCCACCTTTCCCCCCCTTCAAATTTTGAAAGTTTTAAGTTTTGTTCCATAGGGGTAAGGATAGGCTTGCAATCCCGCATTCCAAATCGCTGAAGAATTTCTACTGCATACTTACTCTGAGAAATGAAGATCTGATGTGGACGTTGGAATACTTCAACACCAAGATAGTAGTGAAGTAGTCCCAAATCTGTCATCTTAAAACCTGCATGTAACTCCTTTTTTACCTGTTCAATGTGATCATCATTGTTGCCTGTGATGATCAAATCATCAACATACATAATCAAAATCACCAGATTTTTACCTTGTTGGCGTACATACAAGGTATCATCAGATTCACTGCGATGAAAACCAACTTTGCAAAGGTATTCATCCATTTTGGCATACCAAGATCGGGGAGCTTGTTTTAACCCATATAAAGCCTTTATCAGTTTGTAGACTTTATGGTCTTGTCCTTCAATTTCAAAACCTAGTGGTTGTGTCATGTACACTTCTTCGTGTAAATCGCCGTTGAGAAAAGAAATTTTTACGTCCATTTGATGAACTTTCTATCCTTGTTGAGCTACTAAGGCAAGTTTGAGGCGGATGGTGTTCCATTTAGCTGTAGGACCAAACGTTTCATCATAATATATCCCTTCCTGCTGCACAAAACCTTTAGCAACAAGTCTTGCTTTATACTTGTCAATATCACCATTTTTCTTGTACTTAATTCGATAAACCCATTTTCATCTAATAGGTTTAACATGTTGAGGAAAATCAACAAGTTGCCAAGTGTTGTTGTCTTGAACGACCTGATATTCATCAACCATAGCCTGTTGCCATGCTTTATGTTTTACTGCCTCTTGAAAAGAAGAAGGTTCAGTAAAATCATTTGCTATTAAAGCAAAATTGCCTTCATTTTGTTTTGATCCCCTTGTTCCTGCTTTATTTTGTTCATTAGGCCTTACATCTTTGAAGAGTTGCACCGCCCATTTCGGAAATTGATGTTCACTGGTTTGGGCTTGTGAAAAATCACCATCATGAAAAAGAGGGTTGATGTAAACTGATGTCTGTTGAGCAACCACAGGTTCTGGGGGTGGAGAGTCATTATCAGAAGAACTGCTACTGCTAGGAGAGTTGGATGAACTGCTAGAAGACCTGGATGGCGCTAATGAAGAAGACAGATTGGATGAATCATCGTCAGATGAATGAAATTCAAGTTCATACCAACTTGGTGAATTTTGTTGAATTTGTAAATTTCCATGTCTTTTATCAGTTTTTGTTTCTAACTTTTGAAGAAGACTTTCAAATTCTTCAACACTCTTAGTCTCATTTTCATCAAAGATCACATCTCTGCTTACAATAAATTTCCCATTCGACAAAATTCGGTACCCTTTCTTCTCATCAGAATACCCGATCACTGTGCACTTTAAGCTTCGTGCATCAAGCTTAGTTCGTTTTTCCTTGGGAACTAAGGCATAACAAATAGATCCGAAAAATCTGAGATGCTTAACCCATGGTTTGAATCCAAAACATGCTTCATAAGGTGTGATTCCATCTAAAGAAGCTGTGGGAGATCTGTTTCTCAAGTAGACAGCGGTATGAACTGCTTCAGCCCAATATGAAGGACTTAAATTTTTGAAAGTTAACATAGATCGCGCCATTCTTAACAAGGTACAATTCATTCTTTCTACTACCCCATTTTGTTACGGAGTGTAGGCATTGGTAAGATGTTGTTTTATTCCATTTTCCATGCAATAATTTTTGAATTCATTTGAAGTGAATTCTTCACTGTTGTCAGTTCAAAGAGTACCAATCTTCTCCTTTACTTCATTTTCAATAAGCTTATGAAATTTTTTTAACTTTTCAAACGCTTCTGACTTTTTCTTCAAGAAATATACCCATTTCATCCTGCTAAAATCGTCAATAAAAAGATAAAAATATCTGCATCTTCCAAGTGAAGTTGAGAAGGGTCCACAAATATCACTGTGAACCAACTACAAATTCCTGTCTGCTCACCAGGAACTGGTAGGAAAAGTCTCTCGATGTTTCTTTCCAAAAATGCAAGATTCACACTTTGCATTTTTCCTTTTGAAGGTTAGAAGTCCTTTAACCATGCCCTGTTTTTGTAACTGAGAGAGACTGTCAAAGTTGAGATGGCCATATCTGACATGCCATAATCTGATTGGTGAAATATCTGTACTTGCTGCGCCTGCAAATTTAGAATGTCTTGGAATAACTGTCCCTTTCATCCTTAACAATTTTCCATCTTCATAACCTGTCATTACTATTTGCATGTTTTGTTTGAATGAGTTGATTTTAACTGAGCCATCTTCCATAATCACTGTATGCCCTGCTTGTAGAATTGTGACTAAGGACAACAAATTTTGCTTGAATGTTGGGACATACCATACATTAGAAATCATTCTTTCTCCGATAACTGTTAAAAAAAATTTAACTACATCTTTGCCTAAAGGAGTATGTTTGGTTTGTCAACAAGATAGATTAAATTCAGATGACATTCTTTGAAACTCCAGAAGAAGTCACGTCGAAATGTCATGTTTTGAGTTGCGCCTGTATCAAGAATCCATGCATCTTCATAATCACTACGGAGAAAGCTTGAAACCTGTAAAGCTGTTGCTTCTGTGTTTGTGAAAACATATTCGGAACTATCAGGATCATCTTCATCATTTGCAAACTGAGCTGAGTTTGGATGAAACTTAGAAATTTTCTTAATAGAAGTTCTAAAATTTGCTTCATAATGACCAACTCTGTTACATCGCCTGCAAACAATTTGACTCAAATCGATGCCACTTCCCTGAGACTGTCCTCGACCTCTGCTTTGTCCTCTGTTTTGAGTTTGTCCTCTTCCTAGAATCTGTCGTGTGCCTTGATGATATCCTTTGTTTTGATTGTTGCCTCTGCCTTGAAAATTGTTTTTCCCTGAATTGGAGCCTTTGTTGGAATTTTTTCCTCTGTGTTGATTGCGACCACGACCTTGTGCTGCTTGATTTGGATTGAAATTACCTTTTCCTTTGTTTCTGGAACTGTCAGCTGAGGAGTTGCTTGAACTGGCTTCGGTGAGGAAGACATCTTCCCCAATCTGCTTCTTCTTCCCGAAATTTTTATCATGCTATGCTAACATGTCACTCATTTCATAAAATTTGATCTTCTCTAACTTGCCAGTGACTTGCAAAGTTTCCAAAAAATGAGTATATGATGATGGCAATCCAGCAATTAAAATTGTAGTGAAGAAGCTTTCGTCAACAGCCTGAAAACCAACATTAATTATTTCTTGCTTAATGTTTTTAAGTCGTGAAATGTACTCAAGGACATCACCACCTTTAGTTAATTTCTATTGAAGCAATTTTAATTGAAGATCAAATTTCTTTGATTCAAGTTGTGTATCAAAGAGATCTTTGAATGTATGTAAAGCAGCCCATGCATCTGAAGAATTCTCAATGTGTATGTACATTTCATTACTAACTGAAGCTTTTATAAGAGCTAATGCCTTGGCATCTTTTATTTCCCATTTTGCAAGTGAATCTGGATCTATTGGTTTATTTGGCTTAATGTTGCCATCACAAATGCCATGCCACAATTCATTAAAAATAAGAGTGCTTTCAATTAGACATCGCCATGTCTTATAGGATTTCACTCCTTCTAGCTTATCAGTTTCAGAGAACAGATTAATTAATTTCGACATTGGAGTGTTGAAGCAGTGCACCAAAAGAATCAAGCACGAAAATTGAGCAACTCGTCACACGAAACACGCTACGCAAACAACGACACACGACGCAAAAAACGATCTATTGGGGCTTGGCCTTGGCCCTCGTAGAGTTGTTGAAACAAGAGAAAAATGACTGAGCTTTGCACTTGGCTCTAGTCAATTTCTCAAATATTTACAAGGTAACTTTCAAAATTTCACATTTACAATGATGCACTTGCACAATGTGGTAAAAAAAAAAATTGTTAACCCCCCTCAAAGTAAAATTAATTTGAGTCACATTTATCTCTCCAGAAACAAATTATAAAGAAAAAATCTCCTTATTACTCCAATAAAAAAACATTACATAAAAAAATATACCTTATCACTCCATTACAAAAATTTACTTTAGTGACCCTTTTAAATGTCCACTTTTTAATTTCTTTTAAACTCCTATTTCAAATAATGGCATTCTTCAAATATGGCTTTCAACGCAAATTATTCTTTCAATTAGTTTCTTTGCACATGCATATGACCACTTCTGCTTCTCAATTGGGCCAAAGATGCAAGGAGATACATCTTCTTTAAGGACAAAGAAGGTAGAAACACTGCTGTTTTCTGAGACGCTGTTGTTTGCTGTTGGCACAAAAGCTGTAACTGTACCAATTGTCTTACCATAGACCTCACAGGTGGAAAAGTGAATCAAACACTGTCAAACGTTGTTCAAACGCAAACACAACTCCGGCTTCATCAGGTTGGATACATATAAAAAATGCAAATAAAATAAAATGCAACACTCAACGCATATATAAAAACAACCAACGGAGGTAGAAAACGAGACTTTCACTCGCATCCCATGCTCCCAGAATTTGTGACTGCGTGAAGTTACCAGCTCTTTATAACAGTGTGGAGGCACTGGAGTCAAAAGATACATTACAACATCATATAAATTGAATCTGCAATTGGATGGCCGCAGTCGAGTTTCATTTCATTGATGTGCAAGTATCAAAAGCCGCAGTGCATTTATTCTTCCGCCGCGTATCTTCACGGTTCAAATTGGCAGCTCAGGCGTGCAACCATCTGCCTGAAAAGATTTATTCTATCGAGCATAAAAATAATACTGGAAATTTTAAAGCCAACGGGCATGCCATCATGCAAATTTTACTCCTCCGTTACAAATGTGTATTTTGGGTATATCTGTGAGAGACATAGCTAAAAATATTATATGTATAATGATGGGATTTGGATCTAGTGAAATGACAGAGGCTCCAATGGATGGTACCCGCTCTAATACCGAAGATGAAAATTCAATTAATGGGTCTCAAGGATTTATTAGTTCTCAGCATCAATCGCTAACCCAACAACAGAGAGAGAGGATGGAGCGGCAGAAACAAATGGCACTAGCCAGATAGAGGGCGAGAAAACAATCACAAGGAAGCCCAAGTGAATCACAGGCCAAAATTGGCTCAGAGTCTGGAGTGTTTTATTATATAATCATGTGAAAGAAAAAAACTTGCGGTTAATGTCATGGTTTCTGACCAGTCCGCAGGCAATGACAAATTAAACGCTGGTCGTGTATATATTCCCGAAGTACAAATTTTGGACGAACAACAATGATGAATGTGGGCCAAATAGTTTTTAATGGGAAAATTTTGCAGAATAGATTTTTCAGAAAACTATTTTGCAAAAAATGATTTTAGCATTTACAAATCTAAAATCAATAATAAAATTTCTGTTCCTTTAAACAAAAAAACTTGACAAATTCCATACTAATCATTTTCTGATTAATTTAATGGATTTTTCCAAGAACTTGTAGAGCTGGAATCTCCTCTTCACATTCACTACAGCATTACCGTAGCTCCGATACTACAATAATGGCCGAAGTGTCCTCAGACACGTAATTTTATTAATCAGAAAAATAATTACATTTGGAATTATGCAAGAGTTTACACCCGAACAACAAAAACACTCTTTCAATGAGCTATTTATATGCTCAATGTCCTAACTTCCACTAATTATGGATCACTTATTAAATAAAAAGTGTCCACTTACATTAAATACTATTCCAAATAACTAGCTAACAAAAAAGCCTAAGATACGACACATTTGGAGAGTCATATCTTGTTACACTAATAAGCTAATTCTAAATGTCTCCATAAAATAATTAAATATTCTATAATAATAATTATTAATTTAATATCTTAAATTAATAATTATTTAATTCAAACTTTATAACCTATGATAATATTTATTTTTGGATCATCTAACATTTTAATGATGGCATTTCACATTGGATAGGCAAGATAGCTTCTAGACCATATACCAAGTGAAAATGAGTAAATCCGGTTTTGTTTCTCACCGAGGTTCGGTACGCCCACAAGGTTGATTATAGGATCAAATGCCAGTTTCTCTTACGAACTCCTATCATTCGTTGAAGCATACATTTACGAATCTTGTTGATAGCATCAAATTTTCCATTTGGTTGTCGATAATAAGGAGTAGAATTATCATGTGACAATCCTAACTTGGTATTTAATTCAGTCATCATGTGGTTGCGAAAATGATTCCCATGATCTATCACTATAGCCTGTGGGACCCCAAACCATGCAATATCATGATTAAAGAAAATAAATGCAACTATTTGTCCTGTGTTGTTGAATGTAGGCATCGCTTCGGCCCATTTGGTAAAGTAGTCTACTGCAACAATAATATAACCATGCCCCCCCCCCCCCCGACGAACGAGGGTTACAGGTCATGAAGTCAATACCCCATTTTGAAAATGGTCCCACAAAGACAACATGATGCATTGGCGCTGGTGTTTTGTGGATTTTACGATAAAATATTTGGCACGCACGACAGCTTCAGACCACGAGGATGCACTCGTGAAATATGGTAGGCCAAAAGTAACCAGCGCGAAGTATCTTCTATGCGGTAGCGTATCCAGATAAATGACCACAACATGCCCTAGCATGACAATCATTTAAAATCTTTTCGGCCTCCTCATGAGTGAGGAACCTTTTTAAAATTGTATCGACACCACGAAGATAAAGTGTATCGCCGACGATCAGATAATATTTTTCTTGGTATCGAATATGTCGCTGTTCAGAGTGAGAGGTATTAGGACGAAAAGTTTGAGTTTGGAGATAAATGATGAAATCTCCATACTAAGGAACAGATGATCCGATAAAAAACAGAGACTCGTCAGGAATTGATGGTTACAACGTAGTAGCAGTACTATCAGAGGGAAGGTCACAGATAAGCTCAGGCAAAACTAAAGACTTCTTTGACTTGGATTTGATGAATTCCAAATAAAATTCCTACAAAATGACAATCCATTTTGAATATTTTCCCCCCAGAAATTTACATGATAAGATATAAGTCATGGGGTTGCAATCTGAAATGATAATGGTCTTTTGGAACATGATATAGTGGTGAAATATTTGGATAGCTTGAACAGCTGCCAAGGCAAGCTTTTCTACGTATGAATACTTAACTTCCGTATCATTGAGATTACAACTCAAATAATAGATCGGATGTTCTATCCCATTTTATACTTGGAACAGTACCACAGAAATGGTCATATCAGCCATGACGATATATAGGAAATAATCACTCTGATAATTAGGGGGATACATTAATGACGCCCAGACAAGAGTATCCTTGACAACATCAAAAGAAGCTTGTGAAAATTGGTCCCAATAGAAGGGAGCCCTTTTTGCAAGAGCCAAGAAAATCCTTTAGCCTTTTCGGCATAGTTGGGTATGAACCTTCTTAGGAAGTTATCCTTTCCTTGAAGTTTCTATATATGAAGTAAATTTGATGGTGCAGGAAAATCCGGAATGGCTTGAACCTTCAATGGGTCGATTCGAATTCCTTCTTTTGAGATGAAGAATCCAAGAAAACGACCATAACAAACACAAAACACACATTTATGTGGATTGAGGTGTATTTTGTAGCGTCAACAGCGTAAGAAGATGGCTCTCAAATGCATCGGGTGATTAGTTTGATTTCGTGAATGCATGGGTAAATAATCTAGATAGGGTTGAACAATGTGCTTGATGTCATTGAAAGCATAATCCATTGCTCTATGAAATGTTTCCCCATCGTTCTTTAAACCAAACGGTAGTTTCCTATAAGCGAATGTGCCCTAGGGGAAAATGAATTTTATCATATGTTGATCCTCTGGGAAGATATTGATTTGATTGTAGCCGGAAAATCCATCCATGAACGAAAATATTTCACATCGAGCACAATCGTCAATGATCTGGTCGATAAAGGGAGTAGGATAGTTGTCTTTCGGACAAGAGAGATTAAAATATTGATAATTGACACACACTATGATGGTTGCTTGTTTTTTGATGACAGGAACAATGTTGGAAACCCACTCAGTTAGCGGAATAGGGTAATGAAACCAGCACACAAAAGTTTCTCAACTTCTACACTAATGGCAGTGGCCTTCCTTGGATGAATAGGACGAAGGTGTTGACACACCGTTTTGACATCAGGATACATATTAATAGTGTGTTCAACGATACTAGTATTTATGCCTGACATTTCCTCGTAATACCAAGCAAATAAATCACGCAATTCACAAAATAGAGAGTGATATGTTTCGAGTTCTGAAGAAGAACAAGATACGCCGACATGAAAATTTTCTACAACGCCAGGTTTGGTCGAAATATCGATAGAAATAGTTTCTTCAATATTTGATAAATTTCGCTCAAAATCGATTGCATTAATAGGTAAATAATTCGAAAAGAAATTTTTGATTGAAGGGTGATATAGTTCACTAAGATAATTCTTCATAATCAGGAAGATGGGAAAAATGATGATAATATTCCCATGGTTCTCCTTCTGACATCATGGTTTCCAGAATATTCTCATATGTCAAGAAAGTTGAGGAAAAAAGATCAGATGGAGTACCAAAATCTAAGGAATGATCAACCTAAACAACTGGCGACGCTGATTTCGGATTCGCCACCTAAGCCAGATAGATTGATTGTTATGCCATCTCAATAGTGTTGGGCGGAAAGAACTCATCCAACGTAACAATTTAAGAATCACATGTACTCTTCCTTAAGCCAGATTGAGTGGAAGAGATCATGCAGCTGGTCTCTATACTTGCAATTTCTGTTGACGTCGCAGGCAGCAGTAATGCAAAGGTTTCCATAAGAGTGGAATCCTTTAAGAGTCCTACACCAATGTTCTGAAGTGCAAGTTGGGTTGCGTGAACGAACGGAAAACTTCTAGTTACTTGGGAAGCGGAGGCAAAGAAGGATAGCTGATTGATGACTGTAATTGTACCTTTATATGGAAAGGCGATCATTCTAAAATATGTAGAAACAATTGCAGTCATAGCATATACCCATGGCCTTCCAAGTAGAATATTATAGTCAAGGGGTCCGTCAACAACCTTGAAATCAACATTCACTGTTTCCCCCCCCAGTTCAACATGCAGGTTATTAATAATACCACAAGACTTATATGTACGTGCATCGAAAGCCTTCAACGTCATTGATCATTGAGATAAGCGCGGCGAGCCAAGTGACTTACAACAATTTAGAGACATAATACATGTATATTCTCCCTCATCAATAATAGTGTGATGGAAAGGTTGATTGAGAACATTTAATTATATGGATAATGCCAATTCTGCTGGTAATTGTGGCACATAGCCTGTATGATTAAAGACGATAGGATTAGAATCAATCGGATCAATTCCACCAACAGCCAACAATAAACCCTGTTTTTGGGAGGGACAATTTTGTAATACCTCAAGAGTATACATAGCTGAAGGGGATTGAGCCAAATCTTCAACTATATTATAATTTTGAGCAATTCTTGCTCGAGGATTATATGTCGATTTGTGAATTACTCCCTTAGGTGGCTTAATTGTCAATTCAGGAATAACGGTAGGTGGTATCGATTCCGTAGATGGATTCGTAGTCGAGGTAGTAGGTTGATCAATTGCCTCACTACCATAATATTTATTACGTGTTGACACCAAAATATCTGTTGAAGGTTTTGTGACAGATAACATAAGCACTTGGGAACTAGAAGGTGGATTCGGAGCAACCAAATTTGTGTCTGTATTCGGAAACAAATCTGTCAACACAACTGATGCATGTGAAGTCTTAATTATTTTTGAGACTTTAGAGCGGTGAGGACAATCCCGAACAAAGTGTTCCTCATTACAGATTATGCATGGATAACAAGGTTTCCTAGGTCTAGATGATTGATCAGATGATCTTTCCTGTGGGTTATAAATTTGTTTTTTCTTAGATTTCCCTTTTTTCTTACTTCTGGGTTTCTTGTCACTTTTGCCTGTCAAATGACAAGACATTGATTTCAGAAGAAGGTGCAGGATTAGATGCAGTAGTATGATGTGTGCTTGCAGTACCAATCAAACCGTCTCCGCCATGAGAGTCCTTTAATTGTGGAGGAACAGTGAAATTAGATCACGTCACATTTGGAATTTTTTCATAGAGCGTGTCAGATTGGGTATAGATCAAGTATAAATATTGGGCATGAGCGATAAATTTCTCTTCAGTGATAATGCCACCCTTAGCCACATCCTCAGTTATAGATGGTAATAGGGACTTAATTAACCACTCAGTAAAGAGCTGATCGGGAACAAATGTCTTGACCATTCTACGACGACGACGCCACTCATGAACATGATCAGAAATGTGAGTAGCATTAGTTTGTTTGAAAATGGTCAAGAGTTCCGTTCCAATTTCATATCATATGGGTAACTGGAAGTGAGTCAAAAATACAGTAACTAGGGCAGTGAAATTATCAAAAGAAGCTCTAGGTAACTCAATGTACCATTTTGCAGCCGGACCAGTGAGCGTACGTTGGAAAAGACTTAGTCAAACAGAGTCATCATTCAGGGAGTTTGATGAACACCACAAATGATAAGTCATAACATGAGTCAACGGGTCTTCCCCAGGGTTTCCATTGAACTTATGAATATCCAAGGGTAATTTGTGAGGTATCACTGGCCACCAAGGAGCATAGTTAATTGGATCATTGGTTAGCCGATTTAAATCTGGTAACTCTAAGTTGCGACAAAAGGAAACTATCGATTAAGGTTAGGTTGAGAATAGCCAGGGTATGATGGAATTTCTTGAGAAACAGGTCTTTGAGCACCAACATAAGGAATCTGCTGCTGGTAACCTAGATAGGGTTGTTTTGATAAGCAAACGTTTGAGGATTCTGTTGACCAAAACCTGGGTACGATACTTTTTGAAATGAAGGTTGAGGCATTTGCACCTGAGGCTGCCAAGGGGTCTCTCCACCAATGTTATAACCCAAATTAGGATAACTTGGATTTGGTTGAGGATAAGTATAACCTGGTTGTGGCTGTGACATTCCAAAAAAAGGTAAACCATCTTGTGAATATAAGATTCCAGGTACAGGTTGTTGTTGTAAATTGGCCGAAGGATTTGGATTCTATGGGTCCAATAATTGATGGTATTGAATTGAAGGACCCACCTGAAACAATTTTTGTACAACATTTGGATTCTGTAACAGGGGTAAATATGTATTAACTAGTGGAATTGATGTGGGTGTAATAGGTTGAACTGGTTGATACGAGTGTACAATCGTTTGTGATTGGATATGAAAAGTGGGTTGCCATTGAAAAACATTCATTTCAATATTAGGTTGACAAAAAATGACGTAGTACTATCAAAGTGCGTGCCCAAAGGTTTCCCCCATGCATGAGGAAGATAATAAGATGAAAAATATTTCTCTCCAAATGGAGGGAGTCTAGTTGATATGGTATTGGATGGAATAGACTCAGAAGGACCAACTTGATATTTCCCTAATGATGTGTATAAAGAATCAAGTTGTTTAGTACTCACTATAGGTTTACCAGTTAGAATACTAGATGATGATAATGGTAAAGTCCATGGGTTTGAAGATGCACCAGAAAAAATTCCAGATAAATATTTATAACCTGATGGGACCATAAGGTCACCATGAAAATATGATTATGGTGAAGTTGTAAACATCGACAGGGTAGCAAGGGCAGGTGATGACATAATTGGAACAAATGGCCCAACCAAAGATGTTGGTTCAGGCATGGTTACTTGACCAAGTGTATACCCTTTTGAATTGGTAGGAATGTGAATAGGAACAAGATAAAAAAAAGCACTAGAGGGTGGTGATTGAGGAAAGACTCGTACAGGTAAAGATCCTCCCTAAAATGGGTTGGAGTTAAAGGTGTCTCGTTGTTGGAACAAGTTCTCCTGCAAGCTATGAAATTGGTCTAATTTTGTATATTTTTTATTATATTTAGTCTAGCATAGGGGTTTTGGGGTGGTTCAAAGCCCCGAAAGCATTGTAATGGGTCAAAGGGTAGACCTAGAGTCCGCAAACCACGGTTTGTGGACCATAGGAAATATTAGGCTAGATTGTTATAAATAGAGGGAAATTTTGAATTATAAGGCAAGAAGATGATGAGATCTTGGTGCGAATTGTGGTTTAGTAGATCTGTTTGGGTTTTTGGGGGAAGGAATCCTCCTGGCTGTGTGCATGGAGATCCTAAGACCTGCTGTGTGCAGACCCTGCTGCTGTGTGCGCAGGTCGGGTTTGGGTATTGTAAGAAGGAACTGAAGGATTAATGAATGAGAAAGGTTGTTGCGCAACTGAATGTATTTTTACTATTGATGCAAATATTTGATAACTGCTGTGTTATGCATATTTTTTGTTAAGCTGCGAAAGTACTATGTTAAGTGTTTCTTCTGCATCTGGGTCTGTTCTGTTATGTTTTATGAAAAGAATAACTGTAATGCTGCACTACTATTTTAGAAGTATATGATTTGTTGAGTACAGTAAGTATAGCTGACCTTGCACATTTGGATGCGAAGGAGATCTATAGATCCAGTTCTGAGATAGGCGATCTGGTCATTATAAAGCGGGGCACAGCTCTGCTTGGCTTACCTATCCTCTCTCAGGGTGTGGAAACCTGGTTCCAGCACCCACCCATACTACTTCGCGTGAGACTTTGACTTGCACAAGTAGGTAACTGCCGAAAGGGCCAGTAGTATAGGGGTTTGTTGACAAACCTTAACCTCCAAACTTGGGTCAGGACCCCTCGAGCCAACAAATGGTTCCGTTTCCGGGACCGGGAGCATTTTGACGGAAAGATTGGGTAATGCCAAGAGAAGTATTGAAGGCCTGAGAAGGAATAAGAGCAGGTACGGTTGAATGATCTCCAATCTGGATGAAAGTACAATGCGGAGTGGTAAGTACTATCGAACCAATCGAGAAGGGGATAGATCTGTCTATAGCCCGTTGAGAGGAGTAGCTACACAAAGCTCGCCAGCTACACCGCCTTTAGAACCATGTAAGGATAAACCCTCGCCCGAAACCCCGACAAAAGAATATATGGCAGCACACTTGAAATTACCTACCTTCAAAGGTGCAGGAGATGAGGACATGGACCAATTTTGGTTTGTTGCAGACTCAATATGGACTGCGCAAGGTGTGGCAAGTGATACTATGAAAAGGGCGCAGCTATCCCTGGCCTTCGAAGAGAGAGCTCTAGACTGGTATATGCGATACATATCTCAAAACGGAAGCACATCCATTCAAGATATTAAGGATGCTCTGAAAAAATAGTTCCGAAAACCTAAGTCCTACTCTTAGATCGTAGTAGACGTGAAAGATTTCAAGCAAGGAACAACTGAGTCTGTATGGGAAGCTGATCAAAGACTAAAGAAAGCAATCAGAGAAGGAGGATTTAAGTATGACGATAGACAACATACGAAATGGTTCATTGCTATGCTGCTACCTCACTTGCATGAACCTATGGGCCACCAAACCTTCGAATCATAGGAAAAAGCTTTGGAAGCCACCATGAAATTAGAAGCTGTGCCCAGAGAAGATACTTCGGTAGGAGTACAAAAAATTCATGAGTAGCTCGGAGCTATGCGCATGGAGATTCAGAACCTACGGAAGGAATGGGGAAAAGGAGCTAGCGCAGACCTATGGTGCATACGATGTCGAGCATCTGGAGATATGAAGGATCAGTGCCCACTACTGGCATATTACATGTAGGTAGGAGGACCTATTCTGGTGCATCCAGGAGCAAGTGGAGAACCCAACCTATCGCGTCCAGGCTCAAACGGATCTGCGTTGTGGTGCGATGATTGCCGTGTAGCAGGGCTGCATGATACGAACCATTGCCCCTGACTAGGTGCGTACGTCTCGGAATTGAAGCAACAATGGTGCAGATTCTGCCGGTCGGTAGGACATGATGAGCAGAATTGTCGAACTTATGATCTGATGATAGATCGAGGAAACTTGTATAGGGTGCAATCAGACCCTGCGTCACCCAGATCTCCCGCAAAATTTGATGGCTCCCCAGCCAGGGGTAGGGGAGGTCTGGGAGGAAGCATAGGTCAAGGACGCGGAAAGCTAATCTGTTATTACTACGGGGAAGTAGGACACTTTGAAAGGGACTGCCCAAATCCTACAAGGTAATCCTGCAAATATTGCGGACAGCTGGACCATGCAATTGAAGATTGTCCAATCTTAATAACAAAAATGCAAGAAAATCAGCCAACACCAATGCAGAATGTACAAAGAGTTAAGGCTGAACTACGGGAAAGAAATCTGAGTGCGAATGTTGTAACACGCAATGGGATGGCCACCAAGGAGCCTAAGAAGGAAGCTGCGAGGGGTCCTCTAATCCGACAGGCACCTATCAACCAAGAAGGGTTGGACCGAAAACCGGGACAAGAAAAAATTATCCCAGTCCACCAAGACATTGATAAGATAAGGGAATCAAATGTGCAGACACCTGCGCACCTCAAGGTGGGTGACGAGATGAGACCATTCTTGTAGGCACTATGAAGCTATTATGCAACCAACGTACCAAAGAAAACCTTTAGGCATTGATAGATAGCTATGTAGTGCAGTCCCACCTATCTCTAGAAGTCCAAGACGTGCACAAGTTAGGCGGATATAGGAAATGCACCGGTAGGGAGATGAGATTAACTGCCCAAATCGATAACTATGAAATGGATCAGGTTGTCTTAGACTTGGGGTCATATGTGTTGGAAATGTTGTCACTGATGGAAAAAGAGATGAAAAAGGAGGAACACCTGAAAACATCAGTCAAGGAGCAGAGGAGGCAAAAAGAGGAGTAAGGAGTAGCATCAAAGAGCACAAACCTGCACATAGACCTGCTTGAATCTGCAGAGAGCTGCATAGGGGAAGAAGGTCATCAGATTGAAGATCTGTCCAGCTAGTGGTTGTAATTCAATCCATTGTGTAAATAAGAAATTTTTCTGCATATTTGTGTCTTGTGGATTTAATTTATGTGCGAATGTATATCTGCTCTGCTTGAATTAGTTTGTGTGAATATGTGCATGCGTCCTGGTGGAGAATAATCGGAACCACGAGTGAAAGGCAAAGGAAACTAAGCGCAACGGAATAGGGCGTTGATGAACAGAACCTTGGAAGCACAGAGTAATGGAGTTGTGCGTTATACATATGGTAGGACCATGTTGAAATGTCAGGGAACAAGGACCACTTATAAAGGAGCGGAACACACAAAAGTGCAGAACAAGGCGATGAAGGAACCTGGAGTAGGGAACCGTGACCGAAGGAATAGTAACAGTGGTTTAGAGCTGAAAGGTGGGTTTCATCGCACCACCTATCGTCGACAAGCGGTATTTGAAGAGTTGCGAGTGATTCCATAGAAAGCTCGACGCATGTCCCCAACCAACATTGCAAAACCACCATCCACTGTGCGCCATCGCACGTTAACTATCGACCAAAGACTCGGTTCGATATTGATACATATCGTTGATCTGGAGGCTCAATATCTAGCAGTGATTGCTCGAAGAATTTGCACGAAGTTTAATAAACGGTACGGTGTATGCATTCCGCGATTGTATTGTGGGGCCGGGGCGGAGATATATGTAATGAATTCGGTTTATTAATGTCAGTCGACGTATTGTAACCTTAGCATAAGGTTTGATGGAAAATATTAAAAGAGTTTAATTAAGGTTGAACTGTGTATGGTGGCACCTTGTGGTAAGGCCATAAGCCTGTGGTTGAGGGTTACACGGATGCTTCGGGCTAGTTAATACCTTGGGTTTAATAACCAACAGAAGGGTGACTTAACCCACACACACCTAGTGTTAGTTGCATGGAGTCATGAGAATATGGACTATTGAGTTATGTGGCCGAGAGATTGTAATATGGTGCAATTATATTATATAGGCGCAAGGTTGAGAATGTCATTCCAGAAGTCTGTAATTCCGGAGGCCTTGTATATTGGTTCAAGAGTTAGTCATCAACCCCCGTGGAATTTAAAAGGAATGGTTCAATATATCCGAAGGTTTGGATATAGTTCAAGGCATTATATATATATATTGATATGTTACAGTACGCATGAAGAAGTCGTATATAATCATGGTGGAGTAACATTTGGTTAGTAGGGAAGGTATATATGGTATGATTGGTTCATATCAAGGACGCAAATGAGAGTGGACAGTGACCATTGGTTGATAGTAGAGCTCCCACAGAAAAGAAGTGAAAATGAGATGTTACATACATATACTAACTTTGAAATTAATATCTCAAATCTATGAGATTTGAGATATTAACACTCTCAGATTTAAGTGTTTAATTTGCCAGCGTAGAATAAAGTGGTGTTGTGAGATTTCCTAGATTTAAAATCAGCTATTATATTAAAAAGAAGTTATATATGCAGCAGGTGCACAAAAGTACAGTGAACAGGGGAATGAACATAGGGATGAAAATGTGAGACTAACAGAGATAAACAAAGAATGTAGGAACTGAAAAAGCCACAACGATTTTTGCAGGCATGATGAACGGAAATATACAGATCAATCACTCAACAGCAGCAGAAAAGACAAATCCAATAAAGCCAAAGTTCAGAAAAAGAGCTGAGTGATATTGAAATGTGTAACTGAAAATGTAAATATTTTTGTTGTTTATATTGTTTGTGATGCAAAGGCAAGTATCCTAAGGAAAAGAAAAATCCCACTATAACATGGAAATTTGTACATATTGTTATAATTTTAAAATTGAGTTGGATAAAGGAATAAGAAGACAGAAGCCAAAGAGTCATGATTGTTCACTCCAAATTCCTTGTGAAATAAAAACAGTCATGTGAGAATCTCTATATATAATATCAATTTGATATGCACAAGAGAGTTGGAGAGAGTAAATATAGAGAAGGCAGAGTATAGAAGTGTGAGGCAGAGAAGATTAAGAAGAGAAGAGCAGAAAGAGAAGCTACAGAACAGAGCTGATATCTGAGGTAAATCAACAAACATTCAGTTTGATAAATTGAGGAAGTTGGAGCTTCCCTATCAAGTTGCATCTTGATAACTGTCAGTTGTAGCTGACTGAGGTTGGGGCCTCCTGTAGGTTGGTGCCTACAGAAAATTGAAGGAAGTTGGTGCTTCCTTGCAAGTTGTAGCTTGCAGAATTGAGGTAGGAGCCTCCTGTAGGTTGGTGCCTGCAGAAAAACAGTGGTGAGAGGGAGTTGGAGCTTGCCTTTGCATCACAACAATAATGAGATGTGGTTTTCTCCCTTTATGGGTTTCCACTTATATCTGGTGTCTCTGTGCATGATGTTTATGTGTTGATCTGATTTATATCATCTGCTTAATACCTGCTGCTCTCATATTAAGTCTGCTGTTATATTATATTAATACTTGCTGCTCACATTCTAAGATTACTCACATAATAAGTTGGACATGAAATGAAGGTGTAAATAAGGTTTAATAAAAGTTTAAAAGATTATGAATGTGTTAAACTGATTCACCCCCCCCTCTCAGTTTAACTAAGAGTTCAACAATTGGTATCAGAACCGGTTCCTTTGCACAAGTGTAACAACTGAAAGGAGATCCTAGGTTCCCAAGATGGCTAGTAAAGAAGGATGCTCTACCAATAAATCCCCTTTCTTCATTGGTGAAAATTATGCTTTCTGGAAAATCAAAATGAGGACATACATAATGTCTCTAGGAATAGAAGTCTGGGCTGCTGTGGAATTAGGATATGCCCCGAAGGCAACCGAAACAGAGAAAGAAACAAAACAAGATTTTGTGGCTAACGCAAAAGCCATGAATGCCATCCTGAATGGATTGTGTGAAGCAAAGTTTATTAAAGTAATGCACAAAGACACTGCCAAAGAAATATGGGATACTCTTGAAAACATACATGAGGGAGACAAGAAAGTAAAGACTGCCAAACTTCAAGTCTATAGAGCCCAGTTTGAAAACTTAAAAATGAATGATGATGAAGACATTGCCAGTTTCTTCCTAAAAGCTGCAGAAATTATTAACAATATGAAAGCTCTTGGAGAAAAAAATGCCAGAAAGTATAATTGTGAAAAATATTCTAAGATCTCTTCCATCCAGGTTTAATCCAAAGGTGTCTGCAATAGAAGAAACAACTGATTGGGAGACCTTGACCATGAACCAGCTACTTGGAAATCTAATAGCCTATGAAATGAGGCTCCCACAGAAGAAGCCAAGTACGAGGGAAGCAACCTTTAAAACAGAAAAGAAGAAAGAAGAAGAGGGAGACATATGCTCTTGCTCAGATGAAGAAGAGGCAAATTTTGTCAAGAAATTGGATAGAGGCTCAGGTAAATACAAAGGTAAACTCCCCTTCAAATGCTTTAACTGTGGAAGAGTGGGACACTATGCTACTAAGTGTCCTCACAAGAAAGTGAGGAATCAGGCTCAAGAGTCAGAGAGAAATAAATCAAAGAACTAGCAGAAAGGAAAGAAGTTCAGTAGAAAATCCTTCTATGCTCAACAAGACAGCAGTACATTTGAAGATTCAGATTCAGATGAATCCTCAAGTGAAGAAGGAACCTCTGAATTCTTATTGATGGCCATAGAAGAACTTGAAGGTCTCCTGCTAGAAGATGAAGAAGAAGAAGGTGAAGTCAACCTTGAGGGGGAGCTAAGAAGTGCTCTAAAAGAGATTGATGGACTCAAACTGAAATACAGAAAACAAAAGGACATTCTCCTGAAGTTTGTACGAGAAGAACATAATTCAGAAGTCCTTAAGCAATTAAAATTAGAGCTTGAAGAAGCCAAGAAGATAGAGGACATGTTACTTAAGCAAATCAAAGAAAAAACTCAAGAACAAGAAAAGTTGGAAGAAGAAGTAGTGTGTCTCAGGAAGAAATTAGAAAATTCTCAAAGGAAAGTGGTTATAAACTCTTCTCAAACAACAAGCTCTATTAAGTTGAATGAAATTATGGTTGCTCAAAGATCCCTTATGATAAAGACTGGAATAGGTTATGAAGGAGAATCAAATAAAGGAAAAGAAAAGGTTGATAGAGAGATTGTTTTTGTAAAAGCAAAGAAGAATGATGAAGCAACTCAAACAATTCCTATAAAAGAAGAAATCTGCAATAAGGAAGACAGAGATCAGAAGAAACCTCTAGTAGCAAAGAATGTAATAAATACTAAGACCCCTGAATATGTAAAATTTGGAAACCATCAAAGGAGATTCTTCCCTCCTATGAAGAATGCCACCTGTTATGCTTGCCACAGGCTGGGACACATTGCTACATATTGTCATGCAAGGAGGAGTAATTCAAACCAGCAAAAGATGCAAACATTGAAGAGACTGCCTCAAGAAAACAAATGGAAGAGACAACCTTACATCAGATATGCAAATAGCTTCTATGGTTACTGCTTTTATTGTAAGGAATTTGGTCATAAAATCATTGAGTGTAGAAATTATGGACAAAGATTGGTGTTTAACACCTCAAGGAGGTTTATGAATCAAAGAAATTCTGTTCATACTCATAATTCTACAAAAATTATGATCAAATGTTGTGTATGCAATCAAGTTGGACATATACCTTCCAAATGTCCTCTAAGAAGATATAGTTCATCTCGTCACAAAATATACCAAACAAAAGGGCGCTTCCAGTGGATAAAGAAGGTGAATAAATGTGACTTGGCTCTAATTGCTCAAGACCTGAAAAGTCAGTGGTATTTGGATAGTGGCTGCTCAAAACATATGACTGGAGACAGAAGCAAATTTATAACCCTTGATGAAAAGAAATCTGGCAATGTCACTTTTGGCAATGACAAATCAGGTAAGATCAAGGGAAAAGGCTCAGTCAGCATAGACAATGGCAGAGGAAAGGCCCAAGATGTACTATTTGTATATGGGCTGAAAACAAATTTATTGAGTGTCAGTCAGATGTGTGACAAAGGTTGCGAAGTTCTATTTAGAGCATAAGACTGTGAAGTCAGATCAAGCACCACAGGTAAGACTCTGCTCAAAGGTGTTCGAACAGAGAGTAATGTTTACATTGTGAAAGAGGAAGATGAAGCATGCCATCTTAGCAAACTTGAGGAGTCATGGTTATGGCATAAAATATTGGGACATCTCAGCTTCGATCACATCATCGGACTAAGCAAGAAGAAAGCTGTCAGAGACATGCCAGAAATAAAGAGGCCTTCTAATACTATATGCAAATATTGTCAATTGGGTAAACAGACCCGCACATCCTTTAAGGCCAAAGAGGAGTTGTCAACAAGAAGACCACTCCAACTTGTGCACATGGATCTGTGTGGATTTTCAAGAACTAAAACACCAAGTGGAGAATCCTACTTCATGCTGATAATAGATGATTTCTCCAGAATGACATGGGTTTCTTTTCTCAAGAATAAATCGGAAGCTCTGGACAAATTCAAAATATTTTAGGCATTAGCAGAAAATCAGACAAGATGCAAGTTGAAATGCATCAGATCAGACAGAGGAGGTGAATTCACTGATTATGACTTTACTGACCTATGCAATGAACATGGCATAAAACAACAATTCACTATTGCAAGAACACCTCAGTAGAACGGAGTAGCAGAAAGACAAAACAAATCTGTTCAACAAATTTCCATAGCCATGATGCAAGAGAATAATATTTCTCAAACCTTCTGGGCAGAAGCAGTGCACACAACAGTACATATCCTTAATAAAGCTCACTTAAGGCCAAGCAGTGACAAGATTCCCTACGAACTGTGGCATGGAAAGCCAACTTCAATCAAACATTTCAGAATCTTTGGTAGCAAGTGTTACATAAAGAATAATGATGAAAATATTGGAAAATTTGATGCAAGAGCAGATTAAGGAATATTTCTAGGATATGCATACAAAAGCAAAGGGTACAGGTGCTACAACAAGGCTCTTCCGAAAATAGTAGAAAGCATTGATGTGAGATTTGATGAAGAACTTCCAAACAATACAAGAGATACTAACTGCTACAGTCCATCAGATAACCATGAAGAAGAAGACCACAATGATGATGAAACAAGCAAGACTACAGAAGATGAAGGGCTAAGCTCAAAAGGCCCCTCAAGATACACTCAGAAGAATCATCCCGAAAATCAAATCATAGGAGATAAGAAAGCAGGGTTCCAGACAAGAAGGCAGCTAGCAGAACAAAATGAAGAGGTATACATAGCCATGCTGTCACAAATAGAGCCAAAGAAATTTGAAGAAGCCAGCAAGGACAAGTCTTGGGTAAAAGCAATGAATGAGGAATTGGACCAAATTGAAAAGAACAATACCTGGGAACTAGTTCCTAGACCAATTGAGAAAAATATCATTGGTTCAAAATGGGTATTCAAAAACAAAATGAATGAGCGAGGACAAGTAATCAGGAATAAAGCCAGACTGGTCTGCAAAGGATATTCACAAGTCGAAGGACTTGATTACGATGAAACATTTGCCCCTGTAGCCAGAATGGAAGCTATCAGAATGTTCCTGGCATTTGCATGCTACCAAAACTTCAAAGTATATCAAATGGATGTAAAATCTGCATTTATCAATGGAGACTTAGAAGAAGAAGTCTACATGGAACAACCAGAAGGCTTCTCATTGACAGATAAAGAAAACTATGTGTGCAGACTGAAGAAGGCTCTATATGGACTGAAACAGGCTCCTTGTGCTTGGTACTAAAGACTGGATAAATATTTACAAAAACAAGGCTTTAAGAGAGGTGGAGTAGACAATAATCTATATATAAAATCCCATGAAAATGAACTCCTGATTGTTGTTGTATATGTTGATGACATTATGTTTGGAAGCAACAGAGATGAACTAGCAAAAGGATTTGCAGAAGAGATGAAATCAGAGTTTGAAATGTCCATGATTGGAGAGCTCAGTTTCTACTTAGGACTTCAAATTCAGCAAAAGAACACATGCACATTCATCTCACAAGAAAATTACTTAAAAGAAATGTTGAAAAAGTTCAAAATGGAGGAATTACAAACCTGTGTCAACTCCCATGATCACGGGATGCAAGCTGTGTGCTGATGATGGGTCTGCAGATATAGATCAAAAACTCTACAGATCTATGATAGGAAGTCTGTTGTATCTGACAGCATCAAGACCAGACATCATGCTAGCAGTAGGACTAGTGGCTAGATATCAAGCAGCACCTAAACAAAACCATCTTCTGGCAGTCAAAAGAATATTTAGATATCTACAAGGAACAATACAGTATGGAATTTGGTATCCTAAAGGCAAAAGCTTCACCTTGACAGCCTACACAGATGCAGATTGGGCCAACTGTATGGATGACAGGAAAAGCACAAGTGGAGGTGATTTCTATCTAGGAGAAAGTCTGGTGGCATGGTTAAGAAAGAAACAAACATCTATCAGATTGAAGATCTGGCTAGCCAGTGGTGGTAATTCAATCCATTGTGTAAATAAGAAATGTTTCTGCATATTTGTGTTTTGTGGATTTAATTTATGTGCGAATGTATATCTGCTCCGCTTTAATTATTTTGTGTGAATATGTGCATGCGTCCTGGTGGAGAATAATCAGAACCACGAGTGAAAGGCGGAGGAACCTGAGCGCAACGGAATAGGGCGTTGATGAACAGAACATTGGAAGCACAGAGTAATGGAGCTGTGCGTTATACATATGGTAGGACCATGTTGAAATTTTAGGGAACAAGGGCCACTTATAAAGGAGCGAAACACACAAAAGTGCGGAACAAGGCGAGGATGGAACCTGGAGTAGGGAACCGTGACTAAAGGAACAGTAATAGCGGTTTAGAGCTGAAAGGTGGGTTTCATCGCACCACCTATCGTCGGCAAGCGATATTTGAAGAGTTGCGAGCGATTCCATAGAAAGCTCGACGCGTGTCCCTGACCGACATTGCAAAACCACCATCCACTGCGCGCCATCGCACGTTAACTATCGACCAAAGATTCGGTGCGATATTGATACATACCGTTGATCTGGAGACTCAATATCTAACGGTGATCGCTCGTAGGATTTTCATGAAGTTTAATAAACGGTACGGTCTATGAATTCCGCGATTGTATTGTGGGGCTGGGGTGGAGATATATGTAATGAATTCGGTTTATTAATGTCAGTCGACATATTGTAACCTTAGCATAAGGTCCGATGGAAAATATTAAAAGAGTTTAATTAAGGTTGAACTGTGTATGGTGGCACCTCGTGGTAAGGCCATAAGCCTGTGGTTGAGGGTTACACGGATGCTTCGGGCCAGTTAATACCTTGGGTTTAATAACCAGCGGAAGGGTGACTTAACCCACACACACCTAGTGTTAGTTGCATGGAGTCATGAGAAGATGGACTATTGAGTTATGTGGCTGAGAGATTGTAATATGGTGCAATTATATTATATCGGTGCAAGGTTGAGAATGTCATTCCAGAAGTCTGTAATTCTGGAGGCCTTGTATATTGGTTCAAGAGTTAGTCATCAACCCCCGCGGAATTTAAAAGGAATGGTTCAATATATCCGAAGGTTTGGAAATAGTTCAAGAAATTATATATATATATATATTGATATGTTACAGTACGCATGAAGAAGTCGTATATACTCATGGTGGAGTAACATTTGGTTAGTAGGGAAGGTCTATATGGTATGATTGGTTCATATCAAGGACGCGAATGAGAGTGGACAGTGACCATTGGTTGATATTAGAGCTCCCACGGAAAAGAAGTGAAAATGATATGTTACATACATATACTAACTTTGAAATTAATATCTCAAATCTATGAGATTTGAGATATTAACACTCTCAGATTTAAGTGTTTAATTTTCCAGCGTAGAATAAAGTGGTGTTGTGAGATTGCCCAGATTTAAAATCAGCTGTTATATTAAAAAGAAGTTATATATGCAGCAGGTGCACAAAAGTATAGTGAACAGGTGAATAAACACAGGGATGAAAATGTGAGACTAACAAAGATAAACAAAGAATGTAGGAACTGAAAAAGCCACAGGAATTTTTGCAGGCATGATGAACGGAAATATACAGATCATTCACTCAACAGCAGCAGAAAAGACAAATCCAATAAAGCCAAAGTTCAGAAAAAGAGCTGAGTGATATTGAAATGTGTAACTAAAAATGTAAATATTTTTGTTGTTTATATTGTTTGTGATGCAAAGGAAATTATCCTAAGGAAAAGAAAAATCCCACTGTAGCATGGAATTTTTTTCATATTTTTATAATTTTAAAATTGAGTTGGATAAAGGAATAAGAAGACAGAAGCCAAAGAGTCATGACTGTTCACTCCAAATTCCTTGTGAAATACAAACAGTCATTTGAGAATCTCTATATATAATATCAATTTGATATGCACAAGAGGTGAGAGAGAGACAAAATATAGAGAAGGCAGAGTATAGAAGTGTAAGGCAGAGAATATTAAGAAAAGAAGAGAAGAAAGAGAAGCTACAGAACAGAGCTGATATCTGAGGTAAATCAGCAAACCTTCAGTTTGATAAATTGAGGAATTTGGAGCTTCCCTATCAAGTTGCAGCTTGATAGCTGTCAGTTGTAGCTGACTGAGGTTGGAGCCTCCTGTAGGTTGGTGCCTGCAGAAAACTGAAGGGAGTTGGTGCTTCCTTGCAAGTTGTAGCTTGCAGAATTGAGGTAGGAGCCTCTTGCAGGTTGGTGCCTGCAGAAAACAGTGGTGAGAGGGAGTTGGAGCTTGCCTTTGCATCACAACAATAATAAAATGTGGTTTTCTCCCTTTATGGGTTTCCACTTATATCTGGTGTCTCTGTGCATGATGTTTATGTGTTGATCTGGTTTATATCATCTGCTTAATACTTGCTGCTCTCATATTAAGTCTACTGTTACTTTATATTAATGCTTGCTGCTCACATTCTAATATTACTCACATGTTAAGTTGAACATGAAATGAAGGTGTAAATGGGTTAATAAAGTTTAAAAGATTATGATAGTGTTAAAAATTTAAATTCACCCCCCCCTCTTAGTTTAACTAAGAGTTCAACAAGATGAAAATGTGCTACCTAAGAAAACTTGGCAGCAAATGGGAGAACCCAAATTAGAGTGGTCCAATATCCAGCTGCGTATGGCCAACCAGCAAAAGATTATACCTCTAGGGAGACTATTAAAAATCATGGTAGATATCACTGGGGTCAAGGTCCAGGCTGATTTCAAAGTAATTCAGATTGTAGATGATGCAGACCTATACCCTACGCTCTTAGGACTGGACTGGGCCATATATATGGGTGGTATCATCAACCTCAAAAAGAGAAGCATGGTGTTTGAAAATAATAGAACAAGGGTGATAGTACCATTAGATCCTACGGAAGGTGAGCGCTACATAGAGCCAGTACGTGGTGAAGAAGAGGTAGATCACATTTAAAAATTGACTGCGCGGAACGAAGATTGGATCAATCCCACGATGGACGGGGTACTTTATTGGGAGGCATAAAGTGAATGCTTCTCTGACTCTAATGAGAAGATGGAGAATTAGAAAAATCGGTTGTGTGATGTCTCGATGCTACAATGTCTTCGAGTCACAAGGGACTTCTACTGCATTTCCTCAGAGGTGTGAGATCTACCCCATTTTGATGAGTCTGGTAGCATCAAGGAGTTCCTGAGGACACTGGAAGCTATGGTTCTGAGAGAATGAAGGCTATGGGCCCTTAATCTAGCTATGCGAGGAACACCTGTGCGATGGTGGGACACCCATAAGGAAGCATTCCAGGATATGGAGGAATGTCGAGATATGATGATCCTGCGGTTCATACCCTCGGCTAACGTATGCACTAAGACGTTCCTCGGACCAAGAGATCCCCGCGAGAATCTACTCACCTGGATGGAAAATTGGTCCGATCGGACTATAGAAGAGTGGGTTCATCTATTTATTCATGCCTTGGGGCCTATCCCTGTCGCATGATATTTAGATGTAGAGCTCCATCAGTGCACCTGCCACTGGGAAACACTAAAATATGACTTTATAGGAACAGTTGGGCCAATTGGGGGGGCGGAGGTGCTCGACGAAGCTCTGCACGACATCGATGCTTTTGTATTTAATGACTGGCACCATCACGCTGCACTAGAAGTCCTAACATGGGAAGCGCAGATGCAAGACATAGTTGACTGCCGGAGCTTGGCGATAGAAGAAGAAGAAGATAATCCTTGAAACGTCTCTGTCCCATAATCTGAGGGGGAACTTACAGTTACTAGACCCCCGCTGTAGAATATTGATGTTACCCAACCTCTCAAGCTATGCAAAATTAATATCGGGACAAAAGAACATCCTAAGTTGGCAAAAATTGGGGACTATTGGGACGAAGGAACCGTAGGAAAAATTGCAGAGCTACTTATGGAATATCAAGAATTATTCCCAACAAAGTTTTCTGAGCTCAAAGGAATCACAGGGGGCCTAGGCGTTATGCACATCACTCTGAAACCAGAGGCGCGCCACGTAAAGCAGTGGCCTTATCGGCTGAACCCTAAATATAAGCAAAAGGTCAAAGAATAACTGGACAAAATGCTTGTTGCAGGTATCATTGAACCAGTTGAACAGTTGGATTGGGTAAGTTCGATGGTTGTCCAGGAGAAGAAAACAAAGGGGGAGATACGAATCTGCGTAGACCTACGCAAGTTAAACGATGCTTGTGTACATGACCCCTTCCTTACGCCTTTCTCAGAAAAAATCCTTGATAGCGTGGGAGGATAGGAAGCATATTCCTTCACCGATGGGTTCTGAGGGTACCACCAGATCTAAATCGCACCTGAAGATCGTAGTAAGACTATGTTAGCCACAGAATGGGGATCCTTTTAGTGTACTGTCATGCCCTTTGGTCTCAAGAATGCACCTGCTATCTTCTCAAGAGTAGTAGTTGCCGTATTCATGGAGTTCATCCATAAGTTTCTGGAAGTTTATTTCGACAACTGGACGATATTCGGCTTGGTAAAGGAGCATGTCTCCAACCTGCGCATGATGTTGGATTCCTGTTGAAAGCACCATATTTGCTTTAATATAAAAAAGTGTATCTTTTGTGTGCCTTTTGGAATTTTCTTGGACATATAATATGCCAACAAGGGCTGATGGTTGATCCTGCGAAGGTAGCAGTAATTATAAACCTTGTAGTCCCAACAATGGAGAAACAACTGTATTCAATTCTCAGACACAAGGGCTATTACAAAAAATTCATTCAGGGGTACGCACTGATCACAACACCCATGGAAAAACTGCTTAAAAAGGATGTTTCCTTTTTTTGGAATGATGAATGTCAGAAGAGTTTTGAGCTGCTCAAAGAGAAGATGGTCTCTGCACCCATACTAATATTTCCTGATTGGTCGAAGGAATTTCATGTACATGTGGATGCATCAGGAATCGCCTTGGGCGCTGTTCTAACTCAGCCTGGGCAGGGAGATATTGATCACCCAGTTGCCTTTGCTAGTCAAAAACTCTCTGGCACAAAGCGCAACTAATCCACCACCGAACGAGAAGGACTGGCTATGGTATACACATTACATAAATATCGACACTATCTGTTGGGAGGACACTTTAAGATGTTTACCGATCATTCAGATTTAAAATACCTTGTGAACAAGCTTGTGTTGGGGGGGAAGATTTGTAGATGGTTGTTGCTATTTCAGGAATATGATTTTGAAATCAAAGTCAAGCCAAGAAGGCTGAATGCGGGTCCGGATCATCTATCCTGCATTGAGATGGGTGAAGAACCTACGAACTTGGAGGAAGGATTAATGAATGCACAACTGTTCACCATTAAGGTCATTGACACACACTTTGCTGATATCATTCAGTTCCTGACTACAGGTGTAGCCCCCGTAGAATATTTGGTACAACAGAAGGAGTTGGTTAGTCGAGCGACGAACTATACTATCAATGCCGACCAATTATACAAACTAGGCGCTGATGAAGTACTGCGCAGGTACGTCCTGGAACATGAACGACATGTCATCTTGGTGGAGGCACACGAAGGCGTCTCAGGAGGCCACTATGAAGGAAAGGCAATGTCACAAAAGATCTTGAGAGCTGGGTTATGGTGGCCTACCCTACACCATGATTCTCATGATTATTGTAAATCGTGTGATACGTGCCAGGAGATAGGACGACCCTCACGAAGAGATGAAATTCCATTGCAACCTTAAATAGCTTTGCAGGCATTTGATCAATCCTCCAGGAAAGAAGACAGGTGCACGCTACATTATTACTGCCATTGACTATGTCACTCGATGGGCTGAAGCATAAGCGGTGAAAGATTGTACTGCAGATACTACTGCGCACTTCATCTTTGAAAAAATCCTGACTAGATTTGGATGCCCAAAGATCCCGATGAGTGATAGAGGCATGCACTTTGTTAATGAAACGATACAAGCCCTGAATGAGGAATTCTGGATCCATCACGAAAAAAGTACAACGTATCATCCACAGGAAAACGGGGCGGTCGAGACTTTCAACAAAATCTTAGAGCAGGTATTGACCAAGGTCTGCAATGTCGATCATAGTGATTGGGACGTACGCATCACCTCTGTTCTATGGGCCTATCGGACGACCTGCAAGAAGCTAACAGGAAGGACCCCCTTTCGGATGGTCTACGGCAAGGAGGCCATTATGCCAATATAATACATTGTTCCTAGTCTACGTATCGTAGCATTTACAAATATGGAAAAACCTAACATAATGGAAGAACACCTTGCGCATTTTTTGGCATTGGAAGAAGATCGGTTCATTGCTGACTTTCATCAGCAGGTTCAGAAGGCTCGTGATAAAGCGTGGCATGATCGACATATTTGCCAAAAGACATTCCTAGAAGGCGACCTATTCCTCTTATACAATAGCCAATTTGTGAAACACCCAGGGAAATTCTGACAGCACTGGCTTGGTCCCTACACCGTTAAGGAAATCACGGATGATGGAGTTGTCAGGTTAGCTACCCTGCACGGTGCTGTGTTACCAGGATATGTCAATGGCAGTCGGCTCAAGCCATACAGGGTTAAATGACTATATGGACGGAATAATTGTCTCATGCAAAATCGGCCCACCAGGGATGGGGCGCTGAGGCATGAACAGGATACGCACGCTTGTCATGATAATCAAGCAACTCCAGAGACAATTGGTGGACCCGCGGCCACAGTGACTCGGGACAAGTCACAAGATTGTGTTGTGGGATTGTTGGAACAAGGTCTCCTGCAAGCTGCGAAATTGGTCCAATTTTGTATATTTTGGATTATATTTAGTCTAGCGCAGGTGTTTTGGGGTGGGTCAAAGCCCCAAAAGCATTGTAATGGGTCAAAGGGTAGACCTAGAGTTTGCAAACAATATTTTGCAGACCATAGGAAAGATTAGGCTAGATTGTTATAAATAGAGGGACATTTTGAATTATAAGGCAAGAATATGATGAGATATTGATGCGAATTGTGTCTTAGTAGATTTGTTTGGGTTTTTGGGGAAAGTACTCCTGCTGGCTATGTGCACGGAGATCCCAAGTCCTGCTGTGTGCGGACCCTGCTACTATGTGCGTAGGTCGGGTTTGGGTATTGTAAGAAGGAACTGAATGATTAATGAATGAGAAAGGTTGTTGCGTAGCTGAATGTATTTGTACTATTGATGTGAATCTTTGATAGCTGCTGTGTTATGCATATTTTGTGTTAAGATGTGTAAGTACAGTGTTAAGTGTTTCTTCTACATCTGGGTATGTTCTGTTATGTTTTATGCAAAGAATAACTGTAATGCTGCACTACTATTTTAGAAGTATATGATTTGTTGAGTACAGTAAGTATAGTTGACCTTGCGCACGTGGATGCGAAGGAGATCTATAGATCCTGTTCTGAGATAGGAAATTTGGTCATTATAAAGCTGGGTGCAGCTCTGCTTGGCTTACCTATCCTCTCTCAGGGTGCAGAAACCTGGTTCCAGCACCCACCCATACTACTTTGGGTGAGACTTTGACCTGCGCAAGCAAGTCATTGCTAAAAGGGCCAGTAGTATAGGGGTTTGTTGGAAAACCTTAAACTCCAAACCTGGGTCAGGACCCCTCGAGCCAACACTCGTCTTGTGGGATTTCTTCAATTGAAATCAAACCAGGTTGAAGGATATCGTCGTCAGGCCCAAAGTATATTTCAAGAGGTTTACTATGTGATATGGGAGGCTCAATGGCTACAAAAAATTGTAGGATGACCAATGGAGGAATAAATTCCGATTGTTCGACTTTGGGATTCATATTTTCTGGCAAAGAAGAGAGAGGATCTGGATCAACTTCTGGTTGAAAAACGTCGGGTTCAAGAGGTATGGTCTCACTAATTGGATGGATTGTGATCACAGGTAGCTGTGAGGACTCCATCTCAACAACAGTAGACAAACCAAAATGTGTAGAAACAACTTGTGCTGACTCTAGTATATGGGAAGATGATGCTTCACCAGAGGTACTGATAGTACTGGTTTCGGTAGAATGATGTCGCCTTCACCGACCAGGAGTAACTTCTGGTGGTAAAGGTGGTTTCAATGCTAATCTACGCGAACGATGGGGAAAATGATTTTGTACTTCCACGATGACTGAATTATTTTAACCAAAAAAAAAAAACAAAAAAAAAGGGTAATGCTAGGCAAAAGGTTTACCAAGAAACTGTGAACTACAGAATACCTCTTGGCGAACCAAGAAGTACGGGCAGGCAATATTACTGAATGATTTTTTCAGTGTATCACAATATACAAGGTGGCCGAATCGGTTCACTATGGATGGATAACAACCTAAATTTGTCCTCCCAAATATACCTGAAGGTACGTGGAGGCCCAAGTCCATATTAGCGCTGTCTAATGTGAAACCACACAGTGGGAGCGCCCCTTTATACTTTTCATACTGTAACACCGCCCGATATACCCAAAAGTATGTGGACAAGCTATGATATACTTACGTACGTGGAGTGAGGTATCACACTCAGAATGTATCGCAGAAAATTAATGGCAGTTGCGATGTTTTACGACACCAGAACACGTCTCTAGCCTAGACCTTCTAAATGTTATCGTTATGGTTCCAATTCTTTGTTAGGTAAATTGATGTAAATTTTAAGTTGATCTTGTTTATCGATTTTTCTTTTAAGGTTCACTGTGATGATGTATTGGAAATTCCTAAAATGCAAACTAAAATGATAAGAAATATTTTCACTTTTAGTTTTTCAATGAAAATCCTAGCTACTAGAGGGAAAGAGAAATCAATTTGAGAGCAAACAATAAAAGAGCACAAACTAAAATGTAGCTTTCCTAATTGTTCCTATGCAAAAGACATAATCCACTACATGCAAATGCAAGTTTTTCTTTTCAGTTCGTTTAATGTGAATGCAGAAAAGGAAACTAAGTGCATCAAATCAATAAAAAAAAATGCCTTTTACTTTGAGAAATGAGGAATTGAACAACAATTTCTCTCTTTAGGAAAAATGAAGATTTTAACTAAAATTTCTCCTATAGGAAACAAAGAATTTAACGACAATTTCCTTTTCAAAAGAAAATGGATCTAATGCAGAAATGAAAATACTTTTAAATTAATCCATCAATGATAAAGAAAAACACTTTAAATAAAAATTGAACAAATTTTTCTTTCAAAGGAGGAAGAGGTAAGTAAAGTCACTGGTCAATATGAGGCATCAGGCACTTTGAAAACACAAAAAACAACAAATTGAAAGCATACGCAATGAAAAATTCAATGGTATTTGGTTGGATCTAGGGGGAAACACAGTCTCTAAGGGGAGACAGTGCGTTGCAACACACTCCTATGTGGGAGACAATGTTATGCAAAACACTGTGTCCTGTTCAACAATGCGTTGGGTGCAGCAGAGAACAAAAACTCAAGATGTTTAACACACTTCTAATGCAAATTTGAATTCAAAAATCCTAATATTTTAGAGTAAATGCTACTGGGTTGATAACAAAGGAAACATGCACCAAGGATGAAGTGTAAACTCCCCAGCGAAGTGGCCAATTTGTTATGCGGAATTATGAATTACGGATAAAACATTCTTCCCTAAGTGTGGTGTAATGCATTTAGAACAACATGTTATAGACTTTGTAGATACTTTTCCTAACTGTAAATAAACACACAGAACATATCAAGAAACTTACTTGGAGTCCAAGCACTTCCAATTCTCTTTCTCTCGCTCTTGCTATAGCTTCAAATCCAAGCTAGATTGCCAAAATATTTCCTGCAAGAATGAACACTAAACGAAAAAGAGATATCAATATACAGATACCTATTCAATTTATTCAGTTAAATCAATGAAACATGAACCATATACATCATATAAGAATTCATGATATGGAAGACAAAAGCTTATATAGATAAATATGTGGGAAAGTAAACACCAATCTTTATTAATGGATAGAAGGGGAAGTTACAACCAATTATTGGTTTTATGTCGCCATCTCTAGCATCATCCCAGCCTCATCACAATGAACATCTCTCCAGTAGCATATCACTCAAATCAATTCCTCAATTGAAATCCCACCAGCATTTATCTACTGAAATTATTCCTTCTCAAGCACTAGGATCTGTGCTCAATTTATAGATGAGTTGAAGGTATTTTTACAATTAATGAATTTCTAATAATAGGCAAGACATGTTACCAAGCTCATAGGTATCAAATGTACACATGGATTCGAAGTTTGACACATATGGACTCTTCTAGAAGGCACTGGCCAAGTGGAGATTTTAGAAAAATGAGAATTTCACTCCCAATTGACCAATGCACCCTTGAGTGTCGGGAAGTGCATTGCAGAGCACCCTTGAGTGGATTTGCCTACATATGCAACACACTTAGCCCCTTGAGAGACTGCGTTGGTGAGCTCATAGGTGTTATAACATATACTTCAAGTCTTGGAAACCTTGCAATGGAAGTCAGGAATGATTTGTCTTTGTTCTTTGTCTTAGGGCATGTAGCAACTACAATGATAGGGGATGATAGACCCTATTCATTGGTTCTAGGGATGATGTCTAGTTTAACGAGGTCATTGGGAATGGTGCCCAAATTGACCTATAACAAGGCTATTTCAGACTTCCTGTTTGAAGATATTTTTGTTCGCTTTGGGATACCCAGAGAGATAGTGACAGATGGGGGGCCTTAGTTCACATCTCATTTGATCAAGAAGTTGGTTGAAAAGTGTGGAATTAATCACAGAATCAATTCACCATATCACTCACAAGAAAATGGTCAAGTGGAAAGCACCAATAAAGTCATTGAGGGAATCTTAACAAAGACAGTAGCTAGCCATCGAAGAAACTAGGCCGAGAATCTTCTAGAGGTACTGTGGGCTTATAGGACAACATGGAGGAATACTACAAACTTCTCACCACATGAACTGTTGTATGGTAAGAATCCTCTATTTCCCATAGAGTTTTAAATAAATACATTAAGAAAAACATTACAGGCCAATCTAGACTTAAGCATGACACATACATAGATATTGAACCAGCTCAATGAGTTGGAAGAGAAATGACTGGCTGTTATTCAAAAGACAGAGGTCATTCAGCAGAAAAGAGCTAGATGGAAGGATGGGTTTATTAAGAAGAAAAAGTTCCAGAAAGGAGATTGGGCTCTTTTGTATGATTCAATATTTAAGGATTTAAAAGGCAAGCTTTGCACCAGATGGCTAGGTCCTTACGAAGTGGACACGGTCTTTGACAATGGGACTATACAATTGGTCAGCATCGACAGTGGTAAGACACCATTACTGGTTAATGGGCACCGTCTAGGGTTATATCATCAACCCACTTCAAAGGAATCATTTGTTAACATTTTCACGGACTCTGATCTTCATGTTACAACAATAAGAGAACATTCTCTTGTGCAGCCTAAAAATCACCCTTGTGGCAGTTGTTGCACCTGTTAATATATATATATATATATATATAACAAAATAAAATGAAAATAAAACAAAAATAATAAATCTAACTGTGAAAACCCCTTTCTGGGGCACAATTAGACAGTTGGTAATAGCTGAAAACCACTCCTGTGGTGGCTATTACACCCATATTTTTCTCCCCAAAACATCATCTTCCCTTCCTGATCCATTTTATAGGATGATGTTATTCATTTGATTTTATTTTCTGTACCAGCTTATACTTATTATGTTTTTTTGAAGAATAATCTAAGGGCTGTCTTGGCTGTTACACATGTAACAACCGACAACCACGAACACTGTTTCTTATGTTTCATCCCATAACAGAAATATTCATGCTAGCCAAACGAAACAACACGAGCGCTGCAAGAAGTATGCCTCCAATTTATAATCTTCCCCCATGTCACCTCAGGTATGTCATTCAAAAGGCAACGTTATCCTTTACGATTTGGTGATTATTGGTAGAATTAATGATATTCCTGTGACGGCTGTGGGCGGCTGTCACCATTAAGGTGGGGGAGGGATATGTCTTGAAATCATTGCAAAAATCCGTATTCATAAACCTCTATCAAATCTGCATGCACCCAATTAATAACACAAATTCCAATGATGACTAAATTTGGTTGGAAAAGAGCGTGTGTACTAGAACCCATTACTTTCCATAACGGGACATTTATGAAGATTAGTGTGAGGTATGATTCAGTAATCCATAAAACCTGTCACCTCCCATAAACCTCCTCGAATGAAACCTTGTATCCTCATTGCAAACTCGTCAATTGGGATAAGCAGAGACGCCGAGAAGCAGTGAGGAGTGCAGTGATATTACAGTGGGGCTGAGCAGTAAGAAGAGAATTCAGAAACAACAACAAGACGGGTGGAGCAGTGGTCAGGCACGAGCCATATTCTCTAGACGCCTTGCAGAATTATCTTGAAGCCTACCATATATTCAGAGATGTTGGATGGATTGAGTATTTCCAAAAGCTAGAAGGCTCAGACGAGGCAGTGGCAATCGAATTCACTCAGAATTTGAACAACAATCAGGCCCGAGTTATGGGCTTGCAAGTTGAGGTGACTGAAGTGGTAATTTCCCGGGTAACTACATTTCCAGTAGAGTGATAGAGGTGGTTTAATAGAAAAATCAATGACCCCTCCTTGAAAGAAGACTTCCTAGAAGGAGAAGAAAAACTAGAGAAGAAAGGGAGAGGAATTAACAGGTTGTCGCTTCCTCGGCCTTGGGAAGATGTCGCCCTGGGTTTAATTAAATATATCACTTGTGAGGGAAGATCCATGATAGTTTTTAACTATCACTTTCCTCTACTTAATCACGTTTAGCACCAACAAAAGGTTAATCTTCCATTCTACTAATTAGGGAACATCAAGCATATGGCGACAACAGTAAAGACAACAACACACCTGGAAGCATGTGTGACCAATCACGGAATCATAAAATTAATAATGCTGGATGCCCTAGAACAGGAAGGAAATACTTGGGAAGAATTCAAGCGAAAGAGGCCGAGGACAAGCCAGGGGAAACATACCACGAATTCAGGAGGAAGTCAAGTAGAAGCAGAAACCCAAACTCGGCCTGCCAAAGTCAGATTTGGGAAAGAACCTACTGATGAACCAATTGGGGATAGAAGGCCAAAAAAGAGGGCGAAAGTCAACATACCTGCAGAACCTTTGCCTATGGCCGGAAAGCAGATAGAAGCAGAAGTATTAGAAGAAGAAAGGCAACCCTCCTCATCAGGTAAGGATAGAACTCATGTCTTGTTTTTAGAACTCGAAAATATAAGAAAGGAAAATGAAGAATTGAAGTGACAATTATCTGAGGGGAAGGAAATCCTGGTGTCTATATGAACGACATGTTTTTAAGAACTAACAACGGTGGGATATAAGGTTTTTAGAGAAAACATTAGCCCAATGGAAACAAAAACAGAACGGTAGGAGGCTGTTACACAAGAACCTGATAAGGATACTACTGTTACACAAGAACCAACAGTTAAAGCAGAGCCTCCTGTAATAATTGACCTAGAAGCCAACACACAAGAACCTGTGGAGGCCACTCCTATTGTAGAAGAAACAAAAATGGACACAGAGGCTAATATAGGTGGAAACGAAGAGGATGACACACAAGAACCCACTGAGGAAGTTGTTGTCACACAAGAACCAACAGCAGAGGTGGAACAACCACATTTATCAGAGGCTGTTACACCCATTATTGATGTTGATATTGAATGCAGAAGAACGCCAGGTCCCATCTCGGGATGGAGTTCTAAGAAAATTTTGTTAATTTCTGAATTAAAAAAGTGGAAATAGGAAGCAATCTCCCTCCAGGAGGGGACGATTTCACTGAAGGAACATTAGAGGGAGATAGACGCCCTACATGAAAGATGGATGAAAGAAGAGTTGAATAAAGGATGGGATAATTATAAGAAGAAGGAAGCCCTGAAGAAACAATAGGAACAACGGCTGCTATTACAGAAGCAGGTTCAAGATCTTACCATAGACAAGAAAAAACTTCATGATCTCGCCCTCAATTTTCTAGGGTGCAGGTGGCCTTCCCCATCCTATCCTATTTTTCTATGGGAACGTTACTTCCTGTTCTAGATGAAAGCCGTTATGGAGGATAGATCCTATTTATGTTCTTCCACTCACAAATTTTTAGATGTGTTCCGTGCCTCCGATTTTGATGAGCAAAGCCTCCTGTGTGATTTATTCTTACACAATATAATTTGTGAGCATGTGAGTATGTAGATGGTTGTGACAGTATTCTCCTATATGGGGGATCTTCAGTTGCGAGCTTTTGTGTACTTCATGAAAAATCAGATTGAGTGGCATTTGGCCATCAAATCTATGGATGCTAATGAGGAGAAGATGGCATTATGGGTCCGGAAAGAACCGAGATGAGCCACCGAGTTAAGGCATGAATTTATGAGAATATTGAGTACTCATGGGATAAAGGAACCAGATTCCACTTACAGAAGAAGGATTGTGAACTTTTGCCTCAATCAGTTCTCAATGATCAAGAGCCGAGCCTTGACTGGGTGCTTGAAACGCACGGAAGCCAGGAGTGCTGAGCTACTGAAGGGGGACCCATTTTCATTCCATAATTTTGTGGTGGCTGTTACACATGTAGCAGCGTATGCACAGATAGTATAATCCCTTTGTTCTTTATGGCTTAGATTGAGATTCAAGTTTCCTTTGGTCTGGATACCAATTGAGGATTATCAGAGTAATTATGAATTGAGAAAGTATGAATTAGAGTCCTGAGTACGAAAACTGATGGCCAATAAGGGTTACAGTTCTAAAAATGAAGATACAACAGGAACTTATGATCTCACCGACCTACACCGGAGATATTCCCATGAGAGATGAGTTTTTATGATGGCATGCAAGTGTTTCAGTTGGGGGAGATGTTGGGTGCCAGTTTTGCACACTTTTCCTACATTTGTTTTCCCTATTTTGCATCATGACTACAACCAATGGGACTATGTTTACCTCTTTTTCCTACCTTTCTATCCTAACTTGTGTTGTTTCACCTTATTTTCATTACTCTGCCATGTCATCAGTTATTATGATATATCGTGCCTTTTTATGGCTAATTGAGGATAAAGGTTTGGAGAATATCTATGGTCTTTGTATTGTCTTTCTAGATTGCATTTGTAGCACCAAAGATCCTGAGCATGAGTTATACAGGAGCAATTAAGGGTGTGCTATTACAACGAGATTTTTACACCATGATGGTGTTACACTTTGCTGTTACAGACCCGCCTGCAAATTGCTGTTACATTTTGTTGTTACAGACCCACTGGAGAACTGCTGATACAGTTGTACTGCTGACTGGATCTCGTCAACTCCTATTGTTGACCTGTCCTTTAGCTTTTATGCTATAGCTGTGGTTTATGGTGATAGATGTAGAATTTTTTTAGCATTGTATTTTTGGATAACACACCATGGGCGGTTTTGATTGTAATCTATAATTTTCTAGTTATACTTTTATTAAGAAGTGGTTATAACCATATGTATTCTATTTTGATCAGCATGAGAATCATAAGATTCTCATGAATGATCTATCCCTTGATTTTTTGAGATGTAACCACTATATAGTTCTCGGCCCTAGAGGTCGAAAGGTTAGGGGAGAACAACATTATTTTGGATTTGTAATTTTTCTCATATTAATACAGATTATCCAGTTATTGCTGTGACATGCGTTATTCGATTTAGTTTCCATTATATTCTTTCTCTGCATGTGCCCTGCTAGGGAGGAAGGGCCCTCCTCTTTAGCAGGGATTGTAGTGATTAAGGTAGTTGTGTATATGTGTTTGTATTTTGGTTTATGTATCAGTAGAGGTGTTGTTGCTGTTGTTTCAGCTGTGAATATATCCACTTCAATTTTAGTATTTTGTATGTTGTTACACATATGAGATTAGAGACACCAGCTGGATAATTGTTGTGTGGCGTGCTAGAGAAGATTAATTGAAGTGTGATTATAGTCTTGTAGATCATTTTAATTCTGTTTGAGTGATTTAATTCCAACATTTACTTCAACAACGATTTATTTTATTTGGAATTGCTTCTGGTTGAGTGAATTGACACAGACAATGCAAATGTCATTGAAATAAAATACGTCCCTGGTGTTAGCCTCCTATATCAATAGGTTTCATCTTTCATGATTGTCTTGATGGAAGTATGGAATATGTTCAAACCTTCTTACTTGAGCAAAGGTGTTCCATATTCTTGAAAACCAAAAAAATCAAAAAATTTTAAAAATGTAAAGAGGGTATACCCTAAAAGAAAGATCAAAGGGTAAAAAGAATAAAAATGGTCAAAAAGAGAAAAAATGAACCCCAAGCAAAAAATAGACCAAGGAAAGTGTGCAAATCCAAATGCCACTAATTTTTACTCTGTTGTAATAAATCAATTGTGTGCAGCTCGTGAAACTTTTGCCACAATTCATGAATAAGTCAAACTGTTTAAACTTGGCTTACTCATATTTCAATTTCATGTTTTAGATTAGAGAATAAATATCTAGCCAAACAGTTTAATCTTGGCAGATAAGTAGCTAGGTAGAGTGAATAAAAGGTGCTCAACAGTTTAATCTGAGCCCTTGGATGTAATAAGGGTAGAAATAGATAGATTCAGCATGTAAAAAGAAAAGATTGATCAGGGTTTGCAAGTCTAAATGCACCCTAATAAAGAAGACAAAATGGTAGTGTTAAGTAGATAGGGTAGGTAGATGGTGCTGCAAAGTGTTTTCTGATGAATGATGCTGCTACATGCTTTTGATCCTTTACTTTCATCACAAATACTAAGGCAGGAAATACACTGGAAAATCACAGCAAGCAAAGTCAAATTCATTAACCTCCCCCATCATTTTTCCCCCTCAAGAGTTTTACTAATTTCCCCAAAAGTACTAAGGTAATTGGAAATCAAAGGGGCTCAAGGCATTTCCTTGACTTCTGGAGGGACCGGACCCTCGGCCTAATGATCAAAAAGACCTAAGCACTTGAAATAATCCATCATTGATTATCTTCCATCTTTAACTTTTTCCTAAGTAAAATCCTATTTTACGTAGGAAACTGATGCAATATTCCATAAAATTCCTCAAAACAACTTGTTATTCTAAGTTTAAGTGTTGAAGATAAAATGTTGCAATTTACTTCATAAGTTATCACTTTCTTAGATGTACAAAGATGTTTGATTTTCCTTGTCCTTTTTCATATTAACATTTGATTTTACTATATTAAATCCCTAGTAAAATCCCTTTTCCTAAGTATATAACTCCCTTTTCTAATAAATATCCCCAAAACCCTTTATTATAATGTTTTACCAAAGTATATATTCCCGCACATTTAAAATAAACGCCCCGCTTTATAAGCCCTTTGGTTAAAACTATAGCCTTATATATAAATTCCGCCCCTATGATGAATTAATTATATTAATTCATTCATCATATAATAAAAATATATACAAAAAACTTTAGACATACGACAAGTATGTTTAATACTAAAAACATATCAATAAACTTTGTGAAAGTCTATGCCACCGTCAGCATTCCACGTAGCATTCCACCTGGCCAAGCTCCGCCGCAATCCATTTCATAATTTCACGGGGTTAATTAATCATTTGGACTAATTAACAACCATTGCCGCCTATTAACTTTTCCCCGGGATGATTACGTTACGCATTAAAACCTTTTTAAATCTTGACGGGCCCACCTTTGAAATCGCACAAGTCCCCATCCCTTTTAGCCGTTGGATCATCCGTTCGTTGATCAACGGTGATCATCAATCCCGCTGCCCATCCCTTACCAGCATGTTAACCAGCGGGGGATGGGCGGTTTTTGAAAAGTCAGCATTCCACGTGGCGTTAAAACTATGGAATCGCTCCCCCCGCGTCCTTTACCGCCTTCGTCCATAAGCGGTGCGGGCTCACCGCTTACCGCTTACCGCATACCGCCGGCCCCACTTCCCTACGTCACCCCGTACGTCAAATGACGTCATCACCTCGAAAAAGACAAAAACCCTTTTGACTTGTAAATAAGCCATTTTCGTGTTTTTCGGTTATTTTTAGTTTCTGAAAGAGACAGAGCTCCCGCTGCAATTTTCAAATTCCACTGCAAATACACCAATTTACTCCGAAATTCAGCTGCGCCCGTGTTGAAGAACGTCCCCGCCATTGTTCATTACCTGTTAAAGAACCAGTTTCCATCTAAAAACAGGTATTTATCATTTCACGCCCCGACTGCAAGTCAAGCTTAGTTTCCTTTGTTTTTTCTCTGAAAAAATGGTTAAAAATCCTCTCTGAGTCCTCATTAAAGATTTAAAACCTGTGAATTTTCTTCCCAAACCTGCGAATTGTTCCAATTTCCTCTTTTGTCAGATATCCCGCCCGGTCTGCAAGAAAAAAACGAAAACCTCCATTTTGAATCCACAAGAACCAAAATGGAGGCCCCGACAGCTCTTAATATCACTCCATTGAATGCTCCTCACCGGGAATTAGACTATTTACCTCTAATAGATGAAGATTTCCAAATTAAAGACCTGCATTTTGATGAAAGTCCCTGTTTGAGTTTCTGTCGCTGCAGAGACGAACACTTAAAGGGGCAAGATCTTATAGGGTTGTGGGAATCCAATCTCCCAAGGTATTTTATTCCTACAGTCCACGTTTTCCCTGAAATCATTCATTATTGTCATGCAAATTATGATCCCGCACAAAGAGCTGTATTAGCTCCTGATCAAAGTGTTCTGTTCCCTATCACACCTCAGTCTATCAATGCTATGTTACACTTTGAGCCAGAGAAAGAATTAGCACCTTTATCCATGGAAGGGTTGATTGAGAAAACCAGACAATTAACCCCAGAGAAATTAAAAGCAATGTGTCAGTATTTCATGTTACCTGAGCATCAGCCAAAAGGGACTCCCCCCTATGGTTTTTACTTTTTTAATACATTGGGAAGGCTTATTGTGAATATAATATCTTTTGTTTTAGGATTCAATACCAGTGAGTATGTAGATGAGATAACTCTGGCTTTGCTATCCATCTTTACCCCTGGGCAGCCTCCTGAGATTAAGTATGATTATGCTTCCTTCATTGCCAACAAAATCCATGATCAATTTTTAAGGCTAGATACTGAAAAGGTTTTTAAGTACTCCTCAGTCATCTATCATCTCATGATCTTTTATCAGTCAGACAGTTTCCCTTTCCCTGTTCAAAAGATTGATGCTAGAGGTAATCCCAGGTCTGTTATTTTTTGGTCCCCCATCATTCATTTGTCCTCTGATTCTCCCTACTCTTATTCAGAATTCATTGATCAGTTTGTACATCCTGCTACAAATTTGTTAACAGGAGTTTCTCCCCCCAGGCTTAGTACCGAAATTAGAAAGACCTTGCAATTGTCAAAGAGTTATAAAGTTGGGGATTGGTACTTGTACCAAAACCATACAGTCATCAGGATTTATGGATGTGAATTACATCCATTCAAGTTACCCGGATATGTACCAATGAGAATTTTTGCTTTGGAATACTTTAGACAGATGAACAACTCAGATGTAATCCATTTCTGCAATGTAAAGAAGAAAGCACAGTTAAGGATCAAAAGCCAGTTAGGTCCTTTCATTTGCAATTCTAGAGAAGCTGAGAGAGAAGCAGAACTTGTATTAGAGAGAAAATTACAGACATCTTTCCGTTGGGTCCCATATGACCCCTTTGGTTTCATTTGTGAAAGAAGGTTAAAAAATAAGTCATCTCTTTATGTACATCACAGAATTCCTGACATAGAACAGTATGCAAATCAAGATGAATGGGTTAAAGGAACACTTGTTGAAGAGGGAAGTGGAGCTGCCAAATTGAATAAACTTATGAAATATGTTGAGAAGAAATTTGACCTAGAAACATATGATCAAATGCAGGTACCCTACATTGGCACATCTTCAGCAGCCACTCTACAACAAGCTCTACAGGAAGACAGTCCATCAGTAGCAGCAGAGCCCAAGGGTAAAGGAAAAGAACCTATAGTTCAGGTCATTGAAACCCTGGTCATGGAAGAAAAATCACAGAGTTCCAAAGCACCAGAACAATCTCAGGCTTCTCAAACACCAGCAAAGCAAATCCAAGTTCCAGAGATGCAAACTCCATTGAATGTGGAAATAGGGAAAAAGAGGCTAGCTCCAAATACCACACCTTCAAAAGGAGCCCCACAAGTTTATCAAGCTAAAAAACACAAGTCTGATCCACCTCCAGATGTAGAGATTATAGATGAAGTATTTGATGATGGTAGGGAAGATAGTCAGCAAACAGGTACAGCAAGTGAAACAAACATAAGCCAGAAAAGGATACAAAAGCAATTAAGCACTGAAGTATCTTCTTTCAGACCGCCAAAGACAGATACTGGAGACATTAAGAAAACCTTCATTAATATCAAAACAAAGAATGAACCATTGAAAATGAAGGTATACGATCAGTATATGAAGATGGCTCCTCACAATCAGCAAAGGTTGATGTCAGCCTTTGATCTTTCACAAGGTAAAATGCAAATGAGCCACTTCAAAGCAAAGGTGCCAAAGCCAACTTCAGCAACAGATTACATCAGAACAAATTTTGAAGTTTTAGCAAAAGATATCCATCCCTTGGATCAGATAGAGCTTCATAGACAAACGGGGGAAATGGTTTATTCTACTCTCACCAACAAAGCCATGGCAGCTTTAACACTGCAAGATTCCTTGAATAATACTACTGCACAATTAAAGATTGAGAGGGCCTCCTCACAGGCCAAGGACAATAGAATAAAATCTCTAGAAGAGATCATCATTGGTTTGGGTCACAATCCCAAAGATATTAAAGGTATTGAGGCATTGGTAAAAAAGAAAGAGGATGATATAGCTGCACTCAGAAAACAGCTGAAATTACCAGCCTCGAGGCACCCTCAGACACAGGAAGTTATAAAAGGAAATTCACAAGAAGAAATGATGGAGTTACTCTTGAATTTGACAGAGCGACTAAATGAAACAGAGAAGGAGTTGGAAAAAGCATTGCAGGAACAGGAAAATATCAAGCAGACTTCAACAACAGGTACTACAACTACAGGACAGCAGGAACAACCATCTCGGGTGAACATTTCTAATTTGAATTCTGAGGATTTAATTAAACAAATGGAGAGTTTGCAGCTAAAGGTCACAGAACTCCAAGAAACAAAATTACAATTAACAAAATTGGAGGGAAAATATGACACATCAAAAAGGACAGCTGCTGACAACCTCAGGGAAATAAAAAGATTGGAGAAATTGGTTGAGGCTTTGCAAAAATATCTTTCACTGGAAAAGCCTCTGAACGAAATAAATGATATTCTTTGGGGCAACATCATTGACTTAATAAGAGGTATTTGGCCTTCCATTCAAGCTATTTTTGAGCAAAATGAGTTAGTCAAGATAGCACAAGAGGAAATAAACAAAACTAGACATGAAATAAGAGGCAAGCCGGAGCAGGCCCAGCAGCTCATTCAATTTTTGAATTCCAGAACAAAACAACAGCTTGCATTGTTAGGAATTGATGACAGAACAGGTGTAGTTTTGGAAGCAAAGAGAGTTTTCACCAAGAGGAATTTCATGCAAAATCTAGAAAGAAAGTGTACTGACATTTTGGTCGACATCAACGTTTTCAGAGAGAAGTTTCAAGCTTTGCTGGGCAGTGAATTGCCAAGTCCCATGCTCACAGAGGATCAAATAGTAGACTTGGAAACATATGAGAAAAGAATAAAAGCTCATGCTAAAAATACAGCTATAGGTTCTACTAGCTCATCAGAACCTGTATTACCAACCGGGAAAAGTATTTATGAAAAAGTGAGGAATCTATTTCATCTGGAGCATGAACTAAAGTATCTATTTCCGAACAAGCCCACTTTTTATAAACTTACTGAAGCAGATGAAACTTTAAGGAAACTCAGAAGAACAATGATACCAGATGATCAGTGGTGGAAGGAAATGCTGGAAGTTTTGTAAAAAATATTTTCAGGATGAAAGTTTATCTTCACTATTGAGTAAATGGTAAAAAAACAGAAAAGCAGATGAAAGAGTATCAGATGAAAGGTTAAAGAGTATCCGTGAGAAGAAAGAGTATTCAACAAGTCAAAGGAATACACAAAGGACAGCACAGAGCCCTATTTTAAGCACTTATCCTTAGCACGTCCATGAAGAAAGGAACAGCACATCAGCCGTTACTCATTATTCTATTTACGAGACCATGTGTCTCTTGTTTGTTTGTAAATATGCTTTAAGTCAGCCTGGATTATTGGCTAGGATAGAGTAAGATTGTTAGGATTATTTTTTATAAATAAACCCTCAAAGAGAGAGTTGAGGGTGGATTCTATTACTCTGCTGTAACATTGAGGTTTTCGGAATAAAGAGCTTTTGGACAAGTTCACTTGTGGCTTACTGGATGACGTTTTGAAGCACTGGACTTGTTGCAGGATTCATGTGTTGGACTACAGTTCAATAAGTGTTTCTACCCTTTGTCTGAAATTTTATATTAGTTTATAATACCATCATATCCATTTCTGAATAATTTACCTAAAGGATTGAAACAGAATTTGCTTAATTGTACTCTGTTTTCAAATGTGATTGTTCCTAAATGTTTTCTTCTAAATTAGCTATAAGCATGAATTCTTAAATGCTCCTGCTTCGCTAATTTAAGCATTGTTGATTGCTATAATAAAGAATCCTTTATTGCTCTTTGTTTGTAGTCAATTCACTTCTTCCTTTGAACATGGTGAAAGATTCTTAGTTGCCTTTCATCCCTTCAAGATCATCCCACCCACTTTAAATTTTAAGGATTGTTCTCTGTCTAGCTATCTTGCCCTGTAATACCATCTTGTGCTTAGAATAGAAATCCAGTAAAGCCATCCTTTGAATCCATAGCCCAATGGACTGAAAGCCCTCAACCTTGCCCTTAGTTTGTGGATTCCACCATTTTCCCAAAACAAACTTTGAATCTATAACTAGCCTAAAACCTTTCAAAAACAAAGATAAATCATAAAGAGAGAGCCCTCTCTGGATGCAGATTGGCTAGATTCTGCATCTAAAAGGTTGGTTTGTGGTTACCTCGGGTATACTTTCCTCTTACACAACTTCTAGGAAAACCTGAGTGATAACACCTGGATTAATAATTTATATGTATTGTTTCAGTCATTCAAAAATGATTAATACAACCCAACAACGACACCAGTCAAAGTTCTTTGGAAAATACGCAGATAGACGGAGTCATCAATCCAAGAGTTAGAAGAACACCAGAGATGGTATGTCACGACGTGTGCCTGAGGGTCTTCTCCAGACTTTCCTTCGAATTTAGGGCAATCTATTGGGATATTAGTAGGAATGAGAAGCCAATATGGATTATGGAGAGTCAGATTGTTAGTCAATATCGACACATCAGATAGTTCCAATGTTGCAAGAAAATGCAATTGCGGATTAAAAGGAATAATTGGCCTTTGGAAAAGGCCCATTTGGGGATTCCAACTAGGTTAGGAGAAATTCTACACCTAGAGGTTTTTTCTGGAAGGATTTTTCCTATAAGGATTGAAACGTTGGGGATTTTGACTGTATCCTAGTTGTGGACCAAAAAATGGATATTGACCTATAGCAGGCCACTGAGGTCCATAGTCAATATAACTTGTAGCATATGGATTTTTCTATTGTTGAATGTTTTGCAACAAAGTACCTTAAGGTTAACCTTGTGAACCCAAAAGGTTACCTTGACGCTGTTGAGGTTTAAACATCATAATACCTTGAGGTTGACCTTGTGAACTCAAAAGTTGACCTTGAAGATTTTGCATCATGGTACCTTAAGGCTTTTGAGGTTGGTCAGGTTGGCCCTAAGACCCAGGCTGACGTGACTGAACAAATATTTGACCTTGTTGAGATAACGGTTGTCCTTGTTGAACAATAGGTTTTCCTTGTTGAGTGTAAGGTTTTCCTTGTTGAACAAAAGGTTGTCCCTATTGAGCATAAGAAAACTGACTCTAGTGAGCAAAAGATTGTCCAGATTGAACATAAGGTCATCCTTGTTGCACATAGGGTCATTGTTGAATGACAGTAGGCTCCTACTGATATGCATAAGCCTGTGACTGTAAGGGAACCTGAATCCCCGAATAAACTTGAAACACTTGCAGATTCAGGAGTGGAGTCTGCAACTGTTGAGAACCATAAGGGAAATAAGGTTGTTTGTTGAGTATTTGGTTTTTCAAAGCTTGCTGATACTGATTGTAGCATTAATTCCACAGGAATATATGATATTGAAGGTATAGGGATACTACCAACAGGTTAAATAGAGCTAAGAATGTGAGTTTTTGATCCACTCACACACAATCCAGTTGAATCTTGGGAAACATTTGACAGGGTTGGTTGCCCCCCGACAGTTGGAATGTACAGAATCGACGTTGGTACACTAACGGGAGGTGTCGAAGCACTAATGCAGATGGTTGGCTATGTTGGAATAGACGTAATTGTAGTTTGAGCATGGATATAAGAGGACGTGCTAGATACAAATAGACCAGATTTAGGTACCGTAGTATTTTTCCAAATAGTGTTGTGGTACAAGGATGTGGCACTTGAAACACTAGAGACTAATTGACCCAAAGATGTGTAACCAACTAGGATCAATGGCTGGGTAGATGGATGTGAAACATAGAGAAGGATCTTTTCCCTATAAGGAAAATTCTCAGGAGGGAACTGATGCCCTTCATACAAATACTTGTCCACACCACTAAGATAACTTGAAACTTCAAGGGGAGATGAGACCTCACCTTCAGAAGCCATATGGGGAAATAAATGACGAGCGGTAGTATGATGTGCATATGGTGAAGGCACCAAAGGTACGCCAAGTGTATCGAACGAGCTATAATACCGTTGAGGAGAGACTTCTACTGAATCAAACGACGGATTTTGGGAAAACAAGATGTAGCTTACTGGCTCCTCAAGAGGAGACCGGGTAGCAAGGTGTTGAACACTTGGAAGAATCGCAAGCTCAACACCTTGGGCTCCAACTGATGGTGAAGTGTCAGAAGAGACTTGTGGTGATTTCCCTTCGGTAGTAGATGATGAAGGGGAGGCTGAAATTGATGGTTCAACCATGATGAATTTATCTTAGTAGAAAAGAGGAAAAGAGGTGATTTATTCAAGTATTTAAAAAAAATACTTATAATGCGGCCAAGAAATAACATCATGGGTATGCCATGTTATCGTGGGTAATCGATTTTAGAACTTAAAAACAAAAATAAATAAAAAAGGGATTGTTCTAGGCAAGAGGGTTTACCAAGTATCTGTGAACTGCATAATACCTTCTAGCGAACCAAGAAGTACAGGCAGGAAATATCCCCGAATGGTGTGTTCGGTGTATCCCATTTACAAGTCGACAAACTCGGTTACCTGTGGCTAAATGATAGCAACCTAGTGGGGTCTCCTGTTATATACTCGACGGTATGGGGAGAACAAGTCCGTGTTGGTGTTGTCTAATGTGTAACCGTTCAGTGATACCATATGTATGTGAAGTGCTATATAGTTCTGTACGTGGGACGAGGTTTCACTCCCGGAATGCAACACATGTTGTTAGTGATAACTGCCAGGTTTATAGGCGCCAAAACACGTCTCTAGCCTAGACCTCTAAATGTTTTGTGTTAAGCTCCAAATGCTCCTTAGATTAATTGAATAATTTTTAAAGTTGATCTTGAATTTAAGTCTCGGTTTTAAGGCCTTACTAGTGTCACCTAAATCCCTAAAATGCAAGTATATGAGAAAAAGACAACTTTTCATTTTGATGAAAAACTGTACTAATTGAGAGGAAGAGGTTCACGTAATCAATGCAGCAGTCAATAAAATGTATTAAATGACAAATTTTCACTACTTCTTTAAGTGCATAATCCAAAGCGAAAATGAAAACTCTTTCGCTTTCCTAGTTTTCACTAAATGCACTAAAAGCAATCGAAATGAAGTTTTTTTCGCTTTAGATGCAAAATGAATGCAATTTTTTTTCTCTTTTATATAAACACAATGAAAAAAGGATGAAAAACATACTTCAAATGTGATCGCTTGCTTCGAGTACTTATCTAATGAAATTCCTCAAAATGCTATAAGATGCAATAATCAAAGTATCAAAGAGAAATGTCAAATCATTTCCTCAAAACAAAACATTCTTCACTTTTCACATTGATAGACACACAAGGAAAGATCCTTCGATCGAAAAAAAACAATGTAGTCTATGCTTGTTGATGGAAGAGAGACCCAAATTCACATGGAATGGAAACTTGAAAAATCCAGTCACAAAAATCAACCGAAGAATGATAGACAACCAAATCAAAAGGTTCAAAATAAACGATAAACCTGACTCAAAAACAGGTCTAGTATTCAACGAAGCATGCAACCATTCAAATTACACAAAGCACCTAGAAGCCCTAGGATTATGAGGATGCACAATTCAAAAGAAAAGATACCAAATATGAGCTAATTGAGACAATCAATTCAATTGAACAGACGAGAACAAGAGTAAAATGAGCAGAGAAGGAAGCGTAGAAGGATAAGGAAAACTGGCATTCAATGAAGAGAAACCCTAAAAATTTTACTCAGAAATCAGCGCACCTGTGCTGCACCTCACGCTAGAAGGGGATAAGCTCCTATGTTTTAAAACGTTTAGCACCGATCAACACTTCTGTCATAGAATTAGCAATGCTGATCAAGGAAAATTACAAAAAACAAAAGGGTTTGTTCAAAGAAGGCCAGACCTATCACTTCAAAAAGGAGATTGATGAATGAAAATAATCATAGAAGCCACAAGAAAAGGAGAAATATACATTCGATGAAAGTGGATGAAAAATCAAAATCTCAAAGAGTTGAAGGATACTCGAAAAAGGAATTCCCTAGTGGAGTCGCCAATTTGTTGTCTAGGTAAATCCTCTCTGCGGACAGAGACGATCCCTCTAGCCCTAGAGTGGGTCTAGCTACAAAGGGAAAAAAAAATATCTACTTTCCTAGATTTCATTTGAAACAAAAAATGAAGAAGATGACCTACCTCGGTCTAATGATATGATGTTGCTTGTCGTTGAAGCCTTTTGGTCTTTCGCTCTTCCAATCTCGATCCTTGCTGCTACCAACGTTCGACTACCTGTATAAATGACCAAAACACAACAAAAAAACGTAAAGGTGCAACAAGCACATATCAAAGTAATCTATCTAACTGATCAAGGAGAGCTAGACTTCTTATCACAATAAAAAACAAGAATGGAAAGAAAATACCAGTTGCATTATATTATTAATAAAAAAGGGGAGTTACAACCTGTGCCTTGATGTCAGATCTCTCCTTCGACGGGTCCGAATCCGAGCAAATATCCAAAGCACTCTTTTTCAACTCAATATGGGAAGGTTAAGGGTCTCAACTCTCTCCTTCTATGCCTAAGACAATCTTCAAATCCTTCTCTGCTATTCTTCTCTTCTCTTATGTTCTAGCTAGCAGAGGCATTGGAAGGTGATCAATTTATAGTGATGGAGGAGGGGAATTGGATCCACTTAATATGGGAGAAAGGATTATCTCCTTGGGCAGTTCCTCTTTTGTAGGAACATGAGAACCAAAGGAGTAATATTAGCCATATCCTGATCAACAAACATCCAGCTCTCCGCTCTCGAAGCTTCTAGGCCATGAAGCTTCATTTCCATTTAAATTTTTTTTCCAGAAGTAGATCGATGCGACTATGGGGTTCATACCAGCGGCGATCACCACTAGTCACAGGCTAAGGATTTTGCATAAGCGTTGGTGAGACACTAAAGGGTTACACTCCAAAAAAGTGGATTTTTAGGGAGCTACTCCAGGAATTACTAAAAGAGGGATTGATCTTCAGATTGTATGGGATCCAAAGGCATGTTTTCCATGATGGGAAAAGTATAGAGAGACCACTATAGGGGTTCTCCAAGATCTGGGAATAGGGAGTATAGGGACAATGACAAAATGATGTGTAACACACCGTAGGTGAGTATTCCAACCATATCTTTGTAGCAGCTAGTGCAGGACTGTTGAGACTACAAAAAACATTAATTGGGTAGTTTTATGGGATATTATTATTTCAACTAGGTTTGCTTCGCTTGCTAAAAAGGCAAGCCCAAGTGAATTCAGACATGATAATGGGACAAGAAATTTCAGAACCTGTGGAAACAAATGAACTAGGACAAGTGAAAATTGCCTCATCATCCAAACCTGGGAAGTGGGTTTGGGTCAATGCCGAACAATATCGGGGCATTTTAAAACAAAGACTAGCCTATCTAAAATGGGAGCAAACAAGGAAAAAACGGTCTCAAAGGAAAATTATTTGGGCCCTTCGCAATAAGAAATATTCAAACAAGTCCCCTTTACAAGCGTATGACAACAACAAGCCTAGAGGAAAAGTCATTGATAATTTTTCCTTGTACAACCCCACATCCACACCTCTCACCTGGTCATTTGATCTCTATTGGATAGAATTGTTAAGTGAAAAAAAGAGGTTTGAGGTTTTAGAAGCTAAATAGTAGGAAAATGATCATACAATTCATGTAATAACAACTGAGAACCAGGCTTTAGTAGAAAGCAATAAAATTTTGAAGGAGCAAGTGGCATTGCTATAGGAAGCTCTCCTAATAGGGAAGAAAAAATGACAACACATGAAGGAAAATGTGCAAAACATGAATAAATTTTCAGTGGAGAGTACACATGTGGTGAATGCGAAACCATCCCAAGATAAAGAGAAAGCAGTTTCCCAAATAGACAACCATGAAGAGACGACAAGAGAAGAAAGGAAAGGAGGCTCCACACAAGTTTCCAAAACTCCGGTTGAAGTTTTTAGGATCTGTTAATAGGGAAGGATAAGCGAAGGATAAGCAAAAATTTGGGTCAACAACATGCAAGATAGAGAAAACAAGGAAAGGAAAGATAGAGCAACAAACATAATTATTAAAGCGGTCAAAGACTATGGGAAAAATGAATCTACTTTTGACCTTGCAAGGGACTTCTTGAAAGACAAGATGTTATAGTAAGGACAAATATGCCAAGCATGGATGGTAGGAAAGTTTAATGGTGAGAGAGCCAGACCCATAAGAGTCATCATGCCTAGCTTGCGCGATAAAGATACCATTCTAAGCAAGAAGTAGCACTTAAGGGGTTCTCGATTTTTTCTAGAAGAAGATTTAATTGTAAGAAAACAAGAGGAAATGAGGGAGGAAATGTTAAAGGTCAGGGCATCAAGAGATGAGGAAAAGAGAGCATGGATTTATAAGGGTAAAGCTATGATAACACGATTTGGACCTCCTTCCAAAACATGGTAGCAAGATGATAATAAATAAGAGACAACAAACTCTTTAGCAGCAAATTAGGAAGCAAGGTCAATATAGGAAAATAGGGACAAAGACGCAACTGTGAGTCTTGCATGTCAAAAAAAATAGAAATCAATTCATACCCAGGTTTCCTTAAGTTTAGTTTGTTGGAACTGCAGAGGTTACCCATGGAGACGAGGACCTGGGTTAGGGCTTATTGCGGAAGAGAGAAACACATGAACATGAAGGGTGTAAGACACCTTTGTTTGAAGGGTACTAGAATATGGTGGTGTGGAACAAGGCAATATGGAATGACAAAGGACGCAGGGCTATCATGGTCCTAGTGAGATAAAAATAAGGTCGTTTCATTCAACTAGAAAAAAAAGACTCAAATAAACAATTTGTTTGGTTTAAAATATGAGAAAATGGAAACCGCATCAGAATTTCAACATGCTATTTTGCGTCGCAAGTTTCAAAAATCTACAAAAGTAGAGGGCTTGACCACAAATATCCCTTTGCAACCTTAAAGGTGGATGTTGCAACATATTCTCAGCTAAGTGAAGTCATTATAGTGGGTGATTTCAATGCTATGACTGCAAGTGAGCAAGCTAACATTTGTTTTTGTAAATAAGATTACGACCCTATCTGGTTTACAGAAGAGAGTAATCATTAGTGGGAAATAATTTCAGAGGACAAGGGTTGCAATCTCTTTGGTGAAAAATTGCTTACTCTATGTGGGGCTTTCGATTTAGTCATTTGTAATGGTTTGGCTAGAAGGGAAAATTTTGTTAATTTCACTTGTAATACTTACAATGGAGCAAGTGTAGTAGACTATGTAATTTTCTCACATAGTTTGTGTGAGAAAATGGATGAAGTTTTGATTGGAGATCAACTTTGGGACTTAAAATCAAATCACAAGCCAATTTATTTAAGTTTCTCTTGGACTGGAAAGAAGTAGTTAGGGTAAAAAAATCAACGTGTTCAAAAAAATCTTCCAAAGGGAATAATTCTTTTGACTCCAAAAAATTATAATACATTAAAAATAGTGCTAGAGAGGCTGTTCGAGAAGGAGGAAATCCCATTTCACGACCTACATAGTCATGAATTAACACATTTTATTCAAAGCACACTTGCAGAGTGAAAAAGAGAAAAAAATAAGAAGTTTGAAACAAATTGCTTTCCTGTTAATGCTTGGTTTGAGGAGGAATGCAAAAAGGCAAGGAGAATGTGGAAAGAGTCAAACAAGGATAACATAAAGCTCAAAGCTTACAAGCAGATATTAAGAAAGAAAAAGGTTGATTTCATGGTTTCGAGGAGAGAAGAACTAATCTTTCTTGGGAAAAATAACCCCAAATTATTTTGGAAGGAGCTCCAACCGAGAAAGATGCACACTTAAAACAATATTACAGCTTCTAAATGGTTTGACTATGCAAGACAACTTTATGAGCAGGATCCCAAGGTTGACCTTCCTCCCTTGGTCAACACTGATACAAAACTATTCACATTGCAAGAGGTAGAGATGGGTATCAATAAGTTGGGTGCTAAAAAATAAAAATACTTAGCTGAATTCCAAGTAGAGTATCTAAAGCGGGGCTTAAAAATACTTGCACCTCACATTACAAAAAATTTCAACAACATCATACAACAGGTGTTCCCCACATATTGGACAACTAGTCTTGAAATACCTCTTCTCAAGAGTGGCGATGTCAATAATCCCTCCAATTATAGGACCATAATGATAAACCCATTGTTTGAAAAGTGATTTGGAAGCATGTTAGAAAATAAAATTACCAAGTGGGCAGAAGCAGGAGATAAACATGCTAAAGGACAAGAAATATTTAGACCTAAACATTCCACAGTTGATCATGGTATAACTTTAAGGTACATCATTGAACAAGTTAGGGAGAGAAAGGAAGAAGTATTTTGTTGCTTTGTTGATCTCAGAAAATCCTTTGACATAGTTCCTAGGGATAAGCTTTGGCACAAAATGGAGGAACTTGGGGTTCCTAGGCATTTGAGAGCAGCTATGCGATATGAAGAGGTGAAGGTCAAAATTAGAACTTCAACAAGCATTTCTAAAAGTTTTAGAAGTGATATCGGTGTCAAATAAGGTTTCCCATTGTCTCCTATCCTATTTGGTTTATATATCGACACGCTTGAAGAGTGGCTAAATTCGCAAGGGGGTTACTGTATCCATTTGGGAAAGTTTGTTATAAGGCTTCTTTTGTACGCAAATGAACTTATTCTAATTGTTAAATCGCTCTTGGTTTGCAAGAGCACTTACTTTCCCTTGAGAATTTTTGTAGAAGTGTGGAGACGTAGGTAAATATTAGCAAAATGAAAGTAGTGGTTTTCTCTAACAAAAGAAAACATAACCAACATAAGTTCTACTTTGAAGGCAACATTCTGGAAGATGTTGTGGATTACATATTCCTCAGAATTAACTTTGATAGAAATCTAATCTTGGATGGATGTAGAAAGAAAAGAACTTTGGGGGGTTGGAAATTTTTTTATACTTTTGAAAATAGGAGTAGAGAGGCAGAGTTATGGGACTGGAAAACCATTCAAAATATTTTTGGGATTTTAGTGATTCCGGTGATCCTCTATGGTTGCAAACTATGGGCCAGCAGTACATCCGACATGCTGTGGAAACAAATTTAGAAAAATCAAAAGCGTTGATTACAAACAAATTCAAAATTAAAAGCGTTGTTCCTTATGCTATCTTGTTAAGTGAAACAAGGGCTGCTCCTATTGAAGCAATTGCTATGGTGCGGGTCATAAGGTCTTTAAGAAAACTCAGCAAATGGAAGATGGCAGATGGCCTAAGGTTGTGTTTAATGACATATTGTGCAAAATAAAGAAGACTTGGATGCAGAAAAATAACAAATGGTTTAGCAAATGGAGCATTTTCTTGAGCATGTGTCCCACAAAAAATACAAAGATAAAAGCTTTTGTTATGGATAAGTTCCACAAATGTACTTGGAATGAGCTAGGGAGAAAGAAAAAAATATTATATTGAAGAGTTTAATCCCACTCATAATCATCAACAAAAAGCGTACATAGGGGCCAATATTTCTTGGATAACCAAAATTCTTATTGCTCAATTAAGAACTAATTCTCATCAACTCTGTTGTGAAACAAGGTGCTGGGAAATACCAAACGAAGTGTGGAAGGAAAGAGTATGTATTTTTTTCTCTTCCAGAAAAGTGGAAACATAAAATCATTTCATTTTCGAATGTGAGGCCTTCAAAGACAATAGGGAAAGTTATGCAAATATTTTAGCCGCTAGCACTTGGGATAATCTATTCAGTGAGGGGTTTGTCAAGAAGCAGAGAGAGTTTATTGTGAAACTTCACAAGAAAGGGCCGAATACAAGAGCCATATAGGAAAGAAATCTGTCCCATAGGCTATAAGGGCCGAATATAAGAGCCATATACAGAAGCAATATGTCCCATAAACTATCTTTAACCTTGTAGACGTTTAAATAACTTCTTCTTCTTCTTTTGAAAAAAAACATATATTAAAAACATCTACCATCACCCAATACATAGAACCAAAATATTTTATCAAATATCATACTTTAAAATTTTAAAAACATTTAAAATATAATAACATAAAAAAATATTTAAATTATATGTTACAAGGTTCCCCATCTTTTCTATGATATTCTCATGACCCGAGGATACCCTCGATAAAATTTTGTTGGAGGATTCTATCATTCGAGTCAATACTTAATTTATTTCATGAGAAGTTTATTCAAACTAGTTTAAAACAGTGACTCAGCTTCTCAAAGTAAAGACTAAAACACTGGAAATAATTTGCACAACATGGATGTCTGTCTAAAGAATCTACAAGTGTGAATGGATGAAGAATATTTCGCTGGTGAATGAATTAAATTGAACTCTATCAAATTGTTTATTTTGAAAAATTTTAACCATTATCAATTTGGAATTCATGAAATCTAAGCAACAAGTGTCAATATTGAATTGGTAAGGAACTCTATGTAGCCATTATCAATCTTGAATTAAGGTGGAAATCTATGCTCATCGTGTAACATTTATACCATGTATTTTTTACATGTATCATCACAAGGTTTTGGACATGATGCCTACTTGTTTTTTCTCTTAATGGGCATGGGCAATGTTCCTCAATGAAACTTTTATGAATAGAGGAGGAAGTTTAGGTTAATCATGTACGTTTTATATTTATTTTTAATTTATAATGGGAAGGATGTGGGAAGTGTTCTTGGATGTAATTTTTGTGAATGGGGGAGAGGAAATTTAGGTCAATCATGTAAGTTTTATATTTATTTTAATTTATAAAGGTAAGAATGGTTTATATGCATTATTATAAAATTTACATATTGAGTTTGTTTTTTTGTTTTTTAAGATATGGTTAGTAAAATGTTATGTTGGTAAAGTTATTACAATTTTATATAGGAATTTTTAATTATGAGTAATTAGCTTAGCAATATAGTGTTTCTTTGATAGCCATATTGTTGTATCGATTTTATGAAGGTTATCAATCACATTGATAATTCAATGTGTTCATTACCGCATGATTTGATGATGTGGATCATCCAAGGCATAACAACATGGCATACTCATGTTTGTTAAAATCAGGGTTTAGCAAGGAGCTTATCCTTGTGAGGATAAATGGGATGATTTAAGTGAGATTGAGTGCCTTTTCGCTCCACAATATCAAATCACTGGGGTTGAATTTTGTCCCTGCGTAATGGGCAAGTCTTACAATCAACCTCATTTCTTCCTTTGCACTTGAGGATCAATTTTCATCTAGCCCAAGGGAGCATTTCATGCATATGTTACCTTTTGTTAAACCCATTATTTGTAGAGTGACTTTTATCCATTGAGTGACAACCTTGATCCTTCCATTCGTTCATGAATATTATATATTTTCCTTCCAATTTATGGACAAAATGGGATATAATTTCTAATAAAAATGTACCAATAGTCCATCTCTTCACATCTATGTTGTACTTATAGTCAAGATCTTGTAGATTAAGTAATGCTTACCCTTAAGTAATTTTTCTACACAATTGTGATATTTTCATTTCTCTTTTTATCTTTGGATTATTGTCAATGATAGAGGACATAATCCGAAAAGTAAAGAATAGTGAAGAAAGTTTGTAGTTTGATGGGTCTTTTCCAATCCATAGAAACATCTAGTGTTAGAAACAAATAGAGAAGAAAATATCCTGTCAACACATTTACATTCTCATAGATTAGATATCAAACCAAATTCTTCAAATGATAGTCTTAATGTGGTTGATTGATCTTGTTTTCTAATCAGTGTTGCTACAACTCCTATCAATCTAGTTAATTGTCCATCCTTTCCAATAAATGAGATCTACATATGAATGAGATTGAATATATATGTATTTCTCATATCATGTTACAAGTGTGTGTTTGTGTGTGTGTGTCTACACACACACAAAGACATATGCATGACATGAGATTGCATAATGTGGGAGAGGTATTATAGACCATTTATGAAATGAGTTAATAAGTGCACAAATTTAACTTTTTATGATGAGTTGGAAAGAAAATTAAGTGTTTGCAATAAAATGATAAAATTGCATTAGTAAAGGTTAGGGCTGCATTATTCAGGAGCTCAATACCCGTGGTAAAATGGACGAAGGTGATGAAATAGTGGAATTTTTGGGATGATGATACCATGTGTCATTTTTTGTACTTAAGTCAAATTAATAAGCAGTAGAATTACGGTGAAGTGGAAAGGAATTAAATGAAGGTTTGGTTCTAGATTAGGTGGATAAGATATCAGATAAATGGTTGCTAGGTTCAAGATATATTACATATAAGGAAATATGAAATGAGACCAAGATTTTTAGGTGAGTTTTTGTTGGAGGACTGAGGAAGAGAAGAGCAATTATGACCTGTCATTTGTGAGGGTTAACCTTGAGCTATAATTTGAAAATTCTAAAACATTCAATTTCTCCTTCAATAACCCTAGCTCTATGTCCATATGGGCCACAAATAACCCTCCAAGTGACAATAAAAAGGAGTTGAGATATAGATTCAGATAAAAGAAGAACTCATAAGTCAAAGAAAGGTGTGGAGGTAATATTTTGAGCAAGGAATCATGAGTACTATGGGTACAATACCTATACTAAAGTTAAAAGGGGTTCATGAAACATACCCATGTTTATTCAAATCAAGGTTTAGCAAGGAGCTTTTTCTTATGCTCAACACTATAAAACAACTAGGTTGAATTTTCTCCTTACTCAATGGGTAGGTCTTACAATCAAAATCCTTTCTACCTTTACACTTGACGATCAATTTTCAATTAGCCCAAGTGAACCTTTACATGCCGTTATTACCTTGTTTTCGTCCTATTATCCCCATAATAAATTTTATCTATTGAGTGAAAACCATAATCCTTCCACTTATTCATGAATACTATATCATTTCCTTCTAATTTATGAATAATATGGGATGTTGATGCAGGAGCATCAAGGGCGTTTTTTTATTTTGTAAATATGTTAAAAGGGGGTGTGATAATTTGTAATATTTTATTAATTAATTTGATTAAAATAGGAGAAGGTGAGGATTTTTGTAAATATCTTTTTATTTAATAAAAGGATATGAGGGAATTTAATTAGTTGAAGGATTTTAGGGATAAAGAGCTATCCTTTAGGGATGTTGAGAGATTTAGGGGTTTGTTGAGGAATTGAAGGGATTGAGCATTTAATTAAATGATTTTTTAAAATTGTATAAATAGGAAGGGGTTTTGAGAGAAAAGGACATTGAGATTGTGAGAGAGTGTGAGGTTGAGAGTAGGCTTGAACAGCAGGGCTGTAAGCCTTCAACAAGTTGTAAGGGCCACAATTGTTGAATATCTGGCCACGAAGAAAGTTTGTAAGTATTTGTATGATAAGTGTGGTTTTTAGAAATTGGGTGTTGATTTTCTGAAATTGTTTTGTTGAATTATGCGCACTTGTATTTGAATGTGTTTATGAATTCAAAGGCGTGGAATGGCAATTAATTGGAATCTGATGTATAAAATTCAGTGAAGTGATATTCGATTTCATACTTGGCTCTCTGAAGGGATAACATACACAGCACAAATAAATCGATATTCCATATGTAGCATTTAAAAGAATGGTTGAATAACACATTGGAAGTGCAGCTATTGTGATGGAATGCTGAGAGAAGTAGCTGCATTGAAATCGAATCTGGTAAGTTTGCATTGGTGTTTAAAATGGGTAATGCCGTAGTGTTACAGCAGCGAAGGCATAATTAAAGTTCAGTATTGAAGTTTCTGTTTGAAGGATCGATATTCATATGACAATTGTTAAATAGAATTGATAATTCAGGGCAGAGGTTATGTTATATATATCGATCTGTGTGTCTGATTGATAGCAATACAGAGGGAAATTGTGTGGAGCGCCAGCAGTTGTAAATCTGTGGAATTCATAAGTTAAATGGTAATCTATGTGAACCAATTGAAGAATTCAATGAACGTTGCACAACGCGTTGATTTAAAAACTTGTTTGCCGGAATGATTGATCCAATTTAAAAATTGAATCTGCAAGTTAGAACGCTGTTTATATTAATTAGTGTTGGCTCGAGTAAAACAGGAGAAGATTTCACGCTGTGTAGATTCAGAAATAAATGACCTGCGTTCAGAGAAATAGTGGCAAACTACTGTGTTGGTAAATCGATAGCATAATCAATCTGGTAATTGTAAATCGAATGGTATGAGGAATGTTGAAATTGAAACCCATGTACAGCGTTGAAATCGTACTTTCAATTGTTAAGTAACGTTTGACTGATAATTGGTTTATTTGTTAGTCTTTGGCTTTGAAGCGAATTTTCATTTGGTTGCCGTAGCAGAACCCTATTTGCAGAATCGTGTGAACAAAACTGAACGCAGATGAGATGGAGCAGATCGATGTATGGTAGCAAGAAAATACTGTATGAAGGATGTTATGATGGACAGAACGTTGAATAAGAAGGCGCAGTAAAAGTTGAAGCGCTGGCAATTTGTTGCAATAGCGCAGTTTGGTTGCCGGCGGACCCTTCAAGGAGGTAAGCCGCGTTTTTATTAACAAACCAGTGGCTGTATCTATTAACACGTTGGGTAAGTTGTAATGATTGAAGGACGTGTTAAATGATAAACGTTTGCATGAAATCGATATGACAGAAGATGAATTGTGAAAACAATTCAGAAGTTGCTGGGGGCGATCTTCAACTTACCCATAAATTAATATGAAATTTAAAGATGGATTCGGTCAAAGTATGAACTGAATTTAATGGGAATTGAAATTGAATTCTGGATATTTTGAATATGAAGCAGAATGCTGGGTATTATGGTCAAGTTCGAATCTCACTTGTCCATAGGCGCATTTGTTTTGATTAAAGTTTGATTGTAAATGAAATTTGAAAAGGCGCATGGTTTTGAATCTGAATGATGATATGAATGATGGTTATGAAGTGTGTATACATGGAGTTGTACTTTTGCATAAAGTTTTATATGAATATTGAGTTGGGCTTCATAATAGAACCTTGTATGAGTTTCAATTCCAATAGAGAAATTATGAAAACATATGAGAATATGGGTTTTGAGAACATATATGCAAAGTGTGAAATTGCAAATGTTTGAAGTACTGTGATTTGGGCATATGATGATGATGCATTTGTATAGGAACAGAGATTAAATTCCTGGGTATTGCAGGCTAGGGACTAGGCCTGCATCATTTTTGGTATCAGAGCTTGGCTCTGTATGAAAGTTCTTGAGAAATAATTCTCGGTTATGCATTCGAACAGAATATAATTCTGTTTTGATTGGTAAAATTTGATATGGGTTGTATGAGTGATTGACAAATTGCAGGCGATAAGTGCAAAGATAAATTATGACAGCAGATGTGCATGCAAACAAGGGATGTCAGATTCTAATCTGACAGTCAAGCAACCAGAGTACAGCTGAATGAATGAAGAATTGTGTAGCTAAAGTTTGCTAGAAAAGCTGGAAGATTGGAAGAGAAGATCAGATTCTAAAATCTGATTGACAGTGGTTGAATATCGAGAAATTGTGCAGAGGAAGAAATGAAGATTTGCTGAAACAGATTGCAGGAGTGGTGAGATTCTGAAGGAAAATGAAGTGCAGGAGAATGGAAGGACAAGATCAGACGAGATCTTGGAGGTAAGATGATATGTTTTTGAAGAATAGAGTATTGTAGTCTTTGCATTGAAATATTATTGCAAACTCCCAAAAGGCAATTGCTAACAGATAAAGGAAGCTGGTGAAAGTTTCTAGGTGAAAACATAGAGGTGGCAGAACCTTGAGAAAATCCAATAGAGATTGGATAAGGAAGACAGTTGTGAACAAGCAGATGAGTTGAAGCCAGGAAGAGCAAAGAGAAGTGCTCAAAGGAGGTTCCAAAGATAGAACCAATTGCTTGCCAAAAGACTGAGTGAGGAGAGCTTAGTGAGGTAAGTGGCGGCAGGACAAGACTTGCTGCTGAAGAGGCTTTAGTGTAACTCATAGAAAAGTGAGTGAGGGACTCATAGAGATGGAAATGATGATGACTAGTGACAGTCGTCACAGAGGTTCTGAAATAAACCACAGCAGAAGACAAAAGGGAAAGGATGCCAAGGCAGTTGGCATACAGAGACAGTTAAGCAAAGAGGAATATGAAAGGGAGAAGGCTGAAATAGCAGTTCAGCTTGAGGTGTTAATGGAGATGTTGCAAAGAAGTGAGGAAAACCAGAAACATGGTTATGTCATGAGAAAGAAGTTGAGGTGGCAGAGGCTACAAGAGAAGTGGAATCATCAGGTAAATATGCAGTTGATAAAGGAACTAAGAGAACTTGAACATGTTATAGATGCTAGACAGAAGAAAGAGGAGCTCGAAACAGTTGAGCTACAGCAAAATGAAGATGCTGAAGAAGATGTTGAAGTTTCGATATGTTATCCAGAGAGTGGACCATTACTTTTTGAAAGTGATGAAGAACTAGAGGAGTTGAATCATATGAATGATTCAAAGCAGCCGGAAGACTTGATGACGGAAGCATCAAATAAGACCGTAAGGTCTTGTGATTTTAAAACTAATGATTTGTGTGTGATTGCAGGTTTGAAAGAAGAGGAAGAACATCTACTGAAGGATGTTAAGAAAGATTTAGCAGAAGAAAGACCATGTGAGGAAATGGAAGATCGCGTAAAATTTCCAAAGTCCACTCCAAGTAAAATCATTGAGTTATATAGAGAATTAGACTTTCAAAGGAGGAAATTGGAAGAACAGAGGATGAATGTCCAGGATAGATTGCTGATGAAGGATGACAAAGCAGTTGTCATAAATGATAATCAAGAAGAAATTGCAGATGAAATTGCAGGTGACGAGCAAAGGAATGTTGTAGAGGGAAAGGAAGATTGGGAGGCCGCAACATTCATATTGACAGCTAGAGCAACATGTGACGCAACATTTATAGTAGCAGCAGCAGAAAAGGTAATCAAAACAAATGAAGAACAGGCAAGAATGACAGTTCAACAATCAAGAGATGGAAACAATCAGCAGACAGAGGACATACTGGACAGAGAAATTGAATTGATAAGGAGGTTAATGATAAAAACATCCCAGAGAAAGACAGCCGAAAGAAAGAAAAGGAGCGACAACAAGAGAATGACAGTGAAAGATTGCAAGAGCAGAGCAAGTGGAGCACTACAACACAAAATATGGAAACCTGGAAGACAACAGCAGATAACAACAGTAGTAAAGCAATCGACAAGCACGGAAAGATTACAAAATAAAATTTGGGATCCAGGAGGAAATATCCAGACTTATGACCAGGTGGTCATGAATTTTCTTACACGGGGAGTCTGATGCAGGAGCATCAAGGGCGTTTTTTTATTTTGTAAATATGTTAAAAGGGGGTGTGATAATTTGTAATATTTTATTAATTAATTTGAATAAAATAGGAGAAGGTGAGGATTTTTGTAAATATCTTTTTATTAATAAAAGGATATGAGGGAATTTAATTAGTTGAAGGATTTTAGGGATAAAGAGCTATCCTTTAGGGATGTTGAGAGATTTAGGGGTTTGTTGAGGAATTGAGCATTTAATTAAATGATTTTTAAAAATTGTATAAATAGGAAGGGGTTTTTAGAGAAAAAGACATTGAGAATAGTGAGAGGAGTGTGAGGTTGAGGTAGAGGCTTAGGCAATGAAAAATAAGCGCTAACAAGTTAAAAGAGCCACAATTGGTGAATATTTGGCCACGAAGAAAGTTTGTAAGTATTTGTATGATAAGTGTAGTTTTAGAAATTAGGTGTTGGTTACTAAAATTGTTTTTTTGAATTATGCAGCACTTGTATTTGAATGTGTTTATGAATTCAAAGCGTGGAATAGCAATTAATTGGAAGCTGATGTATAAAATTCGGTGAAGTGATATTCGATTTCATACTTAGCTCTCTGAAGGGATAAGCACTTTGACACGATAATCGATATTCCATATGTAGCATTTAAAAGAATGGTTGAATAACACATTGGAAGTGCAGCTATTGTGATGGAACGCTGAGAGAAGCAGCTGCATTGAAATCGAATCTGGTAAGTTTGCATTAGTGTTTAAAATGGGTAATGCCGTAGTGTTACAGCAACGAAGGCATAATTAAAGTTCAGTCTTGAAGTTTCTGTTTGAAGGATCGATATTCATATGAAAATTGTTAAATAGAATTGATAATTCAGGGCAGAGGTTATGTTATATATATCGATCTGTCTGTTTTGATTGATAGCAATACAGAGGGAAATTGTGTGGAGCGCCAGCAGTTGTAAATCTGTGGAATTCATAAGTTAAATGGTAATCTATGTGAACCAATTGAAGAATTCAATGAACGTTGCACAACGCGTTGATTTAAAAACCTGTTTGTCGGAATGATTGATCCAATTTAAAAATTGAATCTGCAAGTTAGAACGCTGTTTATATTAATTAGTGTTGGCTCGAGTAAAACAGGAGAAGATTGCACGCTGTGTAGATTCAGAAATAAATGAGCTGCGTTCAGAGAAATAGTGGAAAACTACTGTGTTGGTAAATCGATAGCATAATCGATCTGGTAATTGTAAATCGAATGGTATGAGGAATGTTGAAATTGAAACCCATGTACAGCGTTGAAATCATACTTTCAATTGTTAAGTAACGCTTGACTGATAATTGGTTTATTTGTTAGTCTTTGGCTTTGAAGCGAATTTTCATTTGGTTGCCGTAGCAGAACCCTATTTGCAGAATCGTGTGAACAAAACTGAACGCAGATGAGATGGAGCAGATCGATGTATGGTAGCAAGAAAATGCTGTATGAAGGATGTTCTGATGGACAGAACGTTGAATAAGAAGGCGCAGTAAAAGTTGAAGCGCTGGCAATTTGTTGCAATAGCGCAGTTTGGTTGCCGGCGGACCCTTCAAGGAGGTAAGCCGCGTTTTTATTAACAAACCAGTGGCTGTATCTATTAACACGTTGGGTAAGTTGTAATGATTGAAGGACGTGTTAAATGATAAACGTTTGCATGAAATCGATATGACAGAAGATGAATTGTGAAAACAATTCAGAAGTTGCTGGGGGCGATCTTCAACTTACCCATAAATTAATATGAAATTTAAAGATGGATTCGGTCAAAGTATGAACTGAATTTAATGGGAATTGAAATTGAATTCTAGATATTTTGAATATGAAGTAGAATGCTGGGTATTATGGTCAAGTTCGAATCTCACTTGTCCATAGGCGCATTTGTTTTGATTAAAGTTTGATTGTAAATGAAATTTGAAAAGGCGCATGGTTTTGAATTTGAATGATGATATGAATGATGGTTATGAAGTGTGTATACATGGATTTGTAATTTTGCATAAAGTTTTATATGAAGATTGAGTTGGGCTTCATAATAGAACCTTGTATGAGTTTCAATTCCAATAGAGAAATTATGAAAACATATGAGAATATGGGTTTTGAGAACATATATGCAAAGTGTGAAATTGCAAATGTTTGAAGTACTGTGATTTGGGCATATGATGATGATGCATTTGTATAGGAATAGAGATTAAATTCCTGGGTATTGCAGGCTAGGAACTAGGCCTGCATCAGATGTACTCTCTAATAAAAACATACTAGAAGTCCATCTCTTCACATCTATGTTGTAATTATAATCAAGATCTCATAGATTACATAATGCTTACTCTTAAGCTATTTTTTGTACATAGTAGTAATATTTTTCATTTCTCTTTTAATATTTGGATTATTATTGGATGATCCTAGACATAATCCCAAAAATAAAGAATAGTGAAAAAAATGTCTAGCTTGATGTGTTGTTTCCATTCCGTAGAAATGTTTGGTGTTAGAAAAAATAAGAGAAGAAAATATTATCTCCGCACACTTGCATTCTCTTAATTTAGATATTAAACAAACTTCTCCAAATGGTAGTCTTAATGTGGTTATTTGATCTACTTTTGCAATAAGTTTTGCTACAAATATTGTCAATTTGGCTAATTTTCTACCCTTTCCAATGAATGGTATCTACATATGAATGGGATTGAATATATATGTATTTTCCATATTATGTTATATATATATATATATATAAGGATGTTTTACATCCAAGGAAAAATCCAGGTAGATCCACCCGAAGAGATCAACTCTTCGACACAACAAGCAGGGCCTAACCCTAAGGGCGTCGAGGAGATTTGACCCTGTGACCTCCCAAAAGGCGAAGTACTTAGCAACATGAACTCGAGCAGAAGCTTTGTCCTCTAGAACTCTCAAGAAAATAGGTATGGTACTTGTTGGTTGAGGATATTGTCGAATACTCCCATTTTTTACCCTTGATATTATCTCCAAATGTTCCCCCTTTTGATATAAGGCCTTTCCCCCTCATTAGTGGATCCATAACCTCTTAATATCTGCTACAAAAGAGTGCCATGCTAGTGAGTCTTGGTTGGTCATCGTTGGTTTCCATTCTTCTACCTGATTGCACCTACATGCTGTCGATTTGACGAGTAAGGAGAAGAAAGCACATAGGAGTGAAAGAAGCAAATCCCTTATTCTGAAAGAAGTGATCCCTCTAGCCCATCGAGTGGGTATAGTAACAACCATGACAAAGAATAAAACCTTTCCTAGTTTAACATAGAAATAATAAGAGATAGGGAGATGGCCTACCTCACTCATATGCGCTTGTTTCCTCGATTTTGATGAAAATCCTTTCACTTCTAGGCTCGCTCCTTGCTATACCTTCTACATCCAAATACCTACAAGAAATATCATTTTACAACAAATGAAAGAGACTTAACATATATATTTCAAAGTAAACCACATGATATATCAAGGAGTATGATGCTAAACCTATTAATATTAACAAGTTCATGGGAAGCAAAACATACTTTGTATTATTAAAGGAACAAAGGGAAGCTTAAAATCGATGCCTTGATGTTGGAGGCTTCCTTCATAATGGAAATCCAAGTCCAATCCAAGCTCTTCGATATCTTCTCCTTCCTCGTCAAATTGACAACATGTAGGCGCAATCAGGTAGAAGAATGGAAACCAACAATGACCAACCAAGACTAACTAGCATGGCACTCTTTTATAGCAGAGATGTAGAGGCTATGGATCGACTAATGAGGGGGAAAGGCCTTATCTCAAAGGGGAAAACATTTGGAGATACGATCAAGGGTAAAAAATGGGATTATTCGACCATATCCTTAACCAACAAGGACCAGACCTCCGTTCTCGAGAGTTATAGAGGACAATGCTTCTGCTCCATTTTTGGAGAACCTGCCTAAAGAGGAGCAACGCGAATTTACTATTGAATTTCTATGCTGTCAGCGCCTTTCACAGGTTAGGGAAAGGCTGACAAGCATGAGGATATGAACGGGAGAACTGAGATGGGCTTGCAATTTAGGATTTTTTACAAACTTTTGCAAAAAGTCTTCAAGGAATTTCTCTTTTAGGTATTCAGGGATATTTTAATCTTGTTATCCAATATGAATAAGTTTTCATAGCTTTTGTCACTTCACAACGTTTGTGGCAAGAGCAACAAAAAATACGACACTTAGGATAAGAACTGAAGAATGCGAGAAAATACTATGTAACTGATGCCCCCTAAAGAATGAAAGTAGAACCAAAAATGATGGTTGAATCACTTTATCAACCTTGGCAAGGAATTTGGAAAACCACCGTCAAGATATCTTCCAATCAAACACGATACAATATATGGCATCTCTGATATGAACATGCCTAATAAAATATCTCTAAATAGGCATTAAATAACACATGAACCCACAACATGGAGGTAGATTTCCGTCTAAAAGAGATCATGGAAATGGCTCCACGGTATGGTCGCAACCATCCGTATAGAAATGATCATGTGTACAATCATGAATACTCAATAACTCCACACAGCCTAGATATTAATAGATGTGATCCAGGGTCTTCGTCTCTAACGTGATCTACCCACTTTACAAATCTATCCATGTGAATAGATGTGATGATGTGGAACATTGTAGAAACCACCTGATTACTGGTCGATGAAGTAATCGTTAACAAGTGCGAGAGAAACCACCAATAATGACCATGGCCCTCAAGGTATGACAACACAATCTACAAGTGTGAATGAATGAGATGAAGTTGAACACTTGTAGAATCATTCTATTGAAGGCCAATGATTTGAACCTATTGTTGAATGCAAAGAAATTTCCATTGAAACATGCAAGATCCAAGGTACTGAGAATGATTTTCTAGACCACCTTCTCGGATAATGAGTTGAAGTCGACATGAAGTGATATGTTGAAGGAGGGCCATAATGATTCCCACATCATCGACATGAAATAAAGTATTTCTCAATATGATAGGAGTGATTCAATATTGTTGTAGAGAGGGTCAAATAATTAGACAATGTTTGAATTTTACAAATAGGACTTCTCTTGAACATATTAATGACACGACGTTGGAGTTTGGAAACATTTGACTCAAAATGGGATCAAAGGTCATGCTGACAACAAATGATGATTGAATGAGAGGCAAATGGATTTCCAAAACCCAGGAAAGAAAATGATGAATGAAGGATATCCCCAACCCGACATGAAATGCAGATGAGTATCATGTTCAAGAGCGACAAGTTTCCTTTGGTAAAAAATACAAAAAATGCTTTACTTCCATTCCCCCCCCCACTATTTCTAGCGAGTACCTCTTTATTTTTTATAGCAAGATTGAAGAGGATACCATATGCTTAGCATATAATTTCACCCTTTGGATGAATCCATCCTAGTAAGTTTAACAAGTCCTAGGAAGGAGTAACCCGGTCTCGTCGTTGTGACAAGTCCTTCATCGTTTAAAATTTTACGAGTCTAATGGAGGGGTAACTTGATATATTTTTCATGTTTACGGAGTTTTAAAAAAGAGATGGAAAAGAAAAACTAGTAAAGGTTCCTTTTCGTAGATAGTCCCTCTAATCCGAAAAGGTAGAAAACAATATTTGAGAGAACCTCTTGATCATGTTTGACCAAGGTATTCCTTTTTTGTAATTAGTCAAACTTAGACCGAAAAAGGGGTAAACGTATACTGAGATGAATTAAATTCATTTAATTTAACGAGATCGAATGGACAAGTGCTAGACAATATTTTCATGTTTCGGGAGTCATAAAAGAGCTTAAAGTTGACTCCAGGGGGTTCCTTTTTAATTTGTTTTCATGAGTCCGAAAAAGTGATAAAAGGTAACTCGTCATTCACCATTGACCAAATTTGATTCATAATGACCTACTTTTTCACTTGCAATCAAAATTCACATTGATCGAGAAAAAAATATATAAATATGGGGAAAAGTACTCATAAAACGATATAAAATCAATTTTTAATAACAAATATTTGGTAAAATACTTTTAATAACTAAAAGTGAAAAATAAAATTAGTTTTACCATTTGGAGTTTGAGAGAGCACTTTTCCCTCCATTTTTATTTGAACTTTGGGTGCATCATTCTACCAATCTAGGCCACCATTTCTTGATCCATCTATTGTAGGTAATAAATCTTCCCTTAGCTTGCATTTCCATTTATAGTTAAGCAATTTTATTGATTTTTTCTTGGTTAAGGAGCCCTTAAAAAACTAGGGTACATGGGCGACCAATGCGGGTTTGACCCGCTGGGTCCATGCTGATTGCCTAGACCCTTAACGTAACAATGCCTAAAAATTGCTAGACAGTTACACTGGCACCGTGAGAAAATTTATTTCGATAAATGCACAATTTTTACTCAATTTTTTGGTAAATTTCCTCCATGAAATATGTTTAATCCTTGTTAATTGATGTTTTTCAAGAGAATTATGACAATCGAGTGGAAAGAAAGGGGCCATGAGGCTGAGGACTGAGAAGTAGCTCATGATCCAAATTGCATAAGAGAATTGCGTAACTGCGGTTTTCTCAAATTCTTCTAGATACCTGGGATGTGATCGCAATAGATCTACTGCATTACTTGGTGAGATGGTGGGATGTAGATCGCCAAGTCTTTGTGATTGGTGGTCAGGACCTAGATATCAATGTATCCAACATCTATTTCATCATCGGTTTTTCCAGGAGGGGATTTCCAGTCCAGCTAGTAGGGTCTAGACCAGGTGGCGAGAGTACAGATTTACTCATCACTAGACATTGTAGTAATGGGTCTCAAAAGACCAAGAGTGGGAAAATTGACATTAAGACCATCAATGACCCAACTCTTAGGATATTCCTTTACACTATTGATCAAGTGGCAGGGGTACAAGCCCTTCATGAGGTGAACAAGTCTTAGTTCCAGTATGAAGTGGACTGTATGAGTCCAACAATTTTTAACTGGTGCGAAGGATTACTTGTTAACATGAAGGATCAACTCACCAAGTGAAAAAAAATGAATTTGAAGAAGTTTGGATATGGTTCGATCTTGGTGAATCTCTTCTTAGAGAGGGTGCCACTATTCTATTTCCAGAGGATAGAAGTGGGACCTCCTGCAATGAGGGATCCATGACTTCAAATATGGAGCGAGTTGATGCCTCGCCATGGTGGCGGGCAGCAGATGTCATTCCTCCCTAATTTCTTTGGATGGATACACCAGCAGCTCATCATGATTGATGATTGGACATATGCAGGGACTGATTTCAGGGGAGATCTAGATATTCCTCTTCTACCGAGAATGCAGTGGGATGACCTCGGTAAGAATTGTTTTTAAAGTTTTTCAAATGTTGATTTTTTTTTTATGTGTGTGCCAAGATTTTTTCTTACGATTATTGTTTTTTGTAGATGTGGGAGAAGTGAGTCCTCCAGAGCTATATGAGGTAGCGCAGTGGGCTGTTCATCAAATTGAGGCAGTTGTTTGTGATAAGGGTGCAAACCCTTTAGTGCAGGTGGATCGCAACCTCTCAAATCTGACCAGAGGCATACCAGATTATGGTTCTGTTGATGATATCTCAATGTGTTATCAAAGACACACTATGGGGGTTTCAGCTAGAATATGTCAACTATTAGGTCGAGTGGTCAGAGATGTTACATACTACCATCAACATCATGCCAAAGGATATATATGCCTCTTTAGTTCTTTTAACTGCACTTATGTAGGCTCAAGAAGCCATGTGTCTTGGAACACAGATTTTGACATTTTGATGTACCAAATTTTTTACAAATTCAATATATATATACATACATACACACGCACATATATACACACATACAGTTTCAAGACACACACACACACACACACACACACACATATATATGTATGTATATATATACATATATGTGTGTGTGTGTGTGTGTGTGTGTGTGTGTGTGTGTACATATGTATATATATGTATATATATACATACATATATATATCTATATATATATATATATATATATATATATATATATATATATATATATATATATATATATATACATATATCTATATATCTATATATATATACATATGTATATATATACATTAGATATCAGTAGAAACATATATATATGTGTGTGTGTGTGTGTGTGTGTGTATATATATATATGTATATATATACATACATATGTATATATATATATATATATATATATATATATGTATGTATGTATGTATATAATCATATATATATATACATACACACACACACACACACACACACACATATATGTTTATATTGATATCTAATGTTATTTATCATTATGATGTTTTTGTTTTTACATATGATGTAAATGTCTGTCTAACACATAATTACCTAATGTATCAATTAATGTATTCAAATGTCTTAAAATATGTTGATAAGTAATGTAATCAAAATTTCATTCCAATAATCGAACACATAGATACATTCGTAATATTTGAGGGTTTTTGAATGAATAATGTCTATTCAATTGTAGCACAATGAGTTGTGATCGAGTTTAAAAACCAATGCCCTAATACCAAGAGCAAAAACTTTCGATAATAGTTCGATAACCGCACTATATTCAGAAATGTTAGTTTTTTGACCCACGCACACACCTCACAAATTCACTAACTCACTATTAGGAGAAAATAGTGGCCATGCTGTGGAAGACAAGTTCTGTGTACTATGAAAAGCGTAGTCAGCAAAACCGACATAATGGTTTGATGACATCTGAAAACCAAGTGGAACATATGGTAAGCAAAGGAAAACATGTATGCAAAAGCAAACAATCACATCAAAATATATCTGTACACTGATGAATCACACACACTAATGTACAAAGTATTTATGCCAAATCAAGAAATATACTTTTTAAGATAGAGCCTGTTTCGGGGCTCAGTCAATTGATTCCCTTCATAATCGACCAACTCATAGGCATATTTTTCTAATACTCATTTAACGATATAGGGCCCATGCCACATTGGTTCGAGTTTCAAACCTCGAGTTTACCATGAGCTTGATCATATAGAAAGACCAAGTCACGTTCAGTAAAAACACGCGGAGTCACGGATTTATCATATTGTGCTTTAACTTGTTTCTTTTGATCTTCAATAACCAAAGAAACAATTCTTCAAGTCTCATTGATACGTTCGAGATAAAGAAAATGTTCCTCTTTTGGTGAAGAACCAGGGAGTAACTCGATAACTAGCTTCAAAGAAGGAATTTCACACTCGATTGGGAGAGTGGCTTCTAGGCCATACACTAATTGAAAATGTGTGAATCCGATCGTTGTCTTAGCTGAAGTTTGGTATGCCCACAAAGCTGAAAATAACATAAAATGCTAATTTAGTTTATGCACCCCAATGATTCACTGAAGCATCATGACCATAAATTTGTTAACGAATTCAACTTGGCCATTAGCCTGTGGATAGTAAGGAGTTCATCTATTATGACACAAACCCAACTGAGCAGTAGGCTCTGTCATCATATAATTTCGAAAATGAGAACCATGGCCAGTGATTATGGCTTTCAAGACACTGAATCGAGCTATGACACGATTGAAAAGGAATTTCACTGCAATTTTACCTTCAACATCGTATGTAGGCATTGTCTCGGCCCATTTTTTGAAATAATCGAAGGCGATGATAATGTAACCATGCCCCTTGATCGAGCGAGTATTACAAGTCATGAAATCGATGCCCCATTTCGCAAAGTGTCTGGCGGTAACGATTAGGTGCAAGGGAGCGGGTGGGGCACATTATTTGTGAGAATATATCTGGAAGTTGTGAAATTTTTGAATAACAAGAATGCAATCCTTGAAAATGGACAACCAAAAATAACCTGTGCGAAGAATATCTTGAGAACTAGCGTAACCTGAGATATGAGCACCACATGCCCCAGAGTGATTGTCATTCAATACTTTCTCAGCTTCCTCAAGATTCAAACATCGACGAAGGAAAGAATTAACACTAGTACTATAGAGAGTGTCTCCAATAATGAAATGAGGCTAGGACTGGTGAGGGATTCAACATCGTTGAGAGTGAGGAAAATTCGGTTTAAAATTTTGGGCTTGGAGGTATATAATGATATCACCATACCACGAATCGAGAGTACTAATGAGAAAAAGTGATTCATATGGAATCAACTCAATAAAAGGAGTAGGTGGAACTGCAGATGGAAGAGCACAAATTAGTTCAGCAAAACCCAATGATTTCTTTGACTTAGCTTTAGCAAACTCAAAATCAAACTCCTGTAGAATAAAAATCCATTTGGAGTATTTTCCCCCAAGTAACTGACGATTCAGGATGTAAGTCATGGGGTTACAATCATAAATCATAATAGTTTTATGTAGGAGAATATAATGGCGAAAGCATTGGATGGCATGAACAACTTCCAAAGCTAGTTTCTCTACATGAGTGTAATGTGTCTCAACATCAAAGAGATTTTGACTCAAGTATTAGATAACATGTTCATTCCCATCGTCATCGTCCTGAACAAGCGCCATGGCAATGGTGCCATAGGCAATGACTAAATATAGGAAATAATCACGATGATGATCAGGGGGATGAAATAAAGGAGCACTAACGAGGGATGTCTTCAAAGAATTAAAAGAAGTTTGAGCTACTTAATCCCAAATAAATGGGACCCATTTTTTCAGCAATAAGTAAATCGTTTAGCAAGATCTACATAATTTGGGACCAAACGACAGAGAAATTTTTCTTTCCCCTGCAAACTCTGCAGTTTATGTATAGAATATGGAGGAGGAAAATTGATGATATCCTCGAATTTCAATGGATCAATCTGGATGCCTTCCTTAGAAACCACAAATCTTAAGATATAGCTAGATTCAACGTAGAAGATACACTTATGAGGATTCAACTGAATGTTGTAGTGTCGACAACGAAGAAAGATCGCTCGAAGGTGAGCATGATGATCTTGATGTTTCACAGAATGTGTAGGAAGATCGTCAATATAAGGTTGGACTATATTCTTAATATCATGGAATGCATAAGACATAGCCCGCTGGAATGTAGCACCAACATTATTAAGACCAAAAGGGATATTTTTTTATGCAAATGTCCCACAAGGACAGATAAAGGTGGTTTTGTGTTGATTGGTAAGGAGAATGTTAATCTGGCTATAGCCAAAAAAATCATCCATAAAGGAAAAAATCTCACTCCCAACAAATTCATCAATTATCTCGTCAATAAAAGGAGTAGGATAATTATCTTTAGGATAAGCCTGGTTAATATCATGATAATTAACACAAACACGAGTAGTTCCATGTTTTTTGGTAACATGAATGATATTTGATACCCATTTTGTCATGGTATGGGGTAAATGAATCCAAATTTAAGAAGTTTTTCAACTTCACCCTTTATGGTAACTGCCTTTCTCGGGTGCACTGGATGGAGACATTAACGAATGGGTTTAGCGTCTATATAGGTAAGAATATCATCCACCATGATACTAGGATAGATGCTAGGAGTTTCTTCATATGACTAAGTGAAGACATCACAAAACTATTGAAGAGGGAAGTGTAAATCTCGATCTCATCTGGAGAGAAAGAATCCCCAATATGAATATTCTTGACTATCCCTGGTTTGAAAGAGATGTCAATCAGTATGGTAGATGAAATATTGCCTATTTTTCTTTCAGACATGACTTGATGAACCAAGATGGGATTATGAAGTGGACCAGTTTTTTAAGCGGAAACACAGGTTTCTAGACATGTAGGAATTTCACCAAGGCTTGGGAGAAACAAGGAATGATGATGGCTATCATCCCCTGTGGTTTCTTCGAGAGACCGTTAACTTCTAGAATAATCTCATAAGTGGGAAATTTCTCATTCAAAGGATCATATAAATCCAAAGAACCAAACCAAGGAGGTTGTGAATACGTGTCTAGAGACGAAGCCAATTTATTGTTGGTATCGGATGCAACCACAAAATCCAGAAGGATACTTTGATACATTTGTTCGACAAATCTAAGTGGAATAACGTTTCCAAAACAATCAATCTGATTAGGGATGTGAATTATCCAGGGGTCGTGACCAGAAAAAATCATATTAACTAAAAGACATTGGGAAACAAAAGGGAGAAGATTCCCATCAATGACAAGTCTTTAAAAATACCCACTTTGACACTCATAAGGAACGGTGGTATTCCCAACATATAGTACATTTCTAGTTGAAGAATCAGGGGATAAAAATTCAAGTTGATCAACCATAATGTTATTTCCCTGATGGGGAAAACAAAGAACATAGAAAAGGGTAGAGATCATGCAAACCATCGCATGGGTCTAACTGCGACTGAGTAGAAGATTATAGTTGAGGTTTGCGTCTAAAATTTCTACCTCCATATTCATTGTTTTTCCCTCAAATTGGATCAGAAGAGAGTTAAGAATACCATATGGCCGAGAACCTATATCATAGAAAGCTTCCAACGTATTAGGGGGATGATTAAAAGGAGTAGAGTTGAGGGCTTTCCAACATGCAATAGAAATGATGCTGTCACAAAATTTAGAGGGCCTGTGATTAATTCAAATTATCTTCTTGACAATTAATTATGAGTTTACTTGAGATACTTATTTCTTTTCTTCCTTAGATTATTTATTATTTCATTAAGTCAATTACAAAAATACAAAAGACACAAAGTTAGGCTCCTAGAGCCAGGGTAAAACCTCTCCCTCTTGGAGAGGAAAACCCACAAGAAATTCTTCTTATAGGTCTTCAAATGACAAGTACCATGACCAAGAATTAGACCCTTGACATATGAGTGCCTCCAATACCTTGTCATTAATTCTTTGACTGTCTTCAACACTAATTCTTTGTAGAAATTATATGCACTAAGCATGCATATGTCCTTGATTCACCTGATCTCACACTATTTAACTTTATGCAAAATACTGAATATATTCCACATAATCAATCGCACATAACACAATTTTTAACCGGGAAAGCCTGAAGATGAAAACCCCAACTATATATTATGTATCATGGAATCATATGACAATATCATACAAAGCATACAAAGCTCATCACAAGCTCTCAGTACAGTATAATCATCATACACTAATCAGGACCAATCTTGCAAATCCATGCACCGATCTTTGCCTCCTGCTAGCCTGCCTCCACTGCGCAATCCCTGCTGAAGAATAGCTCTGAATGAATTCAAATTACTCTTGGATTGACTGCACAATCCTCATTGGCAACTCCAATGTGTGTGTGATGCAATCAATGCATCACTATAGTCACAACAGATAGTCTATCTTGCCCTTTCACCTACCTCTCCACTGGGTCACCACTGAAACTGCCATGCACTATAGTTAACTAATGTATTGTTCAGTTGATTAATGAGTTATTATTTGTGAATTAATTAACTAGTTAATTCACTCCACTCTCACTAGTGTATCATTTAGTTAGACTAGATACAACTAGCTCAACTGAGTCTAACTGAGTTAAACTAAATACAACTCCATAAGTACTTCTTTCAACTGTGTCATAACTCTGCCACTTGAGTTCTAACTGAGTCCTTCATGCATTAACTCCAGTAAACCCTTGGGAATTGCGTAATTCCCTTAGTCCACTGATGTGCCACATCTGTGCACCGAACTGAAGTGCTCCAAGAGAATAAGTTGCTGTTTAGAGTCTGATTATTATTAAGAGCTAATAATAATCGACATGCATCTATTTTTAGATCAACGATCTATAAATAGACTTCGCCCAATATTCTAAAAATAGAATTTCATCTATTTTTCCAACTTGACCAACCATCCACAAATAGCATCCTGCAACTTCTGAAATATGATCATCATGTCTAAAAATAGACATAGTCTAAAAATAGACTTGCGCTAAAAATAGCCTGCGGACCCATTTAGTGAAGGCGACTCTTTTCACTAAGCTCATCATCTTGTTGAATCTCAACACTCCCTCTCAAAAAGATAGGGATTATCTCTCACCCCGATCCTGCCTCTATGGTATTCGAATTTTCTCCTGGTGAGCACCTTCATCAGAATATCTGCATCCTGATCCTCCGTAGGAATGTACTGAAGCAACATGATCTTCCGCTACACAAAATCTCTGATATGATGATATCGGATATCAATATTTTTAGATATATCATGAACCACAGGATTAAACGAGAGTTTAATGCAACTCTGATTATCACAATGTATCACTGTGGGATCTAAATGTGAACTGAACAAACCAACCAGAATCTTCCTCATCTAGATAGCCTCACATGCAGCTTAACTTGCTGCCATGTATTATGCTTCTACTGAACTGAGTGCCACAGACCTTTGTTTCCTGTTGTACCAAGAAAATGTCGTAGATTCGATACTGAAAATTCCTCCTGATGTGCTCTTCCTGTCTATTGGGCTTCCTGCTCAATCTGCATTCGTGAAGCCATGCAAGTTCACCTCATCTGTCTGTCTGTACCATAAAATATACTTAGATGTGCCCCTAAGATATGTCAAAACATGTTTTCCTGCCTTCCAAAAGAGCTTGGTATGCTTAACCATCACTTGTGAAAACTGGTTCACCGCATAGCATATGTTCGGTATTGTATTGACTAAATACATGCACGAACCCACCAACTGTCGATAAACAGTGGCATCCACTACCTCTGCCGATGTAGCATCCTCTTTCTTCCAATTTCCTGGAAGAGGAGTGTCGATAGACTTGCAGCCTTGCATGTGAAACTTCTCTAGTATCTCCCGGGCATAATTGCCTTGAGACACAAATAGTTCACCTTCCCGCTGCCATATTTCCAATCCAAGGAAATAATGAAGGAGGCCCAAATCCTTCATCTCAAACTCCTTTGCAAGATCTGCCTTGCATGAGTGTATCAAATGCTCATCATCTATTAGTATTAAATCATGAACATAAAGTACAATGATTAAAAGCTTACCCTCAACCACAATCTGGTACAGGTTTGCATCCGCCTCACTCTTGGTGAAGCCAAGTCCAGTGAAATATCTGTCGATCTGAGTGTACCAAGCACGGGGTGCTTGTTTCAGCCCATACAATGCTCTTTTGAGCTTGCACACATGCGACTCGCTGCTGAAGATCTCAAATCCTTCAGGCTGCTCAATGTACACCTCTTCCTCAATGATCCCATTAAGGAACGTAGTATTCACATCTATCTGATGAATGTGCCAACCCATCTACACTGAGAGAGAAAGGATGGTTCGTATGGAGGAATACTGTGCGACAGGTGCAAAGGTTTCTTCATAGTCAATCCCCTCAATCTGTGATAAGCCCCAGGCAACAAATCTTGCCTTATACCTCTCAACACTCCCATCAGCAGCTTGTTTTACCTTGTAGATCCATCTTGATCCTACAACTGATTTTCCCATCGGCCTTGGAAAAATCTCCCAAGCACTGTTTCTGACAATGGAGTCATACTCCTCCACCATGGCATCTACCCATGTGGGCTCCTACACTAATTCTTCAAAAGAAGATGGCTCTTTCATGATACACTTGCTCATAAGAGCCATGTATCCAGTAAATTGGTCAGGTGACTGTCTCTGTCTGCGCTGTGATGTAGGGACCCCTACATTCTGTGTCGCATCAAGCTTCAGTCTCTCAGCTTCTGTGGTACAATTTCTGCCTTGTCTGATGTTTGGTTCTGCATGAGTGGACTCCTCCACTCCATGAATCTCCTCCTGTGGCTGATCCACATCTAGAGGCTCATCTTTGGGAACAAGCAGTTCCTTCACTGCATGCAAGTCTAGCTCCCTCTCAAGCATAGCTTGTGCAGCACCCATGATCATTCTGTTCTTTCTCTCCGCGACCCCATTCTGTTGTGGGTTATGAGGCGCTATGAGTTCTTTGTGAATTCCTTATTTGCTACAAAAGTATTTGGATTTTCCTGAGATGTATTCACCACCATTATCACTCCGTAGAGCTTTCACTTGCTTCCCCGACTCCTTATCCACCAATGCATTGAACTCATAGAACTTTGAGAACGTTTCACTCTTCTTCTGCATGAAGAAGATCCAAAATCTACGAGAATAGTCATAAAAAAATATCACATAATAATTGTGTTTTGCTGTTGAAGCAACCGAGAAAGGTCCACACACGTCTGTGTGAATTATCTCCAGGATCACTGAAGCACGGTTCTCCTTCTCATGAAAGGTGGTCTTCACAAACTTACCCATAGTACATCCCTTGCACTGATCTGACTACGCAAGAGTACCCTTGGGAAGTCCAGTATAAATTTTCTGCAAAATATTCAAAGTGCCATGGTGAAGATGGCCCAATATCCTGTGCCATAATTTTCCCTCATCCCGGCTCACCACTTCTTCTGCTTTGCCCACCATTGCAGTGCAGCCATCTACCTCCAACTTGTAGAGATTCTTAATTCAAACCCCTATATTCTTGGTTTGATCCGTTGTTTTATGTCGAAGGAAGGCTTTTCCCTCACTGAAAACAACATCATAACCTTTGTCTTCCAACATTGTGACCAAGACCAAGTTCTTCTTCAGACTTGGAACATGCATGACATTCTTCAACAAGAATGGATTACCAGACTCCCTCTCAAAGGTAATGGTCCCAATGCCAGTCGCACTTTACCGACCATCATCGCCCATCTCTATATGCATCTGGAGGTCCTGTTAGCACCCAATCTGAACCTCAGGCTGAAAAAGGCAAATCAGGGTAACAACTAAACCACGCTCAGCCTTGTAGCTAGCCCTACAAGGACAGGAGAGGGCTCTCTCCATAGAATAGATATTCAATAAAACGGTAATGAACTGATTTTAGGCTAGATATATAAATGGGAAAAGGGATTTTAATAAATGACTGAAATTTCAGGGATGTATGGGACAAAAGGACAGCGTGAGCTGAGGAATTAAATCAGGATACAGGGTATTTCATGGGGTAAGATAGGCAGGAGATTTAGCAATCAAATTGAAATAAGATGGAGTGGAAAGACTGTTGAGAAGCTGAAAAGGGCATAATAAATGAATCCTTTTCAAACAGAAGAAAATACATAGAGTATGAATGATTCCCCAAGGCAGAGCATATAAAATGGATTCTACCTTTCTAACTTGAAAACATTCAACTGGAAATGTTAATGAATGAATGGTAAAACATAACGAAGTACATATGAAACACAAAGGAGAGACATATTCTAAACTCATACCACATGAATCCCACAAATCAGAGCTGCATCTCTTATTAATTCCTGTCAAACTGTACAATGTAGCGCAAAGATGTTTTCTGCCACACTTTTCCCAGAACTCAGATCCTTTACAAATGATTGGAATTTACAATAAATAGACAGATTTGCAGGAATACAAATCGATGGGAAGAGGGGAAATCACAACTGAAGATGGAAGGCCAAAAGCCAACGGTCTCTCAACAAAGGGAGAGCTGCGTTACATCTGGTCAATGAGAAGGCGAAACATTGTAACGCAGGTCTCTTTGAATTGTAACTGAAGCCAAAATAGGCAATCTGATCCTATTTTTTCCTGCTGTTGTAGATGACTTTATTTTATTTTGAGCTCTCGGCCTTTGACTGCTTCCTTTGATTTCCATTATTTCTTTATTCTCTGGCTTTTTAATAAAATGCTGATAAAATGAATTTATGCTTTTTCGTGAAGGGAAAAATGCGTTTAAATGGGAAAAGGGAAGGGAAAAGGAGGCGGGACCCATATGGAAATCGCAATTGGAGATCGGGCGGAAGAGGGATATATATAACACAGTAATCGCAATCGCAAATCGGGATGTGGGACAGAGCAGAATAGCGTATACAATAGTTCCGATGCGATTGAGGGGGGGAAACCCTTTGTACCAAAATTTCGAGTTAACAAGGAAACAGGCCCTTTATTATATGAACTGGCGGAAGTACTGATGGTGGGACCCAAAGGCCAATCGCAATCGGAGATCGGAAGCGGAGAGTAATCGCAATCGGAGATCAGAAGGGAGCGAAATGTGACATATATGGGAATGCCGATTGCGATTGCGTGATTGAATATGGGCCGTTCGATCGACGGGGAAGATCGACGGTGCTGGACCAATCAGGGGTTGTTAATCGGAGGTCACGATCGGAGGGGAATGCGATTGATCGCAATCGGAGGATCGGGGAAGGGACTTGCGATCATGCGGATCGGGGGATGGTGCGATTGGAAAGTTCTGATTGGCATAGGGCCGTTGGATTGAACGAGGAGATCAACGGTGGAGGGATGATCGGGGGTGATACAATCGGAGGGATCGGGGCAGGACGTGCGATTGATTGCAATCGGAGGATCGGAAGGGACCTGCGATTGATCGCAATCGGAGGATGGTGCGATCAATCGCATCGGGGATTCGAGCGATTGGTTAATCGGGACATACGTGAAATATTTTGCGATTGAACCATTTTTCGCGATTGCGATTTATAACAAAGAACTTTAAACTTTATATCATAAGGGTTTTATTATATGCGTGGTGGGGAAGTGGTTTATACGATGGGGTTATATATAATGGAAACTTTGATTTTATAATAAAGTTTTCAAGGGTAATGGTGGGGAAGTGGTTTGGGGTCGGATTTAATATAATAATGCGATTTATAATCGGAAAAGAGGAAAAAGGGAATTTTTAAAGGAAATATAAAACTTTAATAATACAAAGTTTTAAAGGGAAAAAATGGGAAATAGGGGATATTTGAGGATGTAGGGACTTTTACTTCACTTGAGCATAAATTTCAATCCAGAAATCAATTTTGAGAGTGTAGTATACCGTTGGAAAGCTCTTTCCAGGCTCTTTCTGATGGATCTGCTTTGAAGATGATTTGGTGTTGAACATGCTGTGAAAAAATTCTCTGAAGGGAAGGGTGAAGATTTTGTCGGAGATGACAGCTTCTGAATTGTGACTGAAAGGCAAAGCATTATGTTTTCACCTCAAAACATGGTTTTGAGGTGAAACTTACATCAAGCTGAATAAATGTCTTCTTTGATCGCCCTGATGCTGTGACTTTGAATTTATTTACTTCCTCATGACCTTGCTGACATGATTGACATTTGACCCATTAACTTGACCATGGTGAGACCCTAGAAACTAATGAGACCCATCCTGTGACCTACTGGTATAGTTTTGAGAATGAAAGAGACTAATGTCTGAAGACCACAGGGAGGAAAATCAGCAAGTATCATCATGAGGGAAAACTGATAAAAATTACTACCATCAATGAATCCATGTCCTAGCGGAATGGTGAAATTTTATTCGGTATGAGACACCTAATATGCAAATGCAAAAGAGTAGTTTTGATCACTGATGGTAGTATGACTAGACTGACACTAACATTGGCTCCAATGGGGATGGCAGCTCCTTGGAGGTGCCAAGAACATCGTAGACCAAGTAGCCTTATCCATTGGGCATGGAGTCAATAGCTAAAAACCAAACTAAATACTGAATGAAACTTGACCCAACAAACTGACTCAAAAGTGACTCAAAGCTAACCTAGACAAACTTAACATTTGAAGCTTGATGGCAGTATATAACCAAGACTTGGTGTTTCAAATCTTGATGATAACCACCTGTGTTTTTTTGAAGGCCAATGTGGCATCAGGCTATATCAAAATGCCAATGTAACCAATCAAGCAGATGCCTCCTTGATTGATTCTCGTGATCATATCTTCTGGTCAACAATAAATACTTACAACTGGGCATCCAAAAACATATTTGACCATGATCTCCTTCATCACTGAATACTGCAATAATCACCTTCACTACTGACTGCAACAGATTTGCCATTGGATCCTGAAAAACATAAATATTTACCTCTTGCTGAAGAAATGAGGTGTCTTTTTCTCTTGATTATGATCTTTCTTCACAATGTGCTTCAGTAAAAATATGCTCCTGGTCCTCAAATAATTCTGAACAAATATCTTCTTCAAAGAACATTTCAAAACATGAGACATATGAAGAAGAATCTGAAAGGCAATCCTGAATGTTCTGATCTGCTGTAGTTTGAATAGATTTTTGATCATCTTCATATGATATAATAGCCAGATTATCATATTCCTCATTACATTCATCAATCATAAGAAAAGAAACTTCAGATGATCCTTGAAGCGCAAAAATGACATTTCTATCATCTACTAAAGATTCGTCCAAAGGAACTTCTTCACTTACTTGAACAAAGATCTCATTCTGTTTTTCATGAACTGACTGGATTACCTCCTCATGAAGACCGTGTTCTAATGAACTGAGAACCTTTGGATCCATAACTGTGTTTTCTGCATTCCAGATGATCTCAACATCAGAGTTCTCCTTTATGGGATTCAGCACAAGGTATTCTTGGTCATCACAATCTGAATCCAGATCTGAAATAGCTAACTTGGTGTTATCACATTTTGAAATTGAAACTTGACTTCCCTGCATGCTGTCTTATTCTATGGACAGATTTGAAACAAAACTTTCTCTTTCATCATTTTCTATTGTACTAAGATCTTGATTCTGCTGCTGAAATGGATTTTCATACAATGCTTCCATGATTTCTTCGTTTGAGCTGGCCTCAACCATATAACTATCCTTTATGAGATCTGGAACAATATACTCTTCGTCATCATATTTTAACTTTAGATCTGGTTTATATTTATCATTATCCGAGACTGGAAAATCGTTTTCCTGTAACTCATCCTTTATTTCACTCAGATCTGAAATAAAACCTTGTCTTTCATCATTTTCGACTGTATAAAGATCTTCAGCCTGCTGACCTTGATAAGTATCCTCTGAGATTTGTGTATGTTGCTGGAAGGGACTTTCAAAGAGGGCTTCCATAATTTCTTCGTCCATAAATTCGTCATCTCCATAAAAATTCTCAAGATCTTCAATGAAATTATTAACGTGTTTACAACAATTCTACACTAGTATTAAGGATGGACAAAATTATTTATATCTTTCGAAGAATATGGTATGAAAATCCTTTAAACAATAGATAAAACCAGGTGGCAAAATTTCATACCAAGATCGAGCTTCATCTTCTAGAGTAGCCATGAACATCTTCATCAAGCAATCTTCAGGAAAATCAATTTTTAACTTATGCACATGGATGTGGAATTTTACCAGATGAAGAGCAGCATCATCACCTTCTACATTTCTGAACATAGGCAAATTCTGAAGCCAATCCACCTTGGGCATTTTATTTGGGAAACCTGGAATGTGATCTCGGCTCATGGGAGCATATCTTCTTGCAATACGTTCCATCTTGAAGCAAAGATCTTAAAGCTACTGATCTTCCTGCAGTGGAGTCACCATGAAGGATTTGATTTTGTGGATCTTTCAGTGAATGGAGTCGCCAGGTGAATGTTTTCAGCCTTTATATGCATCTGATTGTTGTTCACCATCAACATTCAGATATGATACTTTGTCATTTTTTTACCATGGAAGATATTACTGGGGTGATTTATCTTTTATGCAGAAGTTTGTATTGTTCCCCAGTGGAGTCGCTAGAGATGTTAGCACCCAATCTGAACCTCAGGCTGAAAAAGGCAAATCAGGGTAACAACTAAACCACGCTCAACCTTGTAGCTAGCCCTACAAGGACAGGAGAGGGCTCTCTCCATAGAATAGATATTCAATAAAATGGTAATGAACTGATTTTAGGCTAGATATATAAATGGGAAAAGGGATTTTAATAAATGGCTGAAATTTCAGGGATGTATAGGACAAAAGGACAGCGTGAGCTGAGGAATTAAATCAGGATACAGGGTATTTCATGGGGCAAGATAGGCAAGAGATTTAGCAATCAAATTGAAATAAGATGGAGTGGAAAGACTGTTGAGAAGCTGAAAAGGGCATAATAAATGAATCCTTTTCAAACAGAATAAAATACATAGAGTATGAATGATTCCCCAAGGCAGAGCATATAAAATGGATTCTACCTTTCTCACTTGAAAAAATTCAACTGGAAATGTTAATGAATGAATGGTAAAACATAACGAAGTACATATGAAACACAAAGGAGAGACATATGCTAAATTCATACCACATGAATCCCACAAATCAGAGCTGCATCTCTTATTAATTCCTGTCAAACTGTACAATGTAGCGCAAAGATGTTTTCTGCCACACTTTTCCCAGAACTTAGATCCTTTACAAATGATTGGAATTTACAATAAATAGACAGATTTGCATGAATACAAATCGATGGGAAGAGGGGAAATCACAACTGAAGATGGAAGGCCAAAAGCCAATGGTCTCTCAGCAAAGGGAGAGCTGCGTTATATCCGGTCAGTGAGAAGGCGAAACATTGTAACGGAGGTCTCTTTGAATTGTAACTAAAGCCAAAATAGGCAATCCGATCCTATTTTTCCCTGCTGTTGTAGATGCCTTTATTTTATTTTGAGCTCTTGGCCTTTGACTGCTTCCTTTGCTTTCCATTATTTCTTTATTCTCTGGCTTTTTAATAAAATGCTGATAAAATGAATTTATGATTTTTTGTGAAGGGAAAAATGCGTTTAAATGGGAAAAGGGAAGGGAAAAGGAGGTGGGACCCATATGGAAATCGCAATCGGAGATCGGGCAGAAGAGGGATATATATAACACAGTAATCGCAATCGCAAATCGGGAGGTGGGACAGAGCGGAATGGCATATACAATAGTTCCGATGCGATTGAGGGGGGAAAACCCTTTGTACCAAAATTTCGAGTTAACAAGGAAACAGGCCCTTTATTATATGAACGGGCGGAAGTATTGATGGTGGGACCCAAAGGTCAATCGCAATCGGAGATCGGAAGCGGAGAGTAATCGCAATCAGAGATCCGAAGGGAGCGAAATGTGACATATATGGGAATGCCGATTGCGATTGCACGATTGAATATGGGCCGTTCGATCGGTGGGGAAGATCGACGGTGATGGACCAATCGGGGGTTGTTAATCGGAGGTCGCGATCGGAGGGGAATGCGATTGATCGCAATCGGAGGATCGGGGAAGGGACTTGCGATCAGGCGGATCGGGGGATGGTGCGATTGGAAAGTTCCGATTGGCATAGGGCCGTTGGATTGAACGAGGAGATCAACGATGGAGGGATGATCGGGGATGATGCGATCGGAGGGATCGGGGCAGGACGTGCGATTGATCGCAATCGGAGGATTGGAAGGGACCTGCGATTGATCGCAATCGGAGGATGGTGCGATCAATCACATCGGGGATTCGAGCGATTGATTAATCGGGGCATACATGAAATATTTTGCGATTGAACCATTTTTCGCGATTGTGATTTATAACAAAGAACTTTAAACTTTATATCATAAGGTTTTTATTATATGCGTGGTGGGGAAGTGGTTTATACGGCGGGGTTATATATAATGGAAACTTTGATTTTATAATAAAGTTTTCAAGGGTAATGGTGGGGAAGTGGTTTGGGGTCGGATTTAATATAATAATGCGATTTATAATCGAAAAAGAGGAAAAAGGGAATTTTTAAAGGAAATATAAAACTTTAATAATACAAAGTTTTAAAGGGAAAAAATGGGAAATAGGGGATATTTGAGGATGTAGGGACTTTTACTTCACTTGAGCATAAATTTCAATCCAGAAATCAGTTTTGAGAGTATAGTATACCGTTGGAAAGCTCTTTCCAGGCTCTTTCTGATGGATCTGCTTTGAATATGATCTAGTGCTGAACATGCTGTGAAAAACTTCTCTTAAGGGCAGGGTGAATATTTTGTCGGAGATGACAGCTTCTGAAGTGTGACTGAAAGGAAAAGCATTATGTTTTCACCTCAAAACATGGTTTTGAGGTGAAACTTACATCAAGTTGAATAAATGTCTTCTTTGATCGCCCTGGTGCTGTGACTTTGAATTTATTGACTTCCTCATGACCTTGCTGACATGATTGACATTTGACCCATTAACTTGACCATGGTGAGACCCTAGAAACTAATGAGACCCATCCTGTGACCTACTGGTATAGTTTTGAGAATGAAAGAGACTAATGTCTGAAGACCATAGGGAGGAAAATCAACATGTATCATCATGAGGGAAAACTGATAAAAATTACTACCATCAATGAATCCATGACCTAGCGGAATGGTGAAATTTTATTCGGTATGAGACACCTAATATGCAAATGCAAAAGAGTAGTTTTGATCACTGATGGCAGTATGACTGGACTGACACTAACAGGTCCTTCTCCTCTAAGTCACTAAACAAATCTTTGTCTCCCATCATATGGAAAGACGCACCATTATCAAGATACCACACCGATCCCATGCAGGTTGAAACCAAGCAAGCGATCAAGGAGAAATCAAGCTCAAATTGCGAGGCTAAGGCCTCTCTAGCTGCAGATCCAAAAACCTGCTTGTTCTTCTTCTTCTGTGGACAGTTAGTGGCGAAATGTCCATGCTCGTGATAGTGAAAACACTTCACTTTGGACAAATCCTGCTTCTTGCCTTTAGCACTGTATTTTGAAGAATATTTCTTCCCCTTCCCTTTCCTTGCTTTGGAAGCCAAAGCATAATTCTCTTCATCTTCATTCTTTGATGAAGATCCATCCCTTGTACCCCGCCTTATCTCCTCCTGCACAAGATCCGACCAAAGTTGCTCCCATCTCGGCAGTTTCTCCCATCCATTGACAGAGTCTTCGTAGCTATGCCAACTCTTCAGAAGCCCAAGGAGAGCAAAGCTCACCAAGTATTCTTAATCAAAAGTAACCCCCACACTTCCCAGTTCATCCTTGCAGTGGACAAACTTCGTGAGGTATTTTGGAATACTGTCGCCCTTCTCCATTTTTATTTTTCTGAGCTTCTCTTTAAGCGCCAACTTCCTCTGGTCACTTCTGCTTTGGAAAAATTCTATCAAAGCCTTCCACATTAAGAATGGAGTGGCTTTCCTATGAAGGTTGGACACAATATGGTCCTTCACACCTTCCAATAGAATCCTCCTCGTCTTTGCTGTCTTCTTTTTCCATGCATCAAGTAATGCAGCATCGCTAGATCTCGGCTTAGGAACATCGCTATCGATGAACTCCTTTAGCCCATTATCCTCCAGCACCGCCTCCATCCTATCCTTCTAGGCTATGTAATTCAAGCTCCCATCAAGGGAATACTCCAATCTCAACCCGTTGAAAGACATTTCAATGTATACTCGATTTCTGCACCAAGAATCTTCTGTAGCAAATTCGAATTGTCCACCAGCACAAACTCACTTCACAATTTGCAATCTTCAATCAACAATGCTCCGATACCATGTAGAAATTATATGCACTAAGCATGCATATGGACTTGATTCACCTGATCTCACACTATTTAAATTTATGCAAAATACTGAATCAATTCCACTTGTTAATCTTTTGCGGAAAAATTAATTGCACACACATGTGAAGCATAAACAAAAATAATCAATCGCACATAACATAGTTTTTAACCAGGAAAGCCTGAAGCTGAAAACACAACTATATATTATGTATCATGGAATCATATGAAAATATCATACAAATCATAAAAAGCTTATCACAAGCTCTCAGTACAGTACAATCTTCATACACTAATCAGGACCAATATTGCAAATCCATGCACCGATCTTTGCCTCCTGCTAGCCTGCCTCCATTGCGCAATCCCTGCTGAAGAATAGCTCTGAATGAATTCAAATTACTCTTGGATTGACTGCGTAATCCTCATTGGCAACTCCAATGTTTGTGTGATGCAATCAATGCATCACTATAGTCACAATAGATAGTCTATCTTGCCCTTTCACCTACCTCTCCATTGGGTCTCCACTAAAACTGCCATGCACTGTAGTTAACTGATGTATTGTTCAGTTGATTAATGAGTTATTATTAGTGAATTAATTAACTAATTAATTCACTCCACTTTCAGTAGTGTATCATTCAGTTAGACTAGATACAACTAGCTCAACTGAGTCTAACTGAGTTAAACTAAATACAAATCCATAACTACTTCTTCCAACTGTGTCATAACTCTGCCACTTGAGTTCTAACTGAGTCCTTCATGCATTAGCTCTAGTAAACCCTTTGGAATTGCGTAATTCCCTCAGTCCACTGATGTGCCACATCTGTGCACTAAACTGAAGTGCTCCAAGAGAGTAAGTTGCCGTTTAGAGTCTGATTATTATTAAGAGCTAATAATAATCGACATGCATCTATTTTTAGATCAGCGATCTATAAATAGACTTCACCCAATATTATAAAAATAGAATTTCATCTATTTTTCCAACTTGACCAACCATCCACAAATAGCATCCTGCAACTTTTGAAATATGATCATCATATCTAAAAATAGACATAGTCTAAAAATAGACTTGCGCCAAAAATAGCCTGCGGGCTGTTTAAGTTTGCAACAAGAAATAGTGAAGGAGGCATCCTGAAACATCATCCTTGATCCTAGTTGGAAAATAATCACCTAAACTAGGTGGGGCCCACACAGGCTATTTTTAGGTGTATGTCTATTTTTAGACATGGTGAGCATATTCTATATGTAGTAGGAGGCTATTTGTAGATGGTTGGTCAAATGTGAAAAATAGATGAAATTCTATTTTTAGAATATTGGGCGAAGTCTATTTATAGATCGCTGATCTAAAAATAGATGCATGTCGATTATTATTAGCTCTTAATAATAATCAAACACTAAACAACAACTTATTCTCTTGGATCACTTTGTTTCAGTGCACAGATGTGGCACATCAGTGGACTGAGGGAATTACACAATTCCCAAGGGTTTACTGGAGCTAATGCATGGAGGAATCAGTTAGAACTCAAGTGGCAGAGTTATGACACAGTTGGAAGAAGTAGTTATGAAGTTGTATTCAGTTTAACTCAGTTAGACTCAGTTGAGCTAGTTGTATCTAGTCTAACTGATTGATACACTAGTGAGAGTGGAGTGAATTAATTAGTTAATTAATTCACAAATAATAACTCATTAATCAACTGAACAATACATCAGTTAACTACAATGCAGGGCAGTTTCAGTGGAGACTGGTGGAGAGATAGGTGAAAGGGCAAGATAGACTATCTGTTGTGACTACAGTGATGCATTGATTGCATCACACACTCAATGGAGATGCCAATTAGGATTGCGCAGTCAAGGATGGATTAATTCAAGTTCATTCAGAGCCATTCTTCAGCAGGGATTGCGCAGTAGAGGCAGACTAGCAGGTGGCAGAGATCGGTGCATAGATTTGCAAGATCGGGCCTAATTAGTGTGTAGCGATTGTATTGTACTGAGAGCTTGCTATGATCAGCTTTGTATGAGGATTGTTACATGATCTCTATGAAATATATTATATACAGATAGTTGGGGTTTTTAGCTTCAGGCTTTCCCGTTAAATCATTGTGTTAATGTGTGTGAATTTTTATGGTTTCATGTGTGCATTGCAATTAATTTAATTTCCGCATGTGATGATCAATGGTGGAATATATTCTGTATTGTGCATGAAGTTAAAATAGTGTGTGATCAGGAGAATCTTGGATATATAACACATAAGTTATATAATTCCTACATGGTATCAGAGCGTTATTGATCAGAGAAGATTGAAATTATTGAAGCAGTTGAGTTTTGTGCTGGTGGAATTCGAATTTGCTGCAGTGTTTTCTTGGTGTCGAAGTTGAGAATTCATTGAAATGTCTTTCAACGGATTGCGATTGGAGTATGCCCTTGATGGAAGCTCGAATTATATTTCATGGAAGGACATGATGGAGGCAGTGCTGGAGGATAATGGGCTAAAGGAGTTCATAGATGTTGATAGTCCAAAGCCTGGTTCTAGTGATGCTTCCGCGCTTGATGCATGGCAAAAGAAGGTAGAAAAGTGTCGAAGAATTCTGTTGGAAGGTGTGAAGGATCACATAGTGTCTAGCCTTCATGGTAAAGCTACTCCATTCTTAATGTGGAAAGATTTGACAGACTTGTTCCAAAGCAGAAGTGACCAGAGGAAGTTGGCGCTTAAAGACAAGCTCAGAAAAATAAAAATGAAGAAGAATATTTATAGATTTGATGTAGATGGGATTTATACGGAGCTTCCTACTGTTGGGAAGTGCAAGAAAGACATGAAATTGAAGCTTGAAAGGGAGCAAGATTTTCATGCAGGTAAGAGTGAACCTCGGGATGTGGAGCAGCCACAAGATAAGGATCATGGAGTGGGAGCAACCACTCATGCAGAGAAATTTCGTGCCAGATGGGCATAGGGAGTGCATGCAACTATACCACCAGGTGAGAGGTGGGGCAACATGCATGAGTAATCCCAAGAAGATATTTCTGGGCAGGATTCATTGAGATGGTGTGGATCTCATAAATTGAACCTGGCTATGAGGTGCCCATAGAGCAGCAGTAGCATGATCAGTTGGATTGATGCAGGCAGATCAAAGTGACAGTGTCGGATACTAGAGCGCAGTTCAGAGTTGATAGCAAGTGTAGAGTGCATGGGTGCAGAGTTCAACAACACAGTGGTTCCTAAAGACATGTGCATTAGCTAAGCAGAAGTCAAAGAATTTGATGATTGATGCATTAGACTGATTGAGTTGTTTGGAGCCTTTCAGTTTCAGAAGTGTTGCAAGGCGAATGCATGGAGTTGAATGTTGCATGCAAAGACAATCCTTTCTTGTTGAGAGGGAGTGTTGAAGTTTGCAACAAGAAATAGTGAAGGAGGCATCCTGAAACATCATCCTTGATCCTAGTTGGAAAATAATCACCTAAACTAGGTGGGGTCCACACAGGCTATTTTTAGGTGTATGTCTATTTTTAGACATGGTGAGCATATTCTATATGTAGTAGGAGGCTATTTGTAGATGGTTGGTTAAATGTGAAAAATAGATGAAATTCTATTTTTAGAATATTGGGCGAAGTCTATTTATAGATAGCTGATCTAAAAATAGATGCATGTCGATTATTATTAGCTCTTAATAATAATCAGACACTAAACAACAACTTATTCACTTGGAGCACTTCAGTTCAGTGCACAGATGTGGCACATCAGTGGACTGAGGGAATTGTTGAAATTTGGTTACCGGAGGACAGGTGGTTCCCTAAGGCTTTGATCTTTGGCCTAGGGAAAAGTGTCCAAAATAATTTAATTTTTCTCCTAAAGTGACTTTATAAAGTTATAAAGTCAAATCTAATTTAAAAGTGACTTTAAGTGATAAAGTTACTAAAGTATAATTTTAAAGTGACTTTAATAAAGTCAATGTAAAATTAGAAAGGAAAAGTGACTTTGGAAATAAATGACTAAGTGGGTCTTTATTAAAGTGGGGTGAATTGAAAAATAGAAAGTGAGATTTAAATGAGCATTTAATCTCAGCCCTAGATCTCAATCTATTTCAACCATTGGATTTAGGGATTCTCCAAAAGTCACTTAGGGTTAGGTTAAAGGAGGAAAAGGAGGAAAATGTCATTCATTCTTTCATGAGTAGATTGGGAGAAGGAGAGCAAGAGAGCAAGGGATATTTCTGGGCAGTGAGGAGAAAGAGGCAACACTTTGGCACACATTCCAAAGCAGTGTTTCAACAAGTCCGTACAACAGATTTAGCACACAGTGAAAGGTAGATTTTGGGCACGATTTTCTAGAAAATTCATACATCAGTTTTGGCTCAGTTTCCAAGAAGGCCGTACAACAAGTTGGCACGAAATTCGAGAAGCAGAGAAGCTGTTTTGCTGGCACATTTTTCAAGGGAGGCCATACAGAAAGTGGCTATACCTTTGCACAGATTTCGAGGCAGAAATCCGTACAACAGTTCTGCTATTTTTTCTGCATGGAAATCGAGAAAAATAGTAAAACAACATTTATGGCAACTTGCACGCATTTCTAGACAGTCCGTACAACAGCATTTAAGGCTGAAAAATTGGGCATGAAAACCAAGGAGGCCGTACAACATTTATTGTTGTTCTGTTTTGCTGTTTACATGTTTTTTGAGGTGGTGGTAAAGCACGAAAAACGAGATAAGTTGTAATCTATACTTGCTGATTTTTTCTAAGTTTTTTTTCTCTCACTGTAAAAAGCATTTTCCAGAAATAAGAAGGAGCTTTCGAACTGGTTTTCCCCAAGAGTTGTAGGGGGTTTTTCCAGGGCCACCTTGACCAAAAATATCTGTGTTAAAATGTGTTGAATGGCTGTTTTGTATTTGCTGATTTTTATTTCTGCATTTTCCAGAATTTGTGTTTTCAGCAAAAAAATATTTTCCTGTTGTTGAATGTAAGGATATGGGAAAGGGAATTTAAATAAAAGGATAAATAAGGTGAAACTGAAAACCGGGGTGGGAAAACAGGAAATTTCTACATGGTATCAGAGCTTGGGTGCTGAAAGTGCAGTTTTCGGACAACAAGAAGAAAAATACAGTTTGCTGATTTTTCACTCAGAAAATTCCAGCAAGATGATTTTTCACACACATAATTTTTATCTTTAATACACCAGTGCTATTTTTCAGTTTTTAGGATAGAAGGATGTCATTGGGATTGAGGGTGGAGGATAGGTTGGATGGGCATACCAATTACATCATTTGGAAGGAGAGAATGCAAAGTATCTTTGAGGAGGCAGAAGTCTGGGACATCATGGTGCATACCACACAAAACCTTGTTGTTGTGCCTACTGATGCTGTTCAGTTGACAACATATAATAAAAATAACAACAAGGGTAAGAGACTGATTCTAGACAGAGTCAAAGACCATTGCATTCCTCATGTGAGAGGAAAGAGAAATGCTCATGAGATGTGGACAGCCTTGTCCAATCTCTACCAGAGTACCAATGAGAACCGGAAAATGGTCCTGAAGGAGAAGCTGAAAACCATTAAGATGGGTAAGACTGATAGTGCAGCTGGATATTTCAAAAAGATTACTAACGTGAGAGATGAGTTGGCAGCAGTTGGAGAGGTCATTCCACCCACTGAGTTGGTACGGATTGCAGTGAATGGCCTCCCCAGTTCATGGATGAACTTTGCTGATGGATTTTGTGCACGTGAGACCCTTCCCACATGGGAGAGGTTTTGGGATGATTACATTCAGACAGAGATCAGGAAATGTTAGCTTGGGGCAGCCAAGCCAGTTGAGCAGGATGAGGATGTAGCATTGTTGGTAGGAGGCAAGAAAGGCAAAGGGAAGAAGCAGGCTTCCACAAGCAATGGTGGGGCCAAAGGAAAAGGTAAAGGTAAACAGGGTAACACACAGAAGGACTATTCCAAGGTGAAGTGTTGGAATTGTCAGAAGATGGGACACTATGCAGTTGTGTGTCCATAGAAGAAGAAGAAGAAGGGGAAGAACCAGAGCATGGCAGCATCAGCAGAGGTTGAGGACTTTGCAGATCGCTTTGACCACGAGTTTGGGTTCATTGCGTGTGGGTCCTCTAGTGCAGGATTACCTGCCACAGAGGTTCAGAGGGAGCATGCATTTCCCTTGACTAGCGGAGCATCTTCGGGTATCTGGTATGTGGACAGTGGGGCTTCACGTCGTATGACAGGAGTCCGTGAGTACTTCTCAGAGCTTTCAGAGAGTGGCACTGATATAGAGGTAGTACTCAGTGATGACATAGTTGTTAGAGCAGTCGGTGTGGGAACACTGACATTTCATAGGGAACCCAAACCTCCTTTGAAGGTGTCAGATGTTCTTTATGTGCCAAGGATGAGGAAGAACCTCATATCCGTCTCAGCTTTGGAGGATAGAGGATATGAGATACTGTTCAGGGGAGGAAAGGTGCTGATATATCCCAGGGGTGCTCCAACTGATTCAACTAGAGTGATAGGTGTACGCCATGCAAAGGTATACAAGTTTGCATTTCATCCCCTTTTGGCATTGAGCAGTAGTACCAGCAGCAGAGCTAGCAGTTCTGAGCTGTGTGAGATTTCGCACCGCAAGATGGGACATATGTATCATGGAGCCTTGAGGACTTTGCGGGAGATAACTACAGGTGTGCCAGATTTCAGTACTGATCACTTTGATACTTGCAGAGGATGTGCGATGGGAAAGTTTTCCAAATCCCCTTTTCCCAGTAGTGACAACAGAGCGACTGGGATACTTGATTTGATTCATTCCGATGTGAGCGGTCGAATGTCTCATGTTTCCTTGAGTGGATATGAGTACTATGTTTTATTCATTGATGATCACTCTAGGAGGACCTGGATTTATTTCTTGAATAACAAGAGTGAGGTCTTCAAGCGGTTTCAGGAGTTCAGAGCTCTTGTGGAGACACAGATAGGTCGGAAGATCAAGTCCCTGAGGTCGGACAATGGAGTAGAGTACACCCTTGGAGAGTTTGTTGACTAATGTGCGAAGGCAGGAATTAGGAGGGAGTTCACTGTTCCTTACAACCCCCAGCAGAACGGGGTTGCGGAGAGGAAGAACAGATCCATCGGAGGGGCTGCCAAAGCCATGTTACATGATCAGGAGTTGCCATTGCTTTTGTGGGCAGAGGCCTGCAACACTGCTGTTTATTTGCAGAACAGGAGTCCGCATCGTGCCTTGGGGCATATGACTCTGGAGGAGGCTTTTTCTGGGAAGAAGCCTGATATTGGTCATCTTCATATCTTTGGGTGTATCACATACTCCTACATACCCAAGGAGAAGAGGACCAAACTAGAGCCCACTGTAGAGAAGGGTATCTTTGTGGGCTACAGTGAGACCTCCAAGGCCTTTCGGATTTACATTCCTGCACAGAGGAAAGTTGTTGTCAAGCGGGATGTGAAGTTCGAGGAGGACAGGGCCTTTAGGAGGTCACGGGAGTTAGAGTATCTGGATCAGCCAGACCCTCAGCAGCAGTTGAGTCAGTCGCAGGGATCCAGTGGGCAGGGATCAGGAGGATCCGGAGGTACATCGATGACGATGTCAGGTCCGTCAGTGGGCAGTGGCTCGCAGAGTCAGAGGGGTGGTGCTACGGGCAGCATGCAGAGCAGTCCACAGAGCAGTTCACTGGGGAGTCCACTGATGGACAGTTCACACGGTACCTCAGCATCTACAGGTTCAGGTGCAGGTAGGAGGACAGCAGACAGATAGTCAGGAGTTCAGGCTCCTGATGTTGATAAGGAGGAGTTTTATTCTCCAATGGGAGAAGTGTGCTTAGGGAAGAGGAAGCCCAAGTGGCTTCAGGACACCTTGAGAGAGGCCACATCCGTCATTGGCCCAAGAGGCTTGGCCAGAGAGAGCGTAATTCACCCGAGAGGTTTTGTAGCTATATGGCAATGGCTACCAGATCTCGACTCGAGCTCTCTACCCATGAGAAGGCAACAGTCAAAGAAGGTGGGAGAGAGGCTGGCGTGGTGAGGAGTATTCTTCTATCATGAAGAATGATGTTTGGGAGGTGGTGCCAAGGCCTGAGGGAAAATCTGTGGTTACTTCCAGATGGCTTTACAAGGTAAAGCATGCTGCAGATGGCACCATTGAGAAATTCAAAGCAAGTTTTGTGGCTAGGGGGTTCTCCCAGGTAGAGGGAGTTGATTATGTGGAGACCTTTGCTCCCGTGGCTCGATATACCTCGATCCGCTCCATTATATCGATAGCAGCAGAGATGGGTTGGAAGATCCACCAGATGGATGTGAAGACCGCATTTCTCAATGGCTTCATACAGGAGGAGGTGTACATTGAGCAGCCACAGGGCTTTGAGGTGCATGGGAAGGAGTCCCATGTGTGTAGAATAAAGAAGGCCCTTTATGGCCTGAAGCAAGTTCCCAGAGCTTGGTACTCCAGGATAGATACATACTTGCAGGGGATGGGTTTCACAAAGAGTGAGGCAGATCCGAACCTTTACTATATTGTGATAGGTGAGGAGCCTCTCATTCTGGTGCTGTATGTGGATGACTTGGTCATTACGGGTGCAGAGAGACTCATAGAGCACTGCAATAGAGATCTTGCGGCGGAGTTTGAGATGGACATCGACTTGATGCATTACTTTTTGGGTTTGGAGGTGTGGCAGGAGGAGGGGCATTTCTTCCTGGGGCAGGGGAAGTATATTGTGGACATCCTTGGCAGATTCCACATGGAGGACTGTAAACCCATGTCGACATCGATGATCACCAACTGGAAGAAGCTCCATGCTTCGGATTTCGAGTTGGTGGATCCCACATTGTATAGACAGCTGATTGGTTCCTTGATGTATTTGGTCAACACTAGACCAGATATTTGTTTTGCAGTCAACACGATGAGTCAGTTTATGTGTGAGCCTAGGAAGGTTCACTGGGTGGCTGCAAAACACATTTTGCGGTACTTGCAGGGGACAGTGGATTATGGTCCGGACTACAGGCAGGGGGATGGAGTGAGATTGGCAGGTTACACTGATTCTGATTGGGCAGGTTGTGCTTCTGATAGGAAGAGCACTTCAGGGTGCTGTTTTGGGTTGGGTTCGGCAGTAGTGTCATGGTTCAGCCGAAAGCAGCAGTCAATAGCATTGAGTTCAGCGGAAGCAGAGTATATGGCAGCTAGTCTAGCTAGTTGTGAGGCCATCTGGCTTCGCAAGATGTTGTTTGGCTTATTTGGTCAGTCGTTGAGACCTTCAGTGATTTACTGTGATAATCAGAGTTGCATTAAACTCACGGAGAATCCAGTATTTCATGACAGGTCAAAGCATATCTGGATCAAATATCATTTCATCAGAGACTATGTTCAGAAAGGAGCTGTGAAGCTTGAGTATATTCCCACTAATGAGCAGGTTGCAGATATTCTTACCAAAGCCTTACCACAGGGCAAGCATGTCTACTTCAGAGACAAGATGGGTGTGGTGAGGAACACCTTCCTCGGTAAGAGGGAGTGTTGAAATTTGGTTACCAGAGGATAGGTGGTTCCTAAGGCTTTGATCTTTGGCATAGGGAAAAGTATCCAAAAGAATTTAATTTTTCTCCTAAAGTGACTTTATAAAGTTATAAAGTCAAATCTAATTTAAAAGTGACTTTAAGTGATAAAGTTATTAAAGTCTAATTTTAAAGTGACTTTAATAAAGTTAATGTGAAATTAGAAAGGAAAAGTGACTTTGGAAATAAATGACTAAGTGGGTCTTTATTAAAGTGGGGTGAATTAAAAAATAGAAAGTGAGATTTAAATGAGCATTTAATCTCAACCCTAGATCTCAATCTATTTCAACCATTGGATTTAGGGATTCTCCAAAAGTCACTTAGGGTTAGGTTAAAGGAGGAAAAGGTCATTCATTCTTTCATAAGCAGATTGGGAGAAGGAGAGCAAGAGAGCAAGGGAGATTTCTGGGCAGTGAGGAGAAAGAGGTAGCACTTTGGCACACATTCCAAAATCAGTGTTTTAGCAAGTATGTACAACAGAGTTAGCACACAGTGAAAGGTAGATTTTGGGCATGATTTTCTAGAAAATTCGTACAGCAGTTTTGGCTCAGTTTCCAAGAATGCCGTACAGCAAGTTGGCACGAAAATCGAGGAGCAGAGAATCTATTTTGTTGGCACATTTTTCAAGGGAGGCCATACAGCAAGTGGCTGTACCTTTGCACAGATTTCGAGGTAGAAATTTGTATAGTAGTTTTGCTATTTTTTCTGCACGGAAATCGAGAAAAATGGTACAACATCATTTATGGCAGCTTGCACGCATTTATAGGCAGTCCGTACAACAACATTTAAGGCTGCAAATTTGGGCATGAAAACCAAGGAGGCCGTACAACATTTATTGCTATTCTGTTTACATGTTTTTCGAGGTGGTGGTAAAGCACGAAAAACGAGATAAGTTGTAATCCGTACTTGCTGATTTTTTCTGAGTTTTTTTTCTCTCACTGTAAAAAACATTTTCTAGAAATAAGAAGGAGCTTTCGAACTAGTTTTCCCCAAGAGTTGTAGGGGGTTTTTCCAGGGTCACCTTGACCAAAAATATCTGTGTTAAAATGTGTTGAATGACTGTTTTGTATCTACTGATTTTTATTTCTGCATTTTCCAGCATTCTGTAAATTTTCCAGAATTTGTGTTTTCAGCAAAAAATTATTTTCTGTTGTTGAATGTAAGGATATGGGAAAGGGCATTTAACTAAAAGGAGAAATAAGGTGAAACTGAAAACCGGGGTGGGAAAACAGGAAATTTCTATAGGAATTACGCAATTCCCAAGGGTTTACTGGAGCTAATGCATGAAGGACTCAGTTAGAACTCAAGTGGCAGAGTTATGACACAATAAAAGGGTTTTTAAAGACAGGGCGAGGGAGCCCGGCGAACTCGCTAGGACCTATTTGAGCTTGAAGTTGTATCTAGTCTAATTGAATGATACACTAGAGAGAGTGGAGTGAATTAATTCACAAATAATAACTCATTAATCAACTGAACAATACAGCAGTTAACTACAGTGCATGGCAGTTTCAGTGGAGACCCAGTGGAGAGGTAGGTGAAAGGGCAAGATAGAATATCTGTTGTGACTATAGTGATGCATTGATTGCATCACACACACATTGGAGTTTCCAATGAGGATTGTGCAGTCAAGGCAAGAGTAATTCGAATTCATTCAGAGCTATTCTTCGGCAGGGATTGCGTAGTGGAGGTAGGCGAGCAGGAGGTAGAGATCGGTGCATGGATTTCATAAGATCGTGCTTCGATTAGTGTGTAGCGATCAGCAAGCATCGAGAGCTTGATATGCACGTACTCAGAGGATTGTTACATGATCTCTATGACATATATTATATACAGATAGTTGGGGTTTTTAGCTTCAAGCTTTCTCGTTAAATCACTGTGTTAATGTGTGTGAATTTTTATGGTTTCATGTGTGCATTGTAATTGATTTAATTTCCGCATGTGATGATCAATGGTGGAATAGATTCTGTATGGTGCATGAAGTTAAAATAGTGTGTGATTAGGATAATCTTCGATATATAACACATAAGTTATATAATTTCTACATGGGCCCACTTAGTGAAGGCGACTCTTTTCACTAAGCTCATCATCTTGTTGAATCTCAACATTCTTCTCTTCTGGTCCAACCTTTAAGACTGCTTTCTTCTTTTATGTCACTGTCTCAACTTCATGTATGGTAGATGTAAACTTAACTGCAAACTAACCTTGGCACAATTAGCAAGTCCTTCATTAAACATATCCACAGTTATAGTATTTGTCCACTACCTTTAACATTGCTTATGATTCAGATTCTTTGCATTACTTGGTGAAATAAAACGGTATGCAAAAATTCTGTGTGATGTCCGCATATTATTCCTAAAATGGGATCTGTAAATGGATGCTGAGATATCTCAGACAAGTCCGCAGTATAACCTTGTACCTCATCCCAGCAATCCACACTTATATCTGCACTCTTTCACCTTCTGAAATCTACACTTTCTTCCACAAAACATTCCACAAATATTGGTGTCAAATATGCCGCATATCAGAGTATATTTAGGGCACCTGTCCAACCTTTTAGGAAAACCATACAACAACATGTGGGCCAACATCATGACTGTGTACATGCCGACTTTATTATTCATTTTTGTTAGGGTCCTATAATAATAGGGTTCATAAATTTTGAATTGACTTTGATAGTCTTATAAATATGTACATACCTTGCTTTCTGCAAGTTGTTCCCATATTTTGAAAAAATGAAAAATAATAAAAAAGCCAAAAAGAGGGTAAAAGTCCTAAAATAAAGATCAAAGGACTTAGAAAAATATAGACCCCAAAAGAAGAAAAAGGAAATAAAACCTGAAAGTGAGCAAGTCCAAATGCCACTAATTTTACTTTTTACTTCAACAATAATGATTATGTGCAAAGTGTCAATAAATACCATAATCCATGATCAGTTGAACAGTTTAATCTTAACTTTTCATGTTTTCAATTTCATGTTTAGATAGAGAATAAATATTTGTCAAACGGTTTAAACTTGACAAATCAGTAGATAGGTAGAGAATAATGAGGAGCTCAACAATTTAATTTGAGCCCTCGAATGGAATAAGGTAGACTTAGATAGTTTTATGCTTTGAAAGAAAAATTGTTTTAAGGTTGCAAGCCTAAATGCACCTACAAGATGAAGAAAAAATGTTAGAGATAAAGTTGGGTAGGTAGAAATCAGTTGAGAAATCATGTAAATAGTACATCATTAGGCAAACTCACTAATTTCCCCTCCCATGTAGGTATTCAGTATTCTAAACTATCAGTAAAAAAGGCTTAGAGCATTTCTCTGACTTTTGTTGGAACCAGACCCAAGGTTCGATGACTGGCTAGTTAAAAATATTGAATTCCTACCTTAAACCCTCATTCATCAACATTTACCCTTCATTCACACATCAAAACCCCTTTTTCCTAAGTAAAGACACATTCTTACTTAGTAAAATTGAAAACCCTAAAATAATTAATTTCATTCTCTTCAAAATCATTCATAAAAACCCTCAAAATTACATTTATCCTAAGTATTAGTGAAGTAATATAAAAAGTGAGCAATGCTTTATTTTTACACTTTACTTAGAGATAATATGTGTTTTATTTCCATTTCACTACCCTTTTCATATTAACTTTTAACCTATTTATATTAAATCCCTAAAAATACCCACCCGTAGTTATTAATTCCATTATATTTAAAATAACCCCCCAAAACCCATTATTTTGAGTTTAGACCAATGTAATATATCCCCATGTGCGCAAAATGAAACCCCACCCTACAAACCCATTGGTATAAACATATTGTTATTTAAATACCCTGCCCCTATAGTTTTAAAACTATTAAAAAGTTCAAAACTATATATTATATCGCGCTCGCATATAAAATTTGAAACATTTCACAAAATGTTTTAAATAAAAATACTAACCCCCCGCTTATACCACGGTCAACCCTTTGTAAAGTTTTATTAAAAAAAAAAAAAACATTTAAATAAATTAAACCCCTTCGCCCATTTTCATAAAGCCCAAAGGCTTAAGCTTTATTAAAACACACTTTTATAAAGGTTAAATTCCTTTCCGCTGCATATAACTAAGCCCGGCCCCACTCCCATTCAAATGCAACTCCCAAACTAATCTTGACCATTCGCACATGAACTCCAAATCCGATGACACATATCCAATATAACGCAGATAATATGCACGATCACCCAAACACCAAAGCTGCACGAAATGGGTGGTTTCCCATTAACCTCTCTCCTCTACGTGCCCTTTTTCTATTCGATCGCGTGGGTTGAGCCCAATACCGCTTACCACCAAATTTCCGCGCAAAAACCACTGGATTTTAATCCGTTTGAACTCCAAAACTGCCCTTCCTGCCGATGCGACCTGCATTCAATGCCGGAATAATATAACCAATATGTTTAATAAACCTTCGAAAATGCATTTTATTCCTTATCTTCTTGCGCTTTAAACCTAAATCCTCTGCAAAGCTTCCCCGGCTGTAAAAACACAATTTTTAAGCCTTTTTTCTGCCATTTCTGTGTCCGAAACTTGCATAATTTTCCCTGCAAACCATTGAAGACTGTCAAATAAGTTGTGCATTGATCCAGACAAATCTATTGAAGCTGTGTTCCATTAGAAACCTCAAAAAATCATTCCGAAGCCCGATACCTGCACACTACAGGTATTTTTCTCAAATTGGAACCTGCAATCAATTTAAAGGGCCTATAAAACAACAATTTTTTTTTAGAATTTAAGAATCCATTGAAAAGAAATTGCCAAAAGCCCCAAAAACAATCCAAACTCTGGCAAATTTTTCCTAGAAACCCTGTTTTTACTACTGCGCGCTATTTTGAAGAAATTCATGAATTTTTCACAGTTTAATGATCTATTTCAAGTTTTGAAATAAACTAGAAAACTTCTGCAGGTACCCTGAGCCTCTGTGATCTTTTCAAAAGAGTTTTTACAGCCCTATTTCTCAGTTAAGAGACTCAGAAAACCCATGTTTTCTATTTTAAACCAGTTCTAAAGCGTCTAAACCTCTTTGACAGGCCTAATTGAACAAAAAACCCAAAAAGAGACTATACTTTGCCAAATTTGCCCAATTAAGCCTCTGCTAAAAGTGAATTTCTTCTGCAAACTGTCTAAACTTGCAGAAGCATATCAAAATGCCTAAAAAACAGAGTGCAAGCAAGCTTGAAGCTTCTAAAGCACCTAAACCTACCCTTGCCATGAATTTAAGTACTGCTATTGTTGTCAATCCATTACAAACCCCAGTTATTGACATTGAACACATTCCTCTAGCTCATACTGATTACAAGATAGCAGATCTCATTGTTGAATTTAACCTACTAGATATCCATAACTGGTGTTATGAAAAGTCTTTAGATGATCAAGAAGAGATCCATATTTGGGAATCCAATTTTCCCAAATATGTTGTCCCATTAACTCACCCATGTCAGGATATTATTAGATTGTGTTAGCAGTACCATGTTCCAGAGCAAAGAGCCATTGTAAATTCCAATAAAGATGTTCTTTTTACCGTTACTGCAGAAACAATTAACCAGATGTTGCAACTTCAGCCTGACCCCCAAGCAGTCCCTTTGTCTATAGAGGCCATCACCAAGCTATATATTGGCTTAGATTTTGCTAAAAGGTTCATGATTTTTCAGAATTTTATGCCTCTCCACATAGAAATTCCCAAGTTAAAGCCTCCATATTCTACTGCTAAATTTGCTGAAGGTTCAAGACATGTGATTTCCATGCTTTCCTTCATCCGTGGATATTTTACTGATGAACACATAGATGAGTCCATTTTGGGATTCTTATCCACCTTTTCTCCAGGTCAAACACCCTCAGTAATCTTTGATTATGCTAGTTTTATTACTGATAGTATTCATTATCAATTGACCAATTTACAAATTGAGGGAGTATTCATATATAATTCCTACCTTTTCCATATGTTCCTATACTTCCAATTAGATAATTTTCCAATCACTCTTCAAAAACTTGACATTGAAGGAAATCCTCTATCTGCCATTTTTTGGACATCCATGCTGAAGAAAGAATGTACAAATTTCAGTTATTCATAGTTTTCAGAGTTAATTTTACATCCAGTGATAACAATGTTGACCAAAACAAAGTAGCCTAGAATAAATGAAGAAATGAAAAAGATATTGCAATTATCAGAGCAAAGTAAAGTTGGTGACTGGTATTTGTATGAGAAATATACTGAAATTAGAGTCTTTGGGTCAAACTTGTTACTTTACAAGTTACCCAAACATCCTTCAATGAGGATCTTTGCCTTGGAGTATGTCAGGCTGATCCTAAAATCTAATTCAATAAACTTCATGGCAGCTAAGAATAAGACCCAATTTAAACTTAAGAATCAGATAGGGCCATTCATATGCAATCACAGGGATGCAGAAAAAGAAGCAACAAATCAGTTATTGGAATATAAATTTGAAGAGAGTTTCCCTTGGAACTATGATCCACAAGGGATATTGAGCAAGCTAAGGGTTAAATGCAAGCTAACACCTTTATTCATGAAGCTAAACCAGAAATAGAAAAATTTGACAATTAGATTGATTGGACTGAAAACACCTTAATAGATGTAGTGAACAAAGGTAATACTAGTCATACCTTAGAAACTGCAAATCAACCAGAGAAGTCCATTAAAAGAGTAAGGGAAGAAGGAGCCTATGTGGCAGAGACTACAACATAAACCAAGTTCAAGATCATATATAACAAAAGGCCTAAATTAGATACAATAGGTAAAGGAAAATTGACAATAGATGTTGAGGAAACAAAGCCTTTAAATACCAATACAGATTTGCCAGAAACCAATGTTGCCACTGTGATTATAAATGAGCCAAATGCTAAAAATCAGAATGAGGAACAACTCAATAATGAAGACACACAGTTAATGGAAATACATCAAATCATGGAAGCTTCTTCCTCATAGGCAGCTGAGGAAAATGATTTGGATATTAAAGAGAAATATAAGCAGAATAAATTGAAGAATGAAGAGATAAAGAATAACATTTATTCTCAATTTCTCAAACAGACTTCTAGTATACAAAACAAGCTCCTTTATGCTTTTGATTATTCTAATAAAAAACTAATCATGTTAGTGTTGTAGCCCACAGTCAAAACTCCTAGGACAATGGTTGATTATAAGAAAGTTGATTTGGAGGTCCAGATAGATAAAATCCATGCTCTTGATCAAATTGAGTTCCATAGGCAGACTTCAGAGATGATTTATTCAACTGTCACAAATAAAGCTATGACTGTTCAAAAGCTCCAAAAAACCATCTCTAACATGCAAGATTAGATGAAGATGGACAAAGCCTCATTATATGCCAAGGATTTAAGCATAAAAGCCTTGGAAGAAATAGTTTTACACGTGGGATATGATCCTACTAATATCAAAGCAACATAATTATTGGTGAAAAAGAAAAATGAGGATATATCAGCCTTGAGGAAACATCTCAAACTTCCTCAAAGTGAGCATCCTCAGACAAAATAAGTCATATAGGAACATAATGAAAAAGATGAAATGATGAATTTAATTCTTCAGTTGACAACCCAGGTTAAGGAAATGGAAATACAGATGGACAAACTTGTCCAAGAAAAGGAGACAGTGAAAGAACCAATGATTCCTATATTCATTCAAGTTATCGTTGCAGCAGTGCCTTTAACTTTAGGTGAAAAGTTGGCACCCAAAGAACCAATGGCTACTACAGTTCCAGTGACTTCTTCCACAACATCAGCCATTGAATCTTCTACAACAGTAGTACAACTTATTGATGAGGCCAGCAAAATAGTGAAAGCAATGGAAGAAATGTCTTTAAATACAAATGAGATTAACAGATTGACAAAAATGATTGAAAATATTGAAAAGTCAAATAAATTAGCTTAGGTAAATGCTAAGACACATGAAAAAAATGCCAACAGATTGAGTGAAGACTTAAAAAAGTTGCAAAAAGAATTAACTTTGAAGGATCAGATATCATACATCAAAAATTACCTTTGGAATAATATCATTGAAGCCATCCATGATGTATGGCCGTCAATTCAGGTAATTTTTGAGCAAAGAGAATTATTACTAGCAACCAAAGAAGAAATTCAAAAGACTCAAATTGATTTGGCTGACAAACCAGAGCAAGATGTAAGGCTAATCAATTTCCTTAACAAAAGAAATAGACAGGAGTTGGAGGAGCTAAAAATAACAGACAAAACTGCAACTATCCTAGAAATTAGGAAAGTCACAACAAAGAAAATTTGATGAGGCAACTTGAAGAAAAGTGTGAAGGCATGAATACTGCGATAACCAGGTTCATGGTTAAGTTCACAAGTTTAAGGCAAAAAGGACTTCCTGATATCATGGTTATTAATGGTAAATTGATGCCTTAAAATGACTATGATAAGAAGATAACATAATTTTCCAAGGAACAGGTAAATAAATCAACAGGTCAAGGCATCCCAACAGGAAAAGTGTTACTTAAGAGTTTTGAAGATTTATTTTACCTACAGCATGAGATCAAACACTTATTTGTCATCAAGCTGACCTTTGCTAGATATACAGAAGCTAATGAGAACCTTAGGAAATTAAAGAATATTCAAATTCCTAAAAATGAGGATTGGAAAGCACTCACATATTTACTGTGAAGGATAAAAACAAGCAGATGAAAGGAAGACAAAAAACTGTTTTCTAATTTAACAGTCAAAACATATTTTCTTTACAACAGTAAAACAATTTTTTGGTTAAAGAGTATAAGAGTTTAAAGAGTATCAGTGAATAAATATTATCCGAGAAAGAGTATCAGACAAGGCAGATCAGATTTAAAAATAATATATCTAAAAGGCAGCAAGGAGGACACCAAGGTAGCGAGATGGATCTTATCCTCAAACAGTCTCTGTTTCTTTTGGATAAAATAGGACAACTTGTTGATTTGTTAAGCAACTGTCTCTATTATTATTGTAAAGATATTTTATTTTCCTAAGATAATTCCTAAAATTCTTCTAGGATATTTTGTAAAACATTATGTATAAATACTTCATCTTTAGAATTATTTGGAGTGGAGTAAAATTGTTGGGATTGTTATAGTCATTTCTTCTTGGACTTTAAAGCTTTTTTGTGTCAAAACTTCGAGTAGTAGGCTGGATCAAAGAAAATTAGCATCATATTTCAGGATTCCTGTGATGAGTTATTTGGAGTGAAGTATTTTCTTCACTTGTCATTGTTTCCTTTCTTTGTTATATGCATCCATTTATGTTTATGCTAAATATGAATGTATAACTAGGAGTATTACTACAAGATTTGTTAACAACACCCTGTTTTTAACTAGCTATCATTTATATCTTTTCCTCTAATTTCCAGTGTAGGGAGCCCTTAATTGCTCCCTCTCTCGTTTGAACTCTTCCTACTTATTATTTTTTCGGATTTAAGGATTCTTAAGTGCCCTTTATCCCAATCATACCACCTCACAAAAACAACTTTCCAATATCTCCAAGGGTTATCTATCTTGCCTTGAAGACATTTTACCTTTTTTCCCTTGATCCCAGTCCTCTTTGCTTGATTTTGACTCCATAGCCCAATGGAAAAATAGATTTCCTACTATCCATCCTTTCAAGTGATTTTTCCCACCAAATCTACCAAAACAAAACTAAAGCTGCACTTTCATAACTAGCCTAATATTCACAAATTAAAACAAAGTTAAACTTTAAAGAGAGAGCCCTCTCTGAACCCTAGGAAGGCTAGATCCCAGAGTTTGAAGTAGGTTTGTGGTTACCTCTATAATTCTTTGAATAAAAACCAAAATAACACAACTTAAGAATTACTATAGTGATAACATTACTGGTGACCATATTGGGGACCTAACCAATCCTCAGTCATAAAACTAGTCTTAAAGAAAATCATTTTATACATCCTTTTACTTTAAGATTGTTTTTATAAGTTGTGTAGATTTTAAAAAGTAATTCTCGCTTCTAGGAAAGTTTATTATACCAGGTCTAACCCGGATCCTAAGCCTGCTGTTATAGTAGAAAACCCAGACCGAATTGGTAAAAAGAAAAAACAGTTAGAAGATTTAGAAGCTAAAGTATCCTTAAAAAGAGTCAATTCATTACCACAAGAGTTAGTAAGTCTGCAAGATATTGATTTTGATCTGAAATTTGAAAATTATTTATTTAGAAATAAATCTGAAAGTGATTTGAAAACTGCTATCTTAGACCCTGTTTTTATTTCATTCTTGAATGCAAAACAGAAAAATGTTACAGCAGATTCTAAATCACAGAAAGTTCAAGATTAGACTAAAATTGAAGAACTAAAAGTTACTATTCTTAAATATATTGATGAAGCTATTGAATTAGCTCAATTTTTGACCTATGCAAACAAACCTCCTGTTTCTAAATTGCATACCACAATAATACCAGCTAGAGATTCTTCTGTGTATGCCGTTACATCATTTATAAATTCCACTACCAGCTCATCTATAGATCCATTTATCCCTAGATTACCTATACAACCTATAGTACTATTTCCACATCTCACTTCATCCACTATATCCATCAGCTCAGCTTTTGATTTCCTAAACACATCATCCTCATTCCCTACTAGTTCCATATACAATCCAGTTTCATTTCCCAGCCCTTCAACTACAGTTTTCATCAGCTATCATTTATAGCACAACTCTAAGAAGTTCTACCTTACCTCCTAGACAAGCTAAGATTCAAGCTATGGCTGCTATATATGCTCCCCTAGTCTTACCACAACAACTTCATGGCATGCCTTAAGACTATCAAAATAAAATACCACTGTTTGATGGCACTACCAATTATACTGTTCAGCAACACATTACTAAGATGACATACTTCTTTGAAATTTATGAGATTGATGACTCAGACGTTCAAATGAGGTTGTTTGCACAAACTTTGACAGGAGAAGTTAAGAAGTGGTTTAAAGATCTAGCTGCTGGTAGTGTAACTGATTTAGCTATGTTTCATAGATTGTTTTTAAATAAATGGGAAAAGGAAAAGAATCCCCTCCAGATATTGTCTGAATTTGATTCCATGAAAAGAGCTCCAAATGAGTCAGTCCAAGACTACTGCACTAGATATAATAGTGTCTATAATTCTATCCCTGCAAATCTTAAACCCACTCCTTTTTCTGTCCTGCTCAAATTCCCTGATGGATTTGATGCAGATATGGCTTACCAATTAAGGGAAAGAGATGCAGAGACCTTAGAAAAAATGCAAGCAAATGTTGTTAGTGTAGAAGTAAACATCTTAGCCAAAAAATATAGAATCAGAAATGAAAGAAGAGTGACCATTAAAGAAGAAACTACTAATTCAGACACAAAAATAGATATGTGTGATAAAACATTAGAGAGGATGATGGATGGATTAGACAACATAGAGAGGAGACCTCAGTGGGATAACCAAGAACAAATCAGAAATCCCAATTTTAGAAAAAACGCAAATTATAGAAAAGCAAAAAAAACAGCCCCAGACCAAACAATAAGGCCCCCATTACAATAGAACTATGCTGAAAGTTCTCAGAATAATGATGATGATGAGGATTGAATAAATCTAATGGGAATAGATGTTAATAATACTATTTTCCTCACTCAGGAAGATCAAGAATTATTTGAACTCCAACAACTCAAATTAGATTCAAGTGAATCCTTTGATTATAAACAAGGTTATGATTATGCTATAAATGAAATACATAGTTAATATAACCTTAGAAATAAGAAAAATAATGATTCTTCTACCAAGAAAACTTCCTAAACTAAGAATAAGAAAACAGTAGAAGGTCCCAAAACAAAAGTTCTGAAAATTCTCCCAAGGGAAAATAAGCAAAACTCTAGTTCTTCCCAAAACATTCCTAGTCCTAAAAATGCATCAGGCCCTAAAATTGTTGATATTACTAATGAAGTTGCTCAAGCTGCAAAAGGTTCACAAAAATATACTGCTACTAAAGCTTCTAATTATGTTAAAACAACAAATTTAGATCCTAAAATACCCTCTGCTGATCCTAAATCAGTAGATCCAAAAATTTCTACTTCAAAAACATCTGCTGATAATTCTAAGTCTAAAATAACATCTACTGCTTCACAAACAATCCCTGAAAATAAAGTTAGGAGTAGTAAAACACAAGAAACACAAACAAAGAATGTCAAACCACTTGAAAATGAAAAAATAATTGTAGAAAAACAAGATAAACCAACACAAACTACAGTTACTAAAGAAGAATTGATTCAAATTAGTAAATATCAACCTGCATTCAACATACAATCTGAAATTTCAAAGCTTAAAATACCAATTCCTCTGACTGAATTGGTAAAACATGACTTGTATAAATCAACCATAACTGAAACATTAAATATGAATGATGAAGAAGATTCCATAAATCTAAATGATGATTAGCCAGAGTTGATTTTTGGCCCAGATGTGAATGGAAAACATGCAGATGGAGTAGTTCCTCCATTTTATATCAGTCTTACCATTCATGATCAAATTTTACACAATTCCATGCTAGATTCAGGAGCTTCCCATAATCTAATGCCTAAAGCCATAATGGAAGCTCCCAATCTAGAAATTACAAGGCCATACAAAGATTTGTTTTCTTTTGATTCAAGTAAAGTTAAATGCCTAGGTTTAATCAAAGATTTGTGTGTAACACTAGTTCAATATCCTGGTAAGAATATATTAATGGACATTGTAGTAGCTGATATTCCACCTAAATATGGAATGTTACTTTCTCTCTCATGGGGAGCAAAGTTACATGGATCTCTACAATTGGACATGTCTTATGCTACTATATCAGTTTTTGGATAGCCTAAAAAGTTATATAGGGAAACATTGTGAAGTACATTGTCAGTAGTGCAGAAAGATATATAAATTACCCAATTTACTCTACACCAACTAACCTTAATTCTTTTATCCTATGCAACTCTGAAACTAATGAAATCCAAACTAAACTAGTAGAGAAAAAGAAAGCACCAAATAATGATAATATTTTTCATGAATCTCTATGGCATTTAGACTTTGATGGTTCAGTAAATAAGTTAGGAGAAGGAGCAGGAGTTTGGATAACCAACATGGAGACTAATCACTCAGAAGGCCATGCTTTCAGGCTAAATTTTAAATGTACCAATAATATGGCTGATTATGAAGCCCTCATTATAGGACTCCAAATCATTAGGAACTCAGGAGGAAAAATAATTTTAATCATGGGAGATTCAGAGTTGATCATAAAACAAGTAAATGGAGTTTATTATGTTTACAATCCTAGACTAAGCCGATATAGAGACACTGTCATAGATTTGATTGATGATTTATTGGAATGTAAATTTTCTGCCATACCTAGAAAACAAAATATACAAGCTCATTGTCTTGCAACCTTTGCTAGTACATGCAATTTACCATTCCAACCTAATCACAGATATACTGCTGAAGTAAAACATAGGCCAATAATTCCAGACAACCTTAAGTATTGGAAAATTTTTTCTCAGGATGAACAGATTTACAAGTTTATGAACAATGAAGGAGAATTTCAGAACTGTAAGATAGATACAGATTGTAGTATAGATCAAGATTTATATTGTGAAATAGATTTGAATAAATTAGATGTAAATAGAATGAAGTTTGATAAACCAACTAGGTTTAGTCAAGCTGATATAGATAGCTTAGAGAAAGTAGAGATTGAAGAAATTATTGATGATGAATTAGACATATTGAATCTTAAGGATAATTTCTTACCTAAACATTTAACTCCCTTAGAAGATCTTTTTGACTCAAATGATGTAGCTAGAAAACCAAAAATGGAGCCAGTTAGATCTGATATAGAAGAATGCAACATTGGAACAGAGTTAAAACCCAAAATAATCAAACTTTCCAAAAAATTACCTCAACAAGAAAAGGAAAAATACATTACTCTTATAAAGGAATATCAAGATGTTTTTGCCTGGAGTTTTGAGGATCTCAAATCCTATGACACCAGCATAATCCAACATACAATTCCAATAAAAGAAGATCAAAAACCATTTAAACAAAAGTTGAGAATAATTAACCCTGTTTTATTACCTTTGATAGAAAAATAAGTGAAAAGAATGTATGATGCATAGATAATTGCACCAATCAAATATTCTAATTGGGTTTCTAATCTAGTTCCAACAAGAAAGAAAACAAGAGAGATTTGATTGTGTGTCGATTTTAGGAATTTAAACAAAGTGTCATTGAAAAATAATTACCCTTTACCTAAAATGGATCATATATTACAAAGGGTAGCTAGCTCTTCTAGGATGTCACTTTTAGATGGTTTTTCAAGATACAACCAGATTTTAGTCCAAAAAGAAGATCAAGCAAAAACAACATTTACTACTCCTTGGGGCACTTTTACGTATGTAAAAATGCCTTTTGGTCTAATGAATGCAGGGACCAACTTTCAGATGGATATGGACATAGATTTTGCAAAGGAAATACATGATTTATTAGTAATTTACTTAGATGACATGACGGTGTTTTCCAAAACTGATAATGAACACTTGGATCATTTGAGACAAGTTTTATTAAGTGCAGGAAATTTGGCCTCTCTTTAAATCCTAAGAAAAGCCTATTTGGATTAGAAGAAGGCAAGTTAATTGGACACATAATTTCTAAAGAAGGAATCAGAATAGATCCTGCTAGGATAGAAGCAATTTTGAACATTAGTCCACCAAGAAACATCAAAGGATTACAAGCCTTTCTAGGTAAGATTAATTTTTTAAGAAGATTCATATCTAATTTAGTTGAGATAATTAGAGAACTAAATCACATGCTCAAAAAAGATTCAGTTCTTAAATGGAATGTTTAGGCTAAAAAATCATTTGACTCCATTAAACAAGCCTTAACCAAAACTCCAGTCCCAATAATTCCTGACTTTAAGAAAGATTTCATAATTTTTTCATTTGCTTCAGAACACACCATTGCTGCAGTTTTACTGCAGAAAAATGACCAAGGATTTGAACAACCCATAGTTTTTTTCAGTAAGACCCTAAGAGATGCCGCTCTGAAGTGCAACATTATAGATAAATAAGCCTTAGCTTTGGTTAAGGTCATTAAAGACTTCAGAGTTTATATTCTCTACTCTCATATCATTGCCTATGTCCCAAATTCTGTAGTAAAAGACATTCTTACTTAGGATGGTCCTGATGGAAGAAGAGGTAAGTGGATTGCCACTATCTTAGAATATGACATAGAGATAAAACCCACCAAACTCATCAAAGGTCAAGGATTAGCCAGACTTATGGCTGAATCTAACTCTAATGCCCTAGTGATGCAAGCCTAGAGCTTGCAATACCCAGGAACTTTAAACTCTGTACATATACAAATGCATCATCTTAACCTCCCAATAAAACTCCATGAGTTGAGGCAATCTCAATTTATTATGCAAAAGCTTATCTTTCAATACCTTTATAATTTAAACTCTTCTTGGAATTAAGTTTCAATCTTCAATGCATTCTCAACTCACTCAATCCAACATCAGTCCCACAATAGCATTTAAATTCACCTCACATATTCAAACCAAATGCGAATAACCTTTGATTCATCATATTATGATTTATAAAAACCATTTTCTCATCACACAAGGTTCTTCAGCTACATTCCCAATGTTTCAACACCCAAGTCCCTCTCTTCAACGCGCCTGACTCAACATTTTGAGATTTAAGAAACCCCAATTTGTATGTGTCCATTATTTAACACATTTTAATCATCGATTCTGCTTTTCAACATTCGAACCAGTGTAAAAATACACAACCAATAAACATACAAATACTCACCTTCACCGCTTTGCGCTCTCAACATTGAATCTGGTTCACCAATTAATGTGGCGCTGCCTTCACTTTCCTGTATCGCACTATCAGACCATTTGAATTTCTTTCTCTACGCCTTCATGAGATCATACAGTTCTCTTTCTGGACTTCCAACTCAACATTAACACAGTTAACACATCAATCGAAATTCAGCAACATATTCAAATTACCTTCGCAATACTTTGTACATTCAATCAACTCCAGCAAACAGCGTTTTCACAATTCATCCTTTGTCATATCGATTTCAGGCTTTGTTTAAAATCAAATGTCAACAAATAACTACTTACCTTCACAGAACGCGCCTCCTCCTGTTTCCAGATATTGATTTCCAAACGCTGTTAATATCTCTGCACTAAAGATTTTGCTTTCCATTTCATCCATATTTAAAATGGACTCCAGCCAGCAATCTGCTCCAATCTTTGTCAACGCCTTTTTCTAAGGTATTCACTAGATCTAATTATACGTCTGGTCAAATATCCATTTGTTTCACTGTTCGATCACAATTTCAGTTCACATTAAACTCAGTTCAAACATACATTAACTGAATCGATCCTTAATTTCTGGTTAGGTTGAAGATCGCCCTCAACAAACTTATGAATTGTTTTCAACAGATTCAAATCACATTAAATTACCTCTGTTCCTCTTACAACTCGCTTTTGAATCGAGTCACTGCATTTCAAACTCAGATCTGCGCCCTTCACACATCGATTCCATAATTGAAGACTTATCGCCCCCGTTTTCCCACGTCAACCGGATATTTAAACTTTATTATGGCTTCTGCAAGCAATCTTTTTCTATGACAATCAATTCATGTAAGATTAGAATTCAAAACCGAATGCCCACAGAATATCGATCCATGTATATAGTCAAATAGCCAGAACGATTCACAATTTAATCAACACAGTTTCAATGCTTGCTCTGTGTTTATTGCTGCGCAAACTACTTTGCCAATTTACCACGCTAATCAGACTATTTCACAACCATTTAAAACTGTATTTAATTGGATTTCAAACAGAGTTTGAACCACAACTCTGCGCCTTTTTCAGCGCTTCCAACAAATTGCAGATCGATACAAATTCCATCGAATTACCCAACATACTTAATCGATCTCTGCAGATAGAAATTATAATATGGGTCCACTAATTAACATAGAACAACGCTTTCAACACAATTCTTCACACAGAGAATGCAGGCTTAATTTCATGCTGGACATTTCCACTAACAATTATTTTTAATTCCCTCACTCGCATCACCATTGTAGTCAATAACATTAGTGAGTTTTTCATTAATGCATTCGACCTCCATCACTTTCTGAATTGAATTTGTAATATAAAACTTGAGAGAGAGATATAAAATAAAATCTCTATTCCACAGATACATACAATTCATTACAACCTAATTTCGTTTTATTCATTGAACACATCAATCCAATCTCACGTGAACTCAATACTGGACATACAGTAAAAAAATCAAAGGCTGTATTGACACACAAAACACTTACAATACAATTCTTTCCTAGGCCTGATTTCCAATAATTTGGCCCTTTACAATTGCTGAAGGCTGCCCAAACAGAAACCCCTTCACTGCTCACACTAACTCAATGTATTTTTCTCTCAAAACCCCCTCCTATTTATACAATTTTTAAAAATAATCCAATTTAATGCTCAATCCCCTTAATATCTCAACACCACTAGAATATCTCAACAAACCCTATTATCTAGAATCTTATCCCTTCATATCCTTAACCAATTCTCTCATATCCTTTTATTAATAAAAGGATATTTACAAATCCCTCACATTCTCCTATTTTATTCAAATTAATTAATAAAATATTAAAAATTGTCACACCCCCTTGCTAACATATTTACAAATAAAAAATGCTCTTGATGCTCCTGCATCACCTAGACATAAATTTTATTGCCCAAGTAGATGATAAGGAAGAGATGGCGACTCCAATGATTAATGAAGCCTTCTCAGACTCACCTTGGTATACATATATCATATTTGTACTCCTAAAGTTACAAGCTCCTCCTGGATTGTCAAGAACCAAAGCGAGATTCTTAAAACTAAAGGCAGTAAGATTTTGTATTTTAGATAATGTCCTTTTATGGAGAGATCATAGTGGGATTTTATTAACTTGTTTATTAAAAGAAAAAGCTGAAAAAATACTTGAAGAATTTCATGCAGGTGAATGTGGAGGACATCTATATTGGAAAAATATTACATACAAGATCTTGAGAGCTGGTTTTTACTGGCCTACCTTGTTTGCTGATGTCCAAAAACTATGTAACTTCATGTCATAAGTGCCAAATCTTTGAGGGTAAGAATAAATTATTACCCCTCCCTTTAAAGCATATTTCGACTGAAATGCCATTTCAACAATTGGGTTTAGACTTCATTGGTGAAATTCACCCTCCTTCTTCAGGCCAACATAAGTGGATTTTGACAGCCACTGATTATTTTACCAAGTGGATTGAAGCCATACCCTCCAGACAAGCCACAAATACTGTCATTATTTCCTTCCTAGAAAACAACATTCTTTCAAGATTTGGATGTCCCCAAAAGATAATTACTGACAATGCAACACCATTCAAATCCAAGAAAATGATTGACTTTTTCCACAAATACCATATTACCTTAGGTCATTCTACTGCATATTACCCCCAAGGTAATGGCCTAGCTGAATCCTCAAACAAGAGCCTTGTAAATATCATCAAAAATTTACTTGAAGACAATAAAAAGACTTGGAATAAGAAGTTAGTCAATGCCTTATGGGCAGATAGAATTACTACTAAAAAATCCATTGGTACTTCCCCTTACCAACTATTTTATGGAATGGATGCTATTTTTCCATCCTCCCTAGGTGTACCAGTGATGAAAATTATCCAAGAGTTACAAGTGGAAACAAATGACATTCAAAGAAGGATAAATCAAACTATTCACTTGCAACAAACAAGGGAAGAATTTTATATCAAATCTCAAGTCATTCAGGATAAGATCAAGAAATTTTTTGATAAAAAGACTAAAGAGGATAATTTCTACATAGGAGATAAATTGTTAAAGTGGGATTCCAGAAGAGAAGACAAAGGAAAACATGGAAAATTTGATTTTCTGTGGAAAAGACCTTATGTGATTTATGGATATAGAGGTAATAATGCTTTCTTTTGAAAGAAATGGATGGAACAAATCTGCAAGAAGGACCAGTAAATGGTAGAATGCTGAAGCACTACTACTCTCTTGAGTTAACAAATAGTTAGTTGTTATTAACTTTGATCATTGTACATATACATTGCAGAGTTTAGATTGGATTGGATGTTTCCCTAACAAAGTTGAAGCCCGAAGATAAGGCCCTAAGCTTTGAGAGGTAAATATCATAAGTATTAATAAGTTGCAGATATCAGAAGACATTTACTATGGTCATCACAGTCAAATTCTAAAGGCTACTAGTCTCAAAGTTCTTGATATTTCACCAAGAAATGTCATCCCCATGTGGACCCACTATTAGGGTCCTATAATAATAGGGTTCATAAATTTTGAATTGACTTTGATAGTCTTATAAATATGTACATACCTTTCTTTCTACAAGTTGTTTTCCCGTATTTTGAAAAAATGAAAAATAATAAAAAAGCCAAAAAGAGGGTAAAAAGACCTAAAAGAAATATCAACGGACTTAGAAAAATATAGACCCCAAAAGAAGAAAAAGGAAATAAAGCCTGAAAGTGAGCAAGTCCAAATGCCACTACTTTTAATTTTTACTTCAAGAATAATGATTATGTGCAGAGTGTCAATAAATTCCATAATCCATGATCAGTTAAACAGTTTAATATTAACTTTTCATGTTTTCAATTTCATGTTTAGATAGAGAATAAAGATTTGTCAAACATTTTAAACTTGAAAAATCAGTAGATAGTTAGAGAATAATGAGGAGTTCGACAGTTTAATCTGAGCCCTTAGATGAAATAAAATAGACTTAGATAGTTTTATGCTTTGAAAGAAAAATTGTTTTAAGGTTGCAAGCCTAAATGCCCCTACAAGATGAAGAAAAAATATTAGAAATAAAGCTGGGTAGGTAGAAAGTAGTTGAGCAATCATGTAAATAGTACATCATTGGGCGAAATCACTAATTTCCCATCCCATATAGGTATTAAGTAATCTAAACTATCAGTGAAAAAGGCTCAAAGCATTTCTCTGACTTTTGTTGGGACTGAACCCAAGGCTTGATGACTGGTTAGTTAAAAATATTGAATTCCTACCTTAAACCCTCATTCATCAACATTTAACCTTCATTCATACATCAAAACCCATTTTTCCTAAGTAAAGACACATTCTTACTTAGTAAAATTGAAAACCCTAAAATAATTAATTTCATTCCCTTCAAAATCACTCATAAAAACCCTCAAAATTACATTTATCCTAAGTATTAGTGAAGTAATATAAAAAATGGGCAACGCTTTATTTTTACACTTTACTTAGAGATAATATGTGTTTTATTTCCATTTCACTACCCTTTTCATATTAAATTTTAACCTATTTATATTAAATCCCTAAAAATACCCACCCGTAGTTTTTAATTCCATTATATTTAAAATAACCCCCCAAGACCCATTATTTTGAGTTTAGACCAATGTAATATATCCCCATGTGCGCAAAATTAAACCCCACCCTACAAACCCATTGGTCTAAACATATCATTATTTAGATACCCCGCCCCTATAGTTTGAAAACTATTCAAAAGTTAAAAACTATATATTATATCGCGCCCACATATAAAATTTGAAACATTTCACAAAATGTTTTAAATAAAAATATTAACCCCTCGCTTATACCATGGTCAACCCTTTGTAAATGTTTTATTAAAAAAAAAAAAAAAACATTTAAATAAATTAAACCCCTCCGCCCAATTACATAAAGCCTAAAGGCTTAAGCTTTATTAAAACACACCTTTATAAAGGTTAAAGTCCTTTCCGCTGCATATAACTAAGCCCGGTCCCACTCCCATTCAAAAGAAACTCCCGTACTAATCTCGACCGTTCACAAATGAACTCCAAATCCGACGACATAGATCTGATATCGCACAGATAAGATGCACGATCACCCAAACGCCAAAGCTACGGGAAATGGGTGGTTTCCCATTAACCTTTCTCCTCCACGTGCCCTTTTTCTATTCGATCGCGTGGGTTGAGCACAATACCGCTTACCACCAAATTGGCGCCCGAAAACCATTGGTTTTCAATCCGTTTGAACTCCAAAACCACCCTTCCCACCGATGCAACCTACATTCAATGCCGGATTAATGCAACCTATATGTTTAATAAACCTTCGAAAATGCATTTTATTCCTTATCTTCTTGCGCTTTAAACCTAAACCCTCTGCAAAGCTTCCCGACTTTAAAGAGACAATTTTTAAGCCTTTTTTCCACCATTTTTGTGTCTGAAACCTACATAATTTTCCCTGCATACCATTGAAGACTGTCAAAGAAGCTGTGCATTGATCCAGACAAATCTACCAAAGCGGTGTTCCATCATAAACCTAAAAAAATCATTCCGAAGCCCGATACCTGCACACTACAGGTATTTTTCTCAAATTGAAACTTGGAATCGATTTAAAGGACTTGTAAAACAACAAAAACATTTTAGAATTTAAGAATTCATTGAAAAGAAACTGCCAAAAGCCCCAAAAACAGGCCAAACTCTAGCAAATTTTTCCCAGAAACCCTGTTTTTACTGATGTGTGCTATTTTGAAGAAATTCATGAATTTTCCAGAGTTTAATGATCTATTTCAAGTTCTAAAATAAACCAGAAAACTTCTGCAGGTACCCTTTGAACAAAAAACCCAAAAAGAGACTATACTTTACCAAATTTCCCCAATTAAGCCTCTGCTAAAATTAAATTTCTTCTGCAATCTGTCTAAACTTGCAGAAGAAATTTAATTTTAGCAGAGGCTTGATTGGGAAATCTGTCTAAACTTGCAGAAGCAGCTCAAAATGCCTAAAAAATAGAGTGCAAGCAAGCCTGAAGCTTCTAAAGCACCTAAACCTACCCCTGCCATGACTTCTGTTAGTCATCCATAATTTTGACTTTGTCCAAAGATTACTAAGTTACCAATCCTAGATTTCTAGAAATAATATTTCAAAGAAGCATTATGAGTTCTAGAAATCTCACAGCCTTCATTATCATAAGTCTATCAGTTCAATGAACATCTTCATATATGCCTTCTCAAACATCACCCTGCTGTTTCAAAAGGAAGCTTGTTTCAAGCTATTTTCACCATTTTTCCTCCATTTCATTCCCCCCATTTTATCACTCCTGCCCCTATTTTTCTATCAGTCCCTTTTCCCTCTGAAAATCCTCTTTTTCCCCTTCTCATTTACCCGTCAAAACCCTAAAAAAACCTTCTAAAACCCTTTTTAAACCATAAAAACCCCTTTTTATGGTTTAAAACATCTCTTTTTACCTATCAGAAACCTTAAAAAAGGCCTCAAAACCCTTGTTTAAGCCTATTTTTGAGCTTTTATAAATAGGCCCTAAGCCCTTAAGAGCTTAGATCCTCCGCCCCCTTTTCTCATATGGCCAAAGCCCAAGACCCTCTGCTAAAAACCTCCAAAAAACCAAAAACCTTTTGTTTTAGCCTTTTTTCGCCCTTTTTATAAAATTGGGCTTTAAAGCCCTTTTGGGCTTGAGCCCCCAACCCTCTTCTTCACAAGACCCAGGGCCGTGACCATGAGCTAAGCCCTTATCTCTTTCCATTTTAAACGCCCGGTCCTCCTTTTCCCCACAGGACCGCACCTCTCCCTTTTCTCTAGCCCCCCTTCCTCAACTTTTCATTTCTCCGCGCCTGTGTTTTCCTTGGCAGATCTACATCATCGATCGTATTGATTAGATGGCCCGTGCTCATCCCCTCCCCATTTTTTCCCTCACCCTGCTCCATAACATTTCTCCAACGCGTCCTCAACCGTCGATCTGCGTGATCCGACGACCCTCATTTAACCCCGCTTCTCCTCCCATCTCCCAACCTTTCTGCCACCCGAAAAATAACCCACTTCACTGCCGGGCCCACTACCCACTACTCTGCCACCCGTCCAATCCCTGTCTGACACCTGGCCTCCACCATTCCCCTTCCACTACGCACCTTCCCCCGATGCGTTCATCGTCCACCGTAGATCTGGAGCTCCCAAATCTGATGGACCGGAAACGATATCACGCAGATTTTGCCTCCGAGGGTTAACGCGTGATTCCAATACGAAACAGGTGGTTTTTTTGCAGACACGTGTCACCATCTGTGTGGTATCACGTTAAAAATGGCCGAAACCACTTACTAGCCATCCCTTGCGCGAAAACCACCCGCGGTTTCACAAAACCGCCTTCCTCTTTCGCACCAAAATTTAAATTTTCACGGTTTCCTCCTGGTTCCGCCATGAAATCCCTCCTCTGCACACTATCCTCCACCTTTGCAATTTCTCTCAAACCCATCCTGAACCTCTAAAATGAAATTTAGCCAAAAACACAGGTTTTTGAATTAATTTTTGTGTTTTGATTGTTGCAGATTTAATGGCGGTGATGCCCACAGAGGCATTACAATGATCAAAATGTCCTCTGGATGATGATCCATAAGGAAAAATTTACATTAAAGAGCCAAAGGGGTTATATAAAGGTTCAAACCCTCGACGGGTTATGAAAACCTCCAGCGCATAAAGAAACCCTTCCAACACATAAAGGACAAATACAACAAAGCATCAATGAAGACATGAACAACAAAAAGAGTTTTTTAGGGTTAATCTGAGATCAAAGATAAATTGAAAGGATTAAGCCTTCAAACAGTGATTGAAGGTGAAAGTCAAAATCTCAAAGGCATGAAGGATTAATGAATAAAATAGTTGTTAAATAGATATAGAGATAAAGGCAGAAAATTAGAGTATCAAGGATAAATCAAGGTTTAAAGAGGTAGACATAAGATTAAAGGCTTAAATTGGTAGATTAAAGAAGAAAACATAGTTAAAGACAGAAGAATCAAAGGTTTGAAGAAGTCTGAAAGTGTTAAAAGATAGCCCAATGAATTATAAAGGCTTAAGGCAAAATCAAAGCATTAAAGAAGATTAATTAAAGGCAGATCAAGGCTAAAGGGCCTTAAAAAAATAGTTTAATGATGAAATAAAGGAAAATTACGCCTAAAGATAGCCTCAAATATATCAATAGAAGCAGTTATTCACTTAATAAATTAAACTGCTACCTATGACCTACTTTATGTCCTAAGGGGCAAATTGACAGTTATTACACAGTCAGAAAATATTTTAAACTGTCAGAACAGTTAATGTAAAGATGAAGATAAGGCTGCAAAGTCAATATTTTCACCTATTTTATCCTCAGTAAGTAAAGACAGATTTATTACACAAAGGAATAGTTGAGAGACATTCCTACCTTATGCCTTGCATGGTTTTTTAAGGCTAGGAGTGCATTTACTATGTCATTAATAACATTTTGAACCCTAGATAGTTCCACCTCCTCAATTACAGTATAAATACTGCTGTGGAACTCATTTGTAAGGGTTGGTTGTTGGCATTTGAACTCTTTGCAGTTGTACATAATCTGGCTGAAGATTAAGAAGAAATTGAAGTTTTGGAAGACATATGATGTTTTGACATGTTTTGTTAATGAGAAGGCTCTATCATTGGATCCCTGAACACGGTTGTTGGTGATGCATTCTGATCTGTTAATGTTATTTCATGTTTTCCATTTTTTTCCATCATTCTATACTTACAGTAGAGTAAAAATTTTAGGCTAAGAAATGTCTCGTAGAAGCACCTTAGACCTGTTTTCTCTTCACTGTCTTTATGTTTTCATCTGCTGAAGGTTTTATTGAGTAGTTCGACTGCCTTTCAACCCTCAAGCTTGTTATTTCAGAAATACTTCAAACAGTTGGTCTCAAGACGATTTATGGTTTTCCCTGCTTACTTGTTGCCTCTTGAAAACTGTTTCTGAAGTCTCCCTTTAAATTACCATTGTTTACAGTCTGCCAAAGAGGTCTATTTTGATCATACCCTTTGTTCTTGCTGAGATAATTGTTTTGAAGGTCTTTATAATTGCACTCTTGGATGTCTAGGAGTTCCCTCTTTTATGAATGTAGTTATTTGTGAATCTTGAATGTTTTCTTATCCTTAAATGTGAAATCTTTGGATGAAATAGAGCGTTCCTCGACTCCTAGATTTCATTTGAAAATTTTGTCTTGAGATTGTTATTTGCTTAAGTGTGGTTTCCAGAATTTATGGTTAGCCCTATCTATGGAATTCCTCTTCATGTTCAAATGATGTTTTAAGTCCCTTTGTTGAGAAGTATATATAATTAAGGATTCTTAACTGCCCTTAGTTCCGCTTCTCCTTCTAAATCCTTAATGTCCATTTCATTTTATCCACCAAACCCAAGATCCACTAGCCAAGTTAGATTTTCCCTTTGATATCCCATATCCATTGATTGAGCTTGTTATAACTTCCTCTTGACTCCATTGCCCAATGGCTCTGATGTTTCCTATTTCTATCTATGCTTCCTAGATCATTCATGTCCAACCACCCAAACCCAAACAAACTAACTTGCACTTAATAACTAGCCTAAAATCAACCTTTTACAAGAAAACAAGTCATATCTTTGCAAACAATTGAGAGATCCCTCTCTGATACTAGGAGGGCTATATCCTAGAGCTCTAAAGCTTGGTTTATATGTTGCCTTGTCATTTGGTTTTCCAATAAGCCAAAGCACATGATCCTAACATTTTTGGCGATCATAGTGGGACTTCTGAGTTCATAGTTGCCTAGCAAGCTCTTATAAACTCATTAGTCCTTCAAACAACCATAGAAACTCAGAAAACCCCAAAAAAATTTCAGATTGGCTTCATAATAAACATTGGTGGTGGACCATAGAACATTTTACCTCCAAAAGAGCTAAAAATTTCCACCTGGAAACTCCATTGGCCTCTAGTAGGCCTCTTAATTCATTAGTCCCTGTAGACTCCCTTGGGAATTTATTGAGAAAACCAAATCATATTGTTGGTGGACAGCAAAGTTCAAATCTTCCACCTGGTGACTCCACAACCTTCAATAGACCAAATGACTCCACTGGTAGAAGACTCTGAACTGGTTGACAAGATACAGTGACCTCTTTTCTGATTTACAATCATGGATTCAAATATAGATCCAAAAGCAAAACGGTTGGCCATGATGGAAAAAATGTTGTACATGTTTGGAAAGATAATGGATAGGTATGATGCTAATTTAAATATTGATGATCTAGAGCAGCCCATGTTTTTTCCAGATCAAGAACAAACTCAACCACTACAAGACCTGAACAACAAAAAAAATATGTATGATGAGCAATATTATAAAGAGAACAATGAGGAAGATTATCAAGAAGTTATTGATTGCCTACCTATACCTTGTGTTTTAATGTTAAGAGAACTTTATGAACAAGCTGCAAACATAAACAAGGAACAATACCCTGAGGAAACAGTCAACCATCTTGAACTCACAAAATCTGAAATAGGAGAAGAGACAACACAACTAGAGTCTTTGCCTTTATGTTATAACTCATTTCAGATTATTAAAGAAGAATGGCATCCTGACAATCTCTTAGAAACAACTCATGAATCCCATGTTCAAAATGACTGTCACAAAGATCAAGAGGAGTTGTTTGAACGTGAGAAAGATAAAGAAATAGAAGAAAATCCTCAGGATCCAACTGAAAACAAAAGTATTTATTCACCTTTCTTTCTAGGTGAGGCTCAAGAAGACATCCAGCCTCAAAATCAACCTTCAAAGAGAAAGAGGACTGCTGCACTTCTGCCCAAAGCCAAATAAAAATTCCTCCTCTTTTGACAGAAGAAGAAATTGATCAAATATTAAACAAACAACCAACCCTCAAAAATTCATTAGAACAAAATACTTCTACTCATCTACCTACTGAACCTTGTTGTATTGAACCAGAAAATAAACTTGTAGATTAGCTTAAAGAAAAACAAACTGATAACCCAATATGCTTGATTGGTGAAATTGTTTATACTAATGATTTTCCAATTTTTTATCAGTCTGATGATGATGATGAGCTCAAAATAGAAACTAATCATGTAGGGAAACCAACAGTGGATTGGTGTCATAAATTTCATTATCATCAGCTTGAAAGTAGTAATCAAATAATGCAGCCCATCAGAAATAGCTTTCACATAATTGGGAATCAGCAATCTATCAGTTGTAATGTTGAGATTGAAAAGGAAGAGGAATTTCTTGACCGGGGTGAAGATAAGAAGCCTTATCCTGAGAGAATTGAGGTAATGAAAGATACCCCTACTCAAGAATATGATGATCTATTCACAGAGTATAGTCTACTGAATCAGAGCATACCAGGACTACAAGAGGACAACACTGCAATATATGATGAGTCCTCGAGTTTAGATAATAATGAAGATGAGGAAGAAGTTCTTTCTCAAAAAAGTCTTACGCTTGATCTAGTGGAGGAAAAAATAAGCTTGGTTGAAACCTATCTTCCAAATATTCATAACCAAGCATTGTTTCAAGATCCCTATGCTCATTTCTTGAAGATATTTGAAGAAGGGATAAAGGTTGTTAGGAGCAGTGTATTACCAAAAGCAAGAAGATTATTTAGCACTGCTGCTAAAAAACCAGGGAAATGGGAGTGGCCCTGTTTGTCCAACATGCTCAAAGAGATGAGCAAAGACCATTCATGGAACCATCTGATTGACTGGATGTATTGGGAAAGGGAATTGTTCAGCTAAACATGTAAATATTCTAGGTTAGATTAGGCTAGATAGGAAAGCAAATAAGCTCAGCCTTTGAGCATCTAGTTAGTTTTGTTTTTGCTTTGAAAGAAAAAGAAAAACACAAAAACAATAGAAAAGAGAAAAGAGGGCAGATGAAAAGAAGAAAGGTACAACCCCATACCAAAAAAGAGAAAAATCTGAAAGTGTGCAAGATTAAATGCCACTACTAAAAGAAAACAATGTTGTTTAGTCATATAGCCTAATCATGACTAGATGGATTTCAATTTACTGCTGATAGGTTAGTGAATAATATTTGCCAAACTGCGTAAACTTGGCTTATCAGTAGAACAGATTAGGATAGAATAAAAATGGTTCAAACATGCTCAAAATCTGAACCAGGAATCAAAGAAAAAATGGCTCTAACATGATAAAAACTTGGGCCAAAGAAAGAAAGAAAGGCTGGTTTTAATATGCTAAAAATTTGAACTAGGGAAAGAAGAAAGAAGGATGTCTTTTATTTTCAGATCTTAAGCCTTCACAATTTTGTTTAAAATTTTCTGCAAATAAAGTCTATGTGCAGCTTGTACATACAGCGATAGACACCATAGCAAATCAGACAGTCTATTCCTGATTTTACTGTGTTTAAATTTTCTGTCTTAGAAATAGAGAACAAAATCTGTCAAACAACCTAATCTTGACAGATAGATAGTTAGGTAGAGAAATAAAGAGTTCAACAGTTTAATATGAACTCTTGGAAGAAATAAGGGTAGCATTAGATATTTTTATCTTCCTGTTTTCAAAAAATGAAATTTCAAAGAGTTTGCTAGTTCAAATGCACTCAAGAGAAGAAAAAATGATAGGAAAAGTAGTTGTGGGTAGGTAGAGGTGCTGCCTTAAAGAGTTTTCATGCTGCTAGTCATTGAAAAATTGTCAAAATGCAAAGAAAATCAGCAAAACAAAAAAATTCTGCCCAATGGATAAGGCACTGGTCTACTGAAAGCCAGAAGATTGATAACTAAGGTTCTGGACACCTTAAAAAGAAAGCTGTCCTCCCCAAGTGGAGCCAATGTTAGTCATCCATAATTTTGACTTTGTCCAAAGATGACTAAGTTACCAATCCTAGATTTCTAGAAATAATATTTCAAAGAAGCATTATGAGTTCTAGAAATCTCACAGCCTTCATTATCCTAAGTCTATCAGTTCACTGAATATCTTCATCTATGCCTTCTAAAACATCACCCTACTGTTTCAAAAGGAAGCTTGTTTCAAGCTATTTTCACCATTTTTCCTCCATTTCATTCCCCCCATTTTATCACTCCTGCCCCTATTTTTCTATCAGTCCCTTTTCCCTCTGAAAATCCCCTTTTTCCCCTTCTCATTTACCCCTCAAAACCCTCAAAAAGCCTTCTAAAAACCCTTTTTAAACCACAAAAACCCCTTTTTATGGTTTAAAACATCTCTTTTTACCTATCGAAAACCTTTAAAAAGGCCTAAAAACCATCTTTTAAGCCTATTTTCGACCTTTTATAAATAGGCCCTAAGCCCTTAAGAGCTTAGATCCTCCGCCCCCTTTGCTCATATGGCCAAAGCCCGAGACCCTCCGCCAAAAACCTCCAAAAAGCCAAAAACCTTTTGTTTTAGCCTTTTTCCACCCTTTTTATAAAATTGGGCTTTAAAGCCCCTTTGGGCTTGAGCCCTCACCCCCTCTTCTTTACAAGACCCAGGGTCGTGACCATGAGCTAAGCCCTTATCTCTTTCCATTTTAAATGCTCAGTCCTCCTTTTCCCCACGGGACCGCACCTCTCCCTTTTCTCTAGCCCCCCTTCCTCAACTTTTCATTTCTCCGCACCTGTGTTTTCCTCGGCAGATCTACACCATCGATCATATTGATTGGATGGCCTATGCCCATCCCCTCCCCCTTTTTTTTCCTCACCCTGCTCCATAACATTTCTCCGACGCGTCCTCAACCGTTGATCTGCATGATCCGACGACCCTCATTTAACCCCGCTTCTCCTCCCATCTCCCGACCTTTCCGCTACCCGAAAAATAGCCCACGTCACCACCGGGCCCACTACCCACTACTCTGTCACCCGCCAAATCCCTGTCTGACACCTGGCCTCCACCATCCCCCTTCCATTGCGCACCTTCCCCTGATGCATTCATCGTCCACCGTAGATCTGGAGCTCCCAGATCTGAAGGACCAGAAACGATATCGCGTAGATTTTCCTCCGAGGGTTATCGCTCGATTCCAACGCGAAAAATGTGGTTTTGTTGCGGACACGCATCATCATCTGTGTGGTATCGCGTTCAAAATGGCCGTAACCACTTACCAGCCATCCCTTGCGCGAAAACCACCCGCAGTTTCACAAAACCGCCTTCCTCTTTCATGCCAAAATTTAAATTTTCATGGTTTCCTCTTGGTTCCTCCATGAAATCCCTCCTCTGCACACTATCCTCCACCTCTGCAATCGCTCTCAAACCCATCCCAAACCTCTGAAATGCAATTTAGCCAAAAACACAGGTTTTGGAATTAATTTTTGTGTTTTGATTGTTCCAAATTTAACGGTGGTGATGCCCACAGAGGCATTACAATGATCGGAATGTCCTCTAGATGATGATCCATAAGGAAAAATTTACATTAAAGAGCCAAAGGGGTTGTATAAAGGTTCAAACCCTCGACGGGTTATGAAAACCTCCAGCACATAAAGAAACCCTCCCAACACATAAAGGACAAATACAACAAAGCATCAATGAAGACATGAACAAAGATCAAAGATAAATTGAAAGTATTAAGCCTTCAAACAGTGATTGAAGGTGAAAGTCAAAAGTTCAACGGCATGAAGGATTAATGAATAAAACAGTTGTTAAATAGATATAGAGATAAAGGCAGAAAAATAGAGTATCAAGGATAAATCAAGGTTTAAAGAGGTAGACAGAAGATTAAAGGCTTAAATTGGCAGATTAAAAAAGAAAACATAGTTAAAGACAGAAGAATCAAAGGTTTGAAGAAGTCCGAAAGTGTTAAAAGACAGCCCAATGAATTATAAAGGCTTAAGGCAAAATCAAAGCATTAAAGAAGATTAATTAAAGGCAGATCAAGGCTAAAGGGTCTTAAAAAAACAGTTTAATGATGAAATAAAGGAAAATTACGCCTAAAGATAGCCTCGAATATATCAACAGAAGCAGTTATTCACTTAATAAATCAAACTGCCACCTATGACCTACTTTATGTCCTAAGGGGCAAATTGACAGTTATTACACAGTCAAAATATATTTTAAATTGTCAGAATAGTTAATGTAAAGATGAAGATAAGGCTGCAAAGTCAACATTTTCACCTATTTTATCCCAAGGAAGTAAAGACAGATTTATTACACAGAGGAGTAGTTGAGAGACATTCCTACCTTATGCCTTGCATGGTTTTTTAAGGCTAGGAGTGCATTTACTATGTCATTAATAACATTTTGAACCCTAGATAGTTCCACCTCCTCAATTATAGTATAAATACTGTTGTGGAACTCATTTGTAAGGGTTGGTTGCTAGCATTTGAACTCTTTGCAGTTGTACATAGTCTGGCTAAAGATTAAGAAGAAATTGAAGTTTTGGAAGACAAATGATGTTTTGACATGTTTTGTTAATGAGAAGGCTCTATCATTGGATCCATGAACATGGTTGTTGGTGATGTATTCTGATCTGTTAATGTTATTTCCTGTTTTCTATTTTGTTCCATCATTATATACTTACAGTAGAGTAAAAAGTTTAGGCTAAGAAATGTATCCTAGAAGCACCTTAGACCTGTTTGCTCTTCACTGTCTTTATGTTTTCATTTGCTGAAGGTTTTATTGATTAGTTTGACTGCCTTTCAACCCTCAAGCTTGTTATTTCAGAAATAATTCAAACAGTTGTTCTCAAGATGATCTATGGTTTTCCCTACTTACTTGTTGCCTCTTGAAAACTGTTTATGAAGTCTCCCTTTAAATTACCATTGTTTACAGTCTGCCAAAGAGGTCTGTTTTGATCATACCCTTTGTTCTTGCTGAGATAATTGTTTTGAAGGTCTTTATAGTTGCACTCTTGGATGTCTAGGAGTTCCCTCTTCTATGAATGAATTTATTTGTGAATCTTGAATGTTTTCCTATCCTTAAAAGTGAAATATTTGGATGAAATAGAGGGTTCCTTAACTCCTAGATTTAATTTGAAAAGTTTGTCTTGAGATTGTTATTTGCTGAAGTGTGGTTTCTAGAATTTGTGGTTAGCCCTGTCTATGGAATGCCTCTTCATGTTCAAATGATGTTTTAAGTCCCTTTTTTGAGAAATATATATAATTAAGGATTCTTAACTGCCCTTAGTTCTACTTCTCCTTCTAAATCCTTAATGTCCATTTCATTTTATCCACCAAACTCAAGATCCACTGGCCAAGTTAGATTTGCCCTTTGATATCCCATATCCATTGATTGAGCTTGTTATAACTTCCTCTTGACTCCATTTCCCAATGGATTTGATGTTTCCCCTTTCTATCTATGCTTCCTAGATCCTTCATGTCCAACCAGCCAAACCCAAACAAACAAACTTGCACTTAATAACTAGCCTAAAATCAACCTTTTACAAGCAAACAAGTCATATCTTTGCAAACAATTGAGAGATCCCTCTCTGAGACTAGGAGGGCTAGATCCTAGAGCTCTAAAGCTTGGTTTATATGTTGCCTTGTCATTTGGTTTTCCAATCAGCCAAATCACAGGATCCTAGCAACTTCAAGTACTGTTATTGTTTTCAATCCATTACAACTCCCAGTTATTGATATTGAACACATTCCCCTAGTTGATACTGATTACAAAATAGCAGATCCCATTGTTGAATTTAACCTGCTAGATATCCATCAGTGGTGTTATGAAAAGTCTTTAGATGATCAAGAAGAGGTCAATTTTTGGGAATCCAATTTGCCCAAATATGTTGTCCCATTAACTCACCCATGTCAGGATATTATTAGATTGTGTCAGCAATACTATGTTCCAGATCAAAGAGCCATTGTAAATTCCAATAAAGATGTGCCTTTTACCATTACTGCATAAACAATTAACCAGATGTTGCAACTTTAGCCTGACCCCCAAGCAGTCCCTTTGTCTATAGAGGCCCTCACCAAGCTATATATTGGATTAGATTTTCTTTGGGTCAAACTTGTTACCTTACAAGTTACCCAAACATCCTTCAATGAGGATCTTTTCCTTGGAGTATATCAGGTAGATCCTAAACTTTGATTCAATAAAATTCATGGAATCTAAGAAGAAGATCCAATTTAAACTTAAGAATCAGATAGGGCCATTCATATGCAATCACATGGATGCAGAAAAAGAAGCAGCAATTCAGTTATTGGAATATAAATTTGAATAGAGTTTCCCTTGGAACTATGATGCACAAGGGATCTTGAACAAGCTAAGGGTTAAATGCAAGTTAAAACCCTTTATTCATGAAGCTAAACCAGAAATAGAAAAGTTTTCCAATCAGATTGAATGGACTAAAAACACCTCAATAGATGCAGTGAACAAAGGTAATACTAGTCATACCTTAGAAACTGCAAATCAACCAGAGAATTCCATTAAAAGAGTAAGGGAAGAAGGATTCTATGTGGCAGAGACTACAACAGAAACCAAGTTAAAGATCATATATAACAAAAAACCTAAATTAGATACAACAGGTAAAGGAAAATTGACAATAGATGTTGAGGAAATAGAGCCTTTAAATACCAATATAGATTTTCCAGAAACCAATGTTGCCACTGTGATTATAAATGAGCCAAATGCTAAAAATCAGAATGAAGAACAACTCAATAATGAAGACACGCAGTTAATGGAAATACATCAAAGCATGGAAGCTTCTTCCTCATAAGAAACTGAGGAAAAGGATTTGGATATTAGAGAGAAATATAAGCATATTAGATTGAAGAATGAAGAGATAAATAATAACATTTATTCTCAATATCTCAAATATACTCCTAGTATAAAAAACAAGCTCCTTTCTAATATTTTTGATTATTCTAATCAAAAGCTAATCATGTCAGTGTTGTAGCCCACAGTCAAAACTCCTAAGATAGTGGCTGATTATAAGAAAGTTGATTTGGAGGTCCAGACAAATAAAATCCATGCTCTTGATTAAATTGAGTTCCACAGGAAGATTTCAGAGATGCTCTATTCTACTGTCACAAATAAAGCTATGACTATTCAAAAGCTCCAAAACACCATCTCTAACATGCAAGATCAGATGAAGATGGACAAATCCTCATTATATGCCAAGGATTCAAGGATAAAAGCATTGGAATAGCTAGTTTTATAGGTGGGATATGATTCTACTAATATCAAAGAAGCAAAATTATTGGTGAAAAAGAAAAATGAGGATATAGCAGCCTTGAGGAAACAAATCAAACTTCCTCAAAGTGAGCATCCTCAGAAACAAGAAGTCATACAGGAACAAAATGAAAAAGATGAAATGATGAATTTAATTCTTCATTTGACAGCCCAGGTTAAGGAAATGGAAATACAGATGGAAAAACTTGTCCAAGAAAAGGAGACAGTGAAAGAACCAATGATTCCTACAGTCACTCTAGTTATCACTACAACAATGCCTTCAACTTTAGGTGAAAATTTTGCACCCAAATAACCACTGGCTACTGCAGTGCCAGTGACTTCTGCCACAATATTAGCCACTGAATCTTCTACAACAACAGTATAGCCTACTGATGAGGCCAGCAAAATAGTGAAAGCAATGGAAGAAATGTCTTTAAAGACAAATGAGATTAACATATTGACAAAAACGATTGAAAATATTGAAAAGTCAAATAAATTAGCTCAGGTAAATGCTAAGACACATGAACAAAATGCCAACAGATTGAGTGAAGACTTAAAAAATTTGCGAAAAGAATTAAATTTGAAGGATTAGATATCATACATCAGAAATTACCTTTGTAATAATATCATTGAATCCATCCATGATGTATGGCCTTCAATTTAGGTAATTTTTGAGCGAAGAGAATTATGACTAGCAGCCCAAGTAGAAATTCAAAAGACTCAAACTGATTTAGCTGACAAACCAGAGCAAGCTGTAACGCTAATCAATTTCCTTAACAACAAAAATAGACAGGAGTTGGAAGAGCTCAAAATAACAGATAGAACTGCAACTATCCTAGAAATTAGGAAAGTCACAACAAAGAGAAATTTGATGAGGAAACTTGAAGAAAAGTGTGAAGGCATGAATATTGCCATGACCAAGTTCATGGTTAAGTTCACAAGTTTAAGACAAAAAGGATTTCCTGATATCATGGTTATTAATGATAAATTGATGCCTCAAAATGAGTATGATAAGAAGATAAGAGAATTTGCGATGGAACAGGTAAATAAACCAACAGGTCAAGGCATCCCAACAGGAAAAGTGTTACTTAAGAGTTTTGAAGGTTTATTTTACCTACAACATGAGATCAAACACTTGCTTTTCATCAAGTCAACCTTTGCTAGATATACAGAAGCTCATGAGAACTTTAGGAAATTAAAGAATATTCAAATTCCTAAAAATGAGGATTGGAAAGCACTCACAAATCTACTGTGAAGGATACAAACAAGTAGATGAAAGGAAGACAAAAAATTGTTTTCTAATTTAACAGTCAAAAAAAATTTTCTTTACAGCAGTAAAACAAATTTTTGGTTAAAGAGTATAAGAGTTTAAAGAGTATCAGTGAATAAAGAGTATCCGAGAAAGAGTATCAGACAAGACAGATCAGATTTAAAAAAAATATATCTAAAAGCTAGCAAGGAGGACACCAAGGTAGCCAGCTACTTGTTATCCTCAAACAATTTCTATTTCTTTTGGATAAAATAGGACAACTTACTGATTTATTAAGCAACTGTCTCTATTATTATTGTAAAGATATTTTATTTTCCTAAGATAATTCCTAGAAGTCTTCTAGGATATTTTGTAAAACATTATGTATAAATACTTCATCTTTAGAAGTATTTGGAGTGGAATAAAATTGTTGGGATTGTTATAGTCATTTCTTCTTGGACTTTAAAGCTTTTGTGTGTCAAAACTTCGAGTAGCAGGCTGGATCAAATCAAATTAGCATCATACTTCAGGATTCTTGTGATGAGCTATTTGGAGTGAAGTATTTTCTTCACTTGTCATTGTTTCCTTTCTTTGTTACATGCATCCATTTATGTTTATGCTAAATCTAAATGTATAACTAGGAGTATTACTACAGGATTTGTTAAGAGCACCCTATTTTTAACTAGTTATCATTCATATGTTTTCCTCTGATTTCTAGTGTAGGGAACCCTTAATTTATCCCTCTCTTGTTTTACCTCTTCCTACTACTTATTTTTCTGGATTTAAGGATTCTTAAGTGCCCTTTATCCCGATCATACCACCTCATAAAAACAAATTTCCAAGATCTCCAAGGTTTATCTATCTTGCCCTGAAGACATTTTACCTTTTTTCCCTTGATCCCAGTCCTGTTTTCTTGATTTTGACTCCATAGCCCAGTGGAAAAATAGATTTCCCACTATCCATCCTTTCAAGTGATTTTCCCCACCAAATCTACCAAAACAAAACCAAAGCTGCACTTTCATAACTAGCCTAATAAACACAAATTAAAACAAAGTTAAACTTTAAAGAGAGAGCCCTCTCTCAACCCTAGGAAGGCTAGATCCTAGATTTTGAAGTAGGTTTGTGGTTACCTCTAGAATTCTTTGACTAAAAACCAAAATCACACAACTTGAGAATTACTAGAGTGATAACAATTTCCAGCATTGAGTGAGGGTTTTTTCAAGCCGTTCTTCCACAAGGTTCATGACAAGGTCTTGGAGCATTTAATGATGACTAGGTTATTCATATACATGACACTAATTACACTTATAAATAGAAGACAAACCCTAAATAGACATAAAGAAGAAGGCTATTAACCTATAATAAAATTCTTGCTCATGAAACCCATGAAGTAAGTACAAAAAATACATTTTATTATCTTTGTCTTCTTCTTTAAATAAATTCATAATTACATAGTCAATATGAAGAGCGATCCTATTTACACTTTTCAACACTCCCTCTTAACTAGGGAGGTATTCATATAGGTACATGGTTACTTTCAAACTGAAGAATCTCATAAGAAGAATTGTATTGGTAATCACATCTGTATAACATTATTTCAACCAGCATTGTCTTAGTGCAAGGTCTTGACTAACAACCCCATCTCTCAACGAGACAATGGGATAGAATGATGGCGAGACACATGAGTTATAAAAAACATAGCCATTGTCTCTCCAAGGTACGTTCTCCACTCGGGTGTTCCCAAAGTATGACCTTCTTGGACTATTCTTCTCTTGGGTAGATAGCCATCAAAGAATATCAGTCCTCGACTACTCTTATCTTGAATGCCCTAATACATTCTCAAAGAGTATAGAATGCCAGATGATTACCCAATCCTCCATTCTGTCTTCCCAAGTGAAGAACATAATGATGTGTCTATCTCTCCCTCTCAGCTAAGGAGGACCTATTCCACAAGGGAATGTACTCATTCCTATATAAGGAATGTACCTAAACTCATTCTTACGAATTACCTAGTTTCTTCCAAGTAAGAAACTGATCACCAGGCACCCTCTCAATCAGGGAAATGTAGCAGCAATGGTGAGACACCCAAATTCTCATGAAGAATTCCTCCCCTTGATGTCATGGATTTCGATCTTTGAGGAATCTTCAGCTTTAGCTCCATAGGGCATAGATCATCCATCACTTTCATTCATGAGTCATGTCATCTACCAGAAAATGATTCATATGTCTTTCTTATTTGGTCCACCTTATATGCCATGCTGCTTTCCTTCAAATAATCTCCAAGGATCATATATCCTTTCTCATGATTAGCATCCCTGCACAAATTCATCCAGATAAACATATACATATGAAATTTAAAAATAAAAGTTACCTCAACGATGATATTTCACCATGAAATATTCTTGTAGGCATCAAAATACTTTATTTAGATTGACACATTTCCTAATGATATGTTTTGTCAAGGGTCTTCTTCTTTACCAGATTTATATCACAGTCTACATATCCTCCCAGGAGATATTCTAGTCACATCTTCTTAGCTTCTGGATGATAACTGCCTCTTGACATGGTTGCATTTCATGATATCTTCCTTTCTACACATTTTCATTCCCAGGAACTTACAATTTTCCAATTCCTCATTCATATACAATCACCTCATATTCCATATGAGGATATATATTATGTTGATTTCATTTGTCAATGCACTGAGAGATCCTCCTCCATAGATCATACTTCTAAATATAGAAGTCCATTACCTGCAACCATATGACATGAATTCACAACATCCAATCTCAACACACACACACACACACACACACACACACACACACACATATATATATATATATAATGTTGAGATTGGATTTTGTGCATCATGCTGTAGCAATTTATCTAGAATGAAGAGCTTCATTCCCTTGACTTGCTCCATCAATATGTCATCACATCCCGAAATTTTGTAGCATAGAATTCTTGCTGAAATCATTATGCTTTCTTTCTAATCAGTGAATTCATAGATAACTCCATTAGAAAATTTCAACACCAGTTTCCATGATGACCCTTGATCTTGATGACTGCTTTCTGTTATCACTCTAGTAATTCTCTAAGTTGTGAGATTTTGATTTATAGTTGTAAGAACTCTAGAGGTAACCAAACCTACTTTTAAACTCTAGGATCTAGCCTTCCTAGGGTTCAGAGAGGGCTCTCTCTATAAAATTAATCTTTGTTTGATTTATAAAATATTAGGCTAGTTATGATTGTGAAATTTGGTTTTGATTTGGTTTGGATTGGTGGGAAAAATCACTTAATGAGATGGATAGTGGGAAATATGATTGTCCATTGGGCTAAGGAGTCAAAATTCAAGCGGATAGAGCTAGGATCAAGGTCAAAAAGACAAATGTTTTCAGGGCAAGATAGATAAGCCTTTGAAGATCTTGGAAGGCTGTTTGGTGAAGTGGTGATAAAGAGAAATGAAGGGTTCTTTGATCTGGAAAAAATAAGTAGTAGGTAGAGGTCAAATGAAAGAGGGAGAAATTAAGGGTTCTCCGCTCTGGAAATTAGCAGAAAACATAGAAATGATAAAAAATAAAGACATGGTGCTTTTAACAAATCCTGAAATAATACTCCTAAATTATCATTCAAATTTGGAACACATATATGGATGCATGAAACAAAGAAGATAAACAATTACGAATAGAGGATACTTCACTTCAATAGCTCATCACATGAATCCTGAAATATGATGCTAATTGATATGATCCAGTCTGCTACTCGAAATTTGCAACACAAAAGCCTTCAAGTCCAACAAAAAGGACTATAGAAATCTTCAGCAATTCATTCCACAATAATACTTCTAAAGATGAAGTATTTATACAATATTGTTTACAAAATATCCTAGAATGATTCTAGGAATTATCTAAGGAAAATAGAAATATCTTTACAACAAAATAGAGACAACTGCTTAACAAATCAACAAGCTATCCTATTGATCCAAATAAAATAGAAACTAATTGTGGATAAGGTGTAGTTGGTTGCCTTGGTGTCCTCTTTGCTGGCTCAGATATTTTAAATCTGTTTTGAAATATGATCTCTTTATCTTATACTCTTTTACTCTGATTCCATTTAATCTGATACTCTTTAACGTTTGTAAAACTATTTTACTGCTGTAATAAATTCTGCTTTGGCTGTAAAAATCAGCAAACCGTTTTCTTCCTTTTATCTGCTTTTTTACTTTTCACAGTAAATCAATAAGTGATTTCCAAGATTCCTCATTTGGAATTTGTATCTTCTTTAACTTCCTGAAATTCTCATCTACCTCAGTATATCTGGAAAAAGTTGGTTTTATGACAAACAAATGTCTTATCTCATGTTGCAGATAGAATAAATCTTCAAAACTTCTGAGTAAAACCCTCCCTATTGGAGTGCCTTGTCCACTTGTCTTTTCAACCTGCTCTTTTGCATACTATCTGATTTTCTTATTATAATCCTCCTGAGACATAAGCTTATCATTTATGACCAAAATGTTAGGCAAAATTCTTTGCCTCAAATTTTCAAATTTAACCATAAACTTGGTTATAGTTATGTTCATACTTTCACATTTTTCTTCAAGTAGTTTCATTAGATTCTTCTTTGAGATGACTTTCCTTATTTCAAGGATTGTGTTTGTCCTATCAGTTATTTGTATTTCTTCCAAATCCTGCATGTTTTTATTGCTGAGAAACTTGATCAATTATATGGCTTGCTCAGGTTTAGTACCTAGCTCATCTTTGGTTTTTTGAATTTCTGCTAGTGCTGCTTTTAGTAAATCTCTCTGTTCAAAGATTACCTGAATTGAGAGTCACACATCATTGATGGCTTCATTGATTTTGTTCCATAAATAATTTTTCACATACGATATTGGTTCCTTTAAGGTCAAAACCTTTTGTAGCTTCTTTAGTTCTTCATTTAACCTATTAGCTCTTTGCTCATGATTTTTAGCATTTATTTGAGCTAACTTGTTTGTATTCTCAAGTTTAACAATCATATTTTTCAATCTGTTAATCTCACTTGTCTGAAGTGACATTTCTTCCATGGATTTTACTAGTTTACTGGCCTCATCTGTGGGCTAAGCTACTGTAGTAGATGACTCTGTAGTTGAAGTTGTAGATGATGTCACTGGCACTATAGTAGCCAGTGGTTCTTTGGGTGCCAACTATTCTGCTAGAGTTGAAGGCACAATTGTAGTAACCATAGGAATTACTGAAGGAACTTCTTGTGCTTTTATTGTTTCCCTTTCATGGAAAAGTTTGTCCAATTGAGTCTCCATTTCTTCGATCTATCCTGTTAACTAAAAGGTTAAGTTCATCATATCATCCGTTTGAGTCTGTTCTTGTATTATTTCTTTAGCTTGAGGATGTTCAGTTGATGGAAGTTTAAGCTATTTCCTCAATGCTGCAATGTCCTCATTTTTCTTCTTCACTAACTGCTTTGCTGCTTTCACATTTTTAGGATCATATCCTACTTGGAGAAATAATTCTTCTAAATATTTAATCCTTAGGTATTTAGCATATAATGATGCTTTGTCAAGTTTAATTTGATCTTTCATGTTTATGATTGTGTTCTGAAGTTTTTGAACACTCATAACTTTGGTTGTAATGGTATAATACAACATCTCTGAACTCTGTCTATGAAATTCTATTTGATCAAGTGTAGGAGTTTTCTCTGTTTGTACTTCTAGATAAACCTTTTTGTAGTCTGCAACTGTCTTTGGAGTCTTCACTGTAGGCTGTAACACTAACATGATTAACTTTTTATTTGAGTAATCAAAGGCAGATAAAAGTATGTTTTGTACACTTGGTGTTTGCTTCAAATATTGAGAGTAAATATCATTTTTAATCTCTTCATTCTTTGTCTTGATCTGCTTGTACTTTTCCCTGATATCCAAATCCTTTTTCTCTGCTGTTTGTGAATATGATGCTTCCATGTTTTGTTGTTTCTCTATCAATTGTGCATTTTAATTATTATTCTACCCTTCATTCAAATTCTTTGTAACTGATTCATTTCTAATAACTGTGGCAATATCTGTGTTTGATACTGGGACATCTATGCCTTCAACCTCAATAGTAACTTTTTCTTTGCCAACTGAGTTTAACTTAGGCTTCTTATTATATCTTAATTTGAACGTAGTCTCATTAGTGGTTTCAACAACATAAGAACCTTCTTCTCTGACTCTCTTGGTGGCCTTCTCTGTTTGATCTACAGTTTGTAAAGTGTGACTAGTATCACCTTGCTTTACTGCATCTATTAAAGTGATTTCTACCCACTCAGTCTGATTGACATACTTCTCAATCTTTGGTTTTTTCTCATGAATGTAGGGTGTTAGTTTACACTTAACCCTCATTTTACTCAATATTCCTTGTGGATCATAATTCTAGGAGAAACTCTCTTAAAATTTGTACTCTAATAACTGTTTGGATGCTTCTACTTTGCATCTCTATGATTACAAATGAATGGTCCCACTTGATTCTTCAACTTAAACTGTGCTTTCTTCTTTGCTACTAGGAATTTGATTGAATCATAATTTAAGATTTGCCTGATGTATTCCAAGGAAAAAACCCTCATTGCTACATATTTGGGTAGTTTATAGGGCAACAGATTAGACCCAAAAACTCTGATCTCTGTGTGTTTTTCATAGAACTACCAATATCCAGTCTTGGTCTGCTCTGATAGCTGTAAAATATTCTTCATTTGATCATTGATCCTTGGTTTTTCAGTATTGGTTAACATATTTATCAATGGATGAACAAAGAAGTCTCAAAACACTATATAAGAAAACTATGTGGACTCTTTTCTGATCAAATATGTCCAAAAAATAATTGAAAGTGGATTTCCTTCAATGTCAAGCTTCTTGAGGGTTACTAGAAACTTATTTTCTTTAAAATACAAAAACATATGGAAGAGAAAAGATGTGTATCTAAACACTCCTTCAGTTGGTAATTTAATCAGTTGTTCATGGATATTGTCAGCAATGTACCCAACATAATTGAAGATAACAGATGGAGGTTGTCCTGGTGTGAAATTAGATAGGAAACCTAGGATGGATTCATCTATATGCTCATCTGTGAAGTATCCTAGGATGAATGATAACATGGAAATTACATGCATTGAACATTCTGGAAATTTTGAAGTGGAATATGGAGGATTGATTTGAGGAATTTCCACATGTAAGGGCATGAATATTTGAAGGATCTAGAATCTTTTGGGAAAATCAAGGCCAATGTACAACTTGGTAAGTGCTTATATGGACAAAGGAACTACTTGAGGATCGGGTTTGAGCTGTAACATTTGATTTATGGACTCAATAGTAATTGTAAAAAGTACTTCTTTGTTTTCATTTACTATGGCTCTTTGTTCAGGTACATAATAATTATGACACAATCTAATAATCTCTGGGCATGAATGAGTAACTGGAACAACATATTTGGGCAAGTTTGATTCCCAAATTTGGACTTCTTCCACCTAATCTAAAGACTTTTAAAAAATCTAGTTGTGAAGTTCTAATAGATTGAATTCTACAATGGGGTATGCTTTCTTGTAGTCAACATTTGCTAATGGGGTGTGATCAATATATACAACAGGAGGTTGTAGAGGGTTCACAATGATGGCAGTCTTGGAAGATGCAGCTATAGTAGATTTAGGCATTTGTAAGCTTTTAGGACTACAAAAAAAATCTACTTTTAGGATTTCTGATTACTTCTGTATGATTAAACAATTTACTGAGGTATTTTTGGATTTTGACAGAGGTTATTGGATTTAAAATAGGTAGAATATGGTTCTTTTATTGTATTTTTCCTTCAATTTTTGACTTTCATATGTATTTCAGACTCTCACTGGTTAGAAAACAAGAAACAGGAGTTTCTTGGGTTTTTTCAATGGATATTGGACTGAAAATCATTTGAATTAAGGCATAGAAGGTCAGGTTACCTGCAGAGGATTTATGGGCTTTAATAGGAGTTTTATATTGTCTGGAAACTAAATAAACTCGATATTATCCTTAAAAATGGAGCGCAGTCTAAAAGATGGTTTTTTCAAAAAATTTGATAGGGTTTAGCCTATTTTTTGGACCTTTTTTGAAAGGCTTTCTTGGATAAATTTAAGTTCTGATTGTATTTATTTCTCTATCAAGGTTCTTTTAGATTGATAACAGGCTCGATTTCTTGAAAAATACCGGTTTTAGGCAGGTATAGGTATTTGAAAAATGGCTCCGAGGCATTTTAATAGGTTCCTGGTATCTTCTGGAAGTAATTTAGGACTTCCAACAACCTTCAACAGTAAATGGCAGGATTTTCACTGGTTCTAGGCATATAAACCGTATACAGGCTTCGTTTTCTGAGTTGGAATAGCAAATACGGCTGATAAGTGTAGAAGAAGGGAATAACAATGTTTTTTCAGGGTTTATTAGGCGTTTTAGGGTTAGATTGGCTTGCAATAAATGGCGGTTAAGTCAAGCAATGGGCGGTTTTCGGGCTTCAAAGGCTAGAAACTGCGAGTGGTTATCGCGCAGGTTTGAATCGTAAGTGGTTTCAATCGAATCAAACATGATCCAATCGAAATGAGCCACGTGGAGGAGGGAGGAAAAGGCTAAACAACCTATTTCGCGTAGAAAGGGAAAGTGTTGATATCGCACAACTTTATTTGCGATATGGGTTTTCAATCGTTGGAACAGGAAGCTTGAGTGTGAACGACGAAGATTTAATTTGGAAGATGCTCGGCATTCAAAGTGGGTCTGGGGTTCGGTATATGCGGCGGGATGATCTATAACATTATAAATATAAACTTATAACGCATAAAACCTTATGTTATATGATAGGTGGAGGGGTAGATTCATATATGTTTTAATTAAAACATTTAACAAATGTTTCAACCAATTACGCTGTTGTGCATATGTTTATTGATATGGTATAAAATACCTTTTAACAGGTGTTTTAAAACCATAGGGGCGGGAGATATTTTTTTATTTTTGATATGTTTAAACCAATGGGAATAAAGGGCGGGGATTATTTTCGTCACATTGGATAATTTAACATAGGTTTAAACTTTAAATAAGTGGGTTTTGGGAATTATTTACATAAAAATGATTTAATAATATATATGGGAGGGTATAAAATAGGGAGTTAATAAATATAAGTTAGAAATTAATATGAAAATAAAGGTGTAATGTAGGAAAGAATTAAAATACAAAATTTAAAACTAAGTAAAGTGTAAAAATAGGCCTTTAAGCATAGTTTGTCCCATTTTGATTTTTTACATATAGACTTAGGATAAAAATGCATTTTATGGGTTTTTGAATGTTTTTGAATGAAAATGAAATTAATCAAGTAGGGTTTTTACTTTTACTAAGAAAAAGAGGTGTTTTTACTTAGGAAAAGGGATTCATGACTTTGGAAAAGAGTAAATATGCTGATGAAGTGGGTTTTATGTAGGGAATTCAATATTTTTGACCAATCAGTTATTGAGCCTTGGGTTTGGTCCCAACAGAAGTCAGAGAAATGCTCTGAGCCTCTTTAACTAAAGGTTTAGAATATTGAATCATTGTGGGGTGTTAGGGTCCTATAAGTATAGGATTCATAATTTGGAATTGACTTATGATAGTCTTGTAAAATATGTACATACCTTGATTTCTGCAAGTTGTTTTCCCATATTTTGTAAAAAAATAAAAAAATAGAAAATAAAAAAGAGGGTAAAAGTCCTAAAAGAAAGATCAAAGGACTTAGAAAAAATATGGACCCCAAAAGAAAAAAGAAATAAAACATGAAAGTGTGCAAATCCAAATGCCACTACTTTTTACTTTGTTACTGATGATTATGGCAGAGTGTCAATAAATGCCATAATCCATGATGAGTTAAACTATGTAAACTTGACTTGTCATGATTTCAATTTTATTGTTGTAGAATAGTGAATAAAGATTAGTCAGACAATTTAATCATGACTAATCAGTAGATAGGTAGAGAATAAAGAGGAGCTCATCAGTTTAATTTGAGCCCTCGGATGATATAAGGTAGATTTAGATATTTTTTATGCTTTCAAAAGAATAAAATTTTTCAAGGTAGCAAGCTCAAATGCACCTGCAAAATGGAAGGAAAAAATGTTAGATTAAAGTTGGGTAGGTAGAAAGAAGTGGGAAAAGCATGTAAATATTCATCACCAGGCAAATAATCACTAATTTCCCCTCCCTATAGTTATTCTACATTCTAGACTTTCAGTCAAAGAGGCTCAGAGCATTTCTCTGACTTTTGTTGGGACCGGACCCAAGGCTCGATGACTGATAAGTTAAAAGTGTTGAATTCCTGTATTAAATCCCTAATTATCATCATTTACCCTTCATACACGCATTACTATTCAATTTCATAAGTAAGCACCTTTTTTACTTAATGAAATGTGAAATTCCCCATTTGACTAACTCCCTTCATTCATAAAAGCATAAAATCCTCCAAAAGCATTATATCCTAAGTTAAAAGTGTTGAAATTATAAATGATAAAAGCTTTGCTTTGATATTTTCACTTTACTTAGTCATGTAATTGTATTTTTGGTGTATTTCATTGTCCCTTGTCATATTAACTTCTAATTTATATATTAAATCCATAAAAATCACCTTTTCCTATTAATATAATTCCCTTTATATTAATACCCTTTAAACCCACTATTTTTAGCTTTTATGTTAAAATAATTATCCACATGTGGAAATAAAGAGTCCAAATTACAACCCCTTTGGCATAAAATTAGAAATATGTAAATATCCCGCCCCCCTATAGTTATTAAGCCCCCATGGTTTGATAAACTATATAATACTTTGTAAATAAATGTTTCTATCCCCGCATTAAACGAATAACCCAAGGTTTATTTGCAAAAGAACTAAAGCTTATACCATGTTTCGCATTGGCTTTCTCCTTTGTATTTTCAGCTATATATTAGCCTCACGTTATACATAGTTTAACCCAAGTTAAAACCCACTTAACCCGCCTCACGCACCCTGACATACATATAAACCTTTGTTATCATACCATATAGCCCTGCTTATATACCTAACCCTTTATTTTTCACATAAGAACTTTGGTTAAAATGTATATTATACAAAGGTTTTTATAACATTTTCCATTCGCCACCACGAACATAGACCCCAGTCCCACCACCATTTTGACCACAACTTTCCTTTTAATCCTGACCGTTCACTCCGATCATCTAGATCCAACACCTGACGATGAGTTTCGCGCTCGAAACATAAACGATGATTTGAAGCCAAAAGCAGAGCGAAATAGGCTGTTTTGATGAATCCGCCTCCCATGACGTGGCAAGTTTTTATTGGATCACACTCGTTTCAATAGAAACTGCTTACCACCATAACTCAACGCAAAAACTGTTGACGGTTTCACATCCAAACCACTCCCGCCTTTTTGATAAGATCTGCATTGAATGCATTAATGATAATTAAAAATCAAAGGTTAAAACCTTTGTTATAAAAATTCATGTGTTATTTGTGTATTCATCCGTGCCTGACTGTTATTTGAGCCTTCAACTGTGTTTTAAACCTTTCATTCCCATTTCAAGACTATTTTCACCGCAGATTTCCATATTTAAGACCAGAATACACTTGTTCTGCTCCAAAAAATCGAAATAAAGCTCAAATTCAACCCCAGAAGTATTCAAAAGCCCTTTAGACAATTAAAATACCTGCAAAAAAGGTATTTTTCCCAAATCAAACCTGCAATTTCAAAATTTTTAGCCTTTTGTGAACAAGTTGAACTTTAAATTGAGATTTTATCCATAAAGATTGCCCGAAAATGCTTAAAAACAGGGCAAATCCTCACAAAATTTCTCCAGAAATTACTATTGCCTGAAAAGCCTCTTTTTTAAAGCCAAATCTTCAGTTTAAACCCCTGAAAATCAATTCCACAGCTCAAAAAAGTTTTAAAAACTACAAATTACCTGCAAAAAAATCTCTTTTATTCAAAAAACCCTTGTTTTATGTCTTAAACCAGTTTTACCCATCCCAGATTCCTAATTGAGCACTGAAGCATCCACTGTCATCATATTTTCTTATAAAATTGCTCAATTACCCTCTGTTTCAACAAATCCAACTACTGCAAATTGTTTAATCTTGCTTTAGTTATTTAAAAATGACCAAGAAACAAATAACACCTAAAGCTGAAGGCTCTAGGCCTGTTAAACCTGGAGGATCCAAACCTCCTAAGTATGAAGCAGCAAAAGCCCTAAAATCCACTCCTGCACTCACTGCAAAAACCACTATGTCTGTCAATCCCCTTCAGCCACCAGTACCTAATGAAGAAATCATCCCCTTGACTGATTTGGATTATAAAATTGCAGACCCTATAGTAGAATTCAATCTATTAGAGGTTCACAATTGGTGTTATGAAAAATTCCTAGATAAAGATGACATGCCTATTTGGGAGACAAATTTACCCAAATATGTAGTCCCATTAACACACCCTAGTCAAGACCTGATAAGATTGTGCCAAAAGTACTATGTTCTAGACCAAAAAGAAATTGTAAATGTTGATAGGGAGATTCTATTTTCTATCACTGCAGAGTCTATAAATGAAATGTTACAACTACAGTTTGACCCTAAGGTAGTCCCCCTATCCATTGAAGAATTAACTCAGTTATATTTGGGATTAAATTTCCCTAAGAGATTTATGATTTTCCAGAACTTTATGCCATCTCATGTGGACATTCCAAAGCTAAATCCTCCTTACTCCACTTCCAAATTTCCTGAAGGGTCCAGACATGTGATATCAATGCTTTCTTTCATTCTAGGATACTTCACAGATGAATTCACTAATGAATCCATCCTTGGTTTTTTATCTACATTATCTCCTGGTCAGCCTCCTGAAATAATCTTTGACTATGCCATATTTATAACTGATAGTATCCATTATCAATTGACCAAACTACCCACTGAAGGGGTGTTCAAATATTCATCATACTTATTTCACTTGTTCTTGTATTTTCAATGTGACAAGTTTCCAATGGCATTACAAAAAATGGATTTAGAGGGCCAGCCTCTATCCATTGTTTTCTGGACCATTTTACTGAGGAAAGAAAGCAGTGAGTTCAGTTTTACATACTTTTCAGATTTGTTTCTCCAACCAGCAATGATTTTACTATACAAGGCATAACAGCCCAGGATAAATGAAGAAATGAAGAAAATCTTGCAGTTAGCAGAACAGTGTAAAATGGGAGATTGGTTTTTATATGAGAAACACACAGAATTGAGAATTTTTGGATCTAATCTCCAACCTTACAAATTACCCAAGTAATTGACTATCAGAGTCTTTTCTTTAGAATATTTAAGACGGGTTTTGAATTCTGATGCCATCAATTTTATGGCTTCCAAAAATAAAACCCAATTCAAATTAAAGAATCAGATTGGTCCTTTCATTGTGAATAATAGAGATGCTGATAAGGAGATAGAAAAAAGATTGTCAAAGCTAAAATTTCAGGTATGTTTCCCTTGGAATTATGATCCCCAAGGTCTTCTAAGCAGTATAAGGGTTAAATGTAAACTACCTCCTTTCATACATGAATCTAAGCCAGATATTGAAAAACATGCAAATCAGACAGAATAGAGAGCAAACACTTTGATAGATAAAACTACCAATGAACAACCAACAGGAAAAATGGATACCACACTTGCCATGGTAACTTCAAAACAACCAGAATCTTCAAATAAAAGAATCAGAGATGATGGATCATACACATCAAAGACTACTACAGAGACTAAATTCAAGCTCATCTACAACAAAAGGCCCAAGCTCACTACTATTGAAAAAGAAAAAGTTATTGATGTTGAAGATACAAATGAGTCTGAGGTAAACAATAATGGGGCTACAGTAATAATAAATGAAACTCTTGCAGACATAAATAAAGATCAAACAATAGGTGAACAAGATACTTAGATGATTGAAAGACAGAAAAATATGGAGGCTTCTTCCTCACAAACAGTGGAGGAAAAAGACCTAGACATCAAAGAAAGGTACAAACTAATCAAACAAAAGAATGAAGAGATCAAAAGTGAGATTTACTCTCAATTTCTTAAACAAAAGCCAGGGAATCAGAACAGGCTACTTACAGCATTTGACTACTCCACAAATAAAATGATCATGTCATATCTGCAACCAAATACTTCAACACCTAAGACAGTGGCAGACTAAAAAAAGTTTGAGTTTGAAGTAGATACAGAAAATGTGCATGAATTAGACCAAATATAATTCCATAGACATAGCTCTGAGATTTTATATTCTATTGTGGTAACAAAGGCTATGAGTGCTACAAAATTGTAGAATACCATTATTAACATGCAGGATCAAATGAAGCTGGAAAAATGCTCTTTGTATGCTAAAGATCTAAGGATTAAAGCCTTAGAAGACGTAATTTTGCAGGTGGGAGTTGATCCTTCTGATGTTCCAGCAGTAGAGATATTAATTAAAAACAAAAATGAAGACATTGCAGCTTTGAGGAAACAGTTGAAGCTTCCTCAAAGTGAACACCCTCAAACTAAAGAAATTCTTCAAGAATAGATAGAAAAAGAAGACATGATGCAGTTGATTGTCAAACTAATTGCTCAAATCAAAGAAATGGAAACACAATTGGATCAACTTATGAAAGAGAAAGAAACTTTCAAATACACTGAAGCTCCAATTATCCCCTTAGTCATACTAGTAATTACTACAGTTGTAGCCTCTACATTGGGAGAAACATTAGCACCTAATGTGCCATTGGCAACTGCAGTGCCAGTGCATTCAGGTACAACATCAGCAACAGATTCTTCAACTACACAAGTACAACACACATATGATGTAGGGCATATACTAAAAGCTATGGAAGAATTATCACTAAAAAACAATGAAATTAATAGTTTGAAAAAGATGATTCAGAATATGGAAGTTTCCAACAAAACAACATTAATCAATGCCAACAATTATGAGCAAAGGGCCAAAATACTTGAAGATCAAATCAAAAGCCTTCAAAAAGACTTGAGTTTTACTGCACAATTTTCTTACATAAGAAATTACCTATGGACCAATATAATTGAGGCTATACATCTTCAGTGGTCATCAATCCAGATCATATATGAACAGAGAGACTTGCTCCTAGCAGCTCAAGTTGAAATTCAAAAGACAAAAGAAGAACTAGCAGATAAACCAACACAAGCATTGAAGCTAATCACTTTCTTGAATGGTAAAAATAGAGCAGAGTTAGAAGAATTGCAGATACAGGATAGGACAGAGACCATTTTGTAGATCAAGAAGGTTCTGACAAAGATAAATCTAATGAACACTTTAGAGGAAAAGTGTGATGCTATGAATATTTCAATAACCAAATTCTTCACAAAATACACTATGCTAAGACAAGATGGTATTCCAGATATTCATGTCTTCAATTAGAAATTGATGAACCAAAAAGAGTATGACAAGAAGATAAGGGATTATGCAAAAGAACAAGTCAACAAGCCACTGCCACAGGGCTCTCCCACAGGAAAGGTTATTCTTCAATATATTGAAGACTTGTTTTTTCTTCAAAATGAAATCAAGCATCTGTTTGTCTTTAAGCCGAATTTTTCCAAGTATACAGATGATGATGATAACTTCAGGAAGCTTAAAAATGTAAAAATACCAAATGCAGAACAATGGCAGGCTTTTACATACTTGATATAGCAGTGAAAAAGGGAAAATAGTGAGGAAAATACAAGTGAAACAGTGAAACAGAAAAATAAAATAGTCATTTGATTTTTACTGCTGGAAATGTTCTTTTTACAGTAGTAAAAGAGTAAATAAATAGAGTCAAAGTGTATCAGGATGAAATTACAATGTGAAAGTGTATCAGGGGAAAGAGTTTCAGTCAAAACAACTCCAATAAAGATATTTTCCAATTTTCCAGCAAGCAGGACAGCTAGCCAATAAAGGTTGCTTGATTAGTTTAAGTTGTTCTATATTTTTTGGATAAGAGGATAGCTTGCTAAAATTTTAAGCAACTATCCCTCTTTATATGTAAAGATATTTTATATTTCCTAGAGTTATTCCTAGATCTCTCTAGGATATTTTGTATAAATACTTCTGTCTTTGAAGTGTTGAGTGTGGAATAAAATTGCTAAGATTAATATAGAATTTTACTGATACATTAGAGGCTCTCATGTGTTGAATTCAAAGTAGAAAATTGGACAAAGCTAAAGTGGCATCATAAATCAGGATTCATGCGATAAGTTGAAGAGTGAAGTACATCTCTTCTTGTCATTATTTCTTTTCTGAGTTTCATGCAATTCATTATGTGTTTGTTCTTTCTTAATGAGTAACTAGGAATATTACTTCATGACTAGATTATGGCTCCCTCTCTTAACTAAGTTACCATTTAGATGTTTTCAACTGATTTCCGGTGTTAGGAATTCTTAACTGCTCCTAATCCCGTTTGACTTCTGCCTCCTTCCTCTATTGTCCAGATCAAAGGATCCTTCATTGCCCTTTGTCCTGACTACACCATTTCATCAAAAACATTTTACCCAAAGCTCTGAGGGTTATCTATCTTTCCCTAACTATATTTGCATCCTTTTGGCCTTGCCTTCTAGTACTGCTATCTAGAATTAGACTCCATTAGCCCAATGGTCAAGTAGATTTCTCCCTAGTTTACCTTTAAGTGATTTTTTCCCACCAAACCAATTCAAAACCAAAACCAATTGTTCTATCATAACTAGCCTAAAACACTAAGCAAAAAAAAAGTTAAATCATAAAGAGAGAGCCCTCTCTGAAATTTAGGAAGGCTAGATCCTAAATTTCCAAAGTAGGTTTGTGGTTGCCCCTAGTTTTCTTAAACTAAAAACCAAAAGCCCACAACTTTGAGAAATTATTACGGTGATAACATGGGGGATGGGAAATTAGTAATTTTTGCCCAAATGATGCTTTATTACATGTTTTGCACAACTGCTTTCGACCTACCCATAATTATTTCTAACATTTTTACTTTATTTTCATGGGTGCATTTAAGCTTGCAACCCTAAATCCATTTTTCTTTCAAATCATAAAAACTATCTAATTCTAACCTTATTTCATCCGAGGGCTCAGATTAAACTATTGAGTTCCTCATTTATTCTCTAAATATCTACTGATTTTTCAAGTTTAAACTATTTGACATATCTTTATTCTCTATCAAAAACATGAAATTCAAATTATGAAAAGTTAAGATTAAATTGTTTAACTGATCATGGATTATGACATTTATTGAAAATCTTCACATAATCATTATTCTTGCAGTAAAAGTAAATAGTAGTGGCATTTTGACTTGCTCACTTTCATGTCTTATTTTATCTCTTTTTTCTTTTGGGGTCTATGTTTTTTTTAAGTCCTTTGATATTTCTTTTAGGACTTTTACCCTCTTTTAACTTTTTTTATTATTTTTCATTTTCAAAATATGGGAAAACAACTTGCAGAAAGAAAGGTATGTACATATTTACAAGACTATCAAAATAAATTCAAAAGTTATGAACCCTATTATTATAGGACTATAATAGTGGCTCCACATGGGGATGGCATTTCCTGGTGAAATGTCAAGAACTTTGAGACTAGTAGCCTTTGAATTTTGACTGTGATGACCTTGTAAGTATCTTCTGATCTCTGCAATTATTCATACTTATGATATTTTACCTCTCAAAGCTTAGGGCCTTCTCTTCGGGCTTCAAATTTGTTTGTGTTATCACTATTAAAATTTTCTAAACTTGGTCAGTTTATGCTTGCTCCTAAGTCATGGTATTAGATAGTGTTTGAGTCATTTTTATGTTTTACAGGGTCTAAGCCATAGGTTACAAGTCTCATTTCATCACCAAATAAAGTTCATAAACCTTTCTTTACTCCTTAGAAGTCTTATACCACATTTTGAAAACCATATTTTAAGTTTTTTTTGAATAAGCCATGAAACCACGTTTTCGTAGTGCGCTCAGTGTAAAAAACTTCTTCTACGCTACGAAAACGCTGGTCTTTTCGTAGCACAAAATCCCAAAATCACATTACCAGTGCTACGAAATCAGGGATTCGAAATTTTTCGGTTTAGCTGTCACATCCATCAATTTTGGTTAAATTTTCATGATTACATGTCAGTCCACGAATCCTCCCTCACGCATGCAACCATCCAAAGCAATTATGAAATCATTATGAGATTTTTTAGGGGTCATTTGTCATTGGTCCTTTTCAAATTTGAAAAAAGGTTGGTTATCATCGATTTTGTCTCATGCAAAGAAAACACTACATGCATATCTATTGTTTGAAAGAGAAGCTCATGATAAGAAACCAGAGATTTCCTTAAGTTTTCAAGTGAGGCGGAATTTCAATCAAGCGAGGCTGAACCTAATTTATGTTATGTCCGCAGTTTCGATACTTTCTAATCAAGTGAGTTTGAAAATAATTGCTGGCTGAAGCAGGATTTCTAATCAAGCGAGGCTGAACCAAATTTTCAAGCGAGCCAGTTCATCCAACAAGGAGGTCTATTATAGGTTTGCTGAAGGCATAGGGTTTTTAGGAGGAAGATGACAGAAGAAAAGAGAAATCACAGGTCTGGTCATTGTCTGAGAACAGAACCTGAAGGTTTAGAATCTCTCACAAGAGATAAATCTGTTGAACTAGCCTTCAAGAAGGTAGGGTGTTGGAGGTTCTGCGAAAAACTTCAAGGAGGGCATAATCAGGTTACCAAAGAGTTCACTATTAACTTCACAGGGTCAAACACAAAGGTTGGTTTTCTCAATTTACCAATTTCTCCTGAAGTTATATCAGCAGTCACAAAAATTCCAAGGGGGGAAGATAGATGGTTCAAGAATTTTAGGTTTGAAATGCAACCTTGAAAAATATTTTTGAAACCAGAGTTTATGGATACTAATTTGAACAAAGCTGTGCCAAGAAGTTATGTCAAGGATGCATTTTCCAATCTGCTCTACAACATCCAAAGGTACTTCACCTGCGAAGGGAGATACCACAAGGTGTACACTTACCACTTTAAACTCTTATTACATTTCATAGGAATAATCTCTCTAGAATTACCTTTCTTTCTATTTTGAACTCTGGCAAAGATGGTAGGCAAAGTACAGATGAAAACTCAGGTATGTGAAACCTCATTATTTCATCATGGTCTAGTCAAGTTAATAGTTTTGCATGAGCTTCTGAAAGTGAATAGAGAATGGTATGAATTTCTCTTTTTGAGTGGAATAGGGGTTGAAGGAACAAGTGCTAGCCCTCAAGTCAAAGAAACATCTCCATCAAATACTACTGAACCTGCAGAAACAAAATCAAGGAGGTTTTTCAAGCTTAAGCCCAGGGAACAAGTTAAGGAACCAATGATAAACACATCACTGAATATCCAAAGGACTCATCAATCTGCACATAAGAAGAGAACTCATGTCAAAGAGATAATTCAGGAACAATCAACTAGTAAAAAAACTCAAAAGAAGTCGACTAGGAGTGAAAGGTCAAACGATAAGGGTAAGGCTGTGGTCACAAATGAAAACTTGGACTTAAGAGGTGACTTGAATGATATATTACAAGCTATTGACATTGAAGAGTCTCCCCTGGTTCAAGCAGATTTCATCAAACTGGATACAAGTGGAAAATCAAAGAAATTGAAAACATCCAAAAAATTAGATTTTGAGGATGAAGTGTCAGAGTTTTTCTTTAAGCCTAGAAAACCCTTGACTAGGCATTCTAAGAAATTTTTGCAGCCAGACATGGAGATAGACCAAACAGGAGGTGAGGATGCAAATTTTTTTGAAGAACCCATAAATATATCATCTCAAATGCTTGAAGAAGACAGAAACAAAGTTTTTAATACTTAGAGAGAAAAGAGTAGTTACGAGGAGGTTAAAGACAAACTCAGACTTGCAAACATTGAAATTGATAAATTGAAGAAGAAAGTGAGAATGCATGTTGTAGAAAGGTCAAACTTTGAGAGGTTGAAAGGTCTGTGGGAGCTAGAAAAGGTTTCAAACATTGAGTCAATCAGCAGTGAGGATCAATTCTACATATGGACCGTCCCTGCAATCAAGGAAGAAAAGTTCATAAGGATGGTTAATACCAAAATAAGAGCTAATAATAGAAGGCTTAAAAGGCAGGTTGAATATCTTGAAATACAGCTAGCAAAGCCTGAAGATCAACCACAACAAAAATGAGTGTAAACAGTAAGTGACATCTCCTAACACATTTTTGGAGTTATGTGGAAAGATTTGATTTTTGAAAGCAGTTCAGAGTTAATTTTTGTTGATTACGAGAGCTTATATATAACTGGAAGGATGGAAGTAAAGGTTTGAAACTTAAAATTTTGGAAAAAGCTGTGAAAAGATAGACATGGCAGTTTCGTAGCGCGCTACGAAACTGCTATAGGTGTCATGCACAGCAGTTTGAACAATTTTGCAAGGTTTGAAAGGGAGAAAAGGATTGGTTTTTAAACCTTGATCCTGCTAAAGAACGTATAAAGATCACAAGTGAAGATCCAATGGAAAAACACAGAAAAATGAAGGTTCCAAGTGAAGTTTTCAAAGGTAAATTTTTGCGCTACGAAAACATCAGACAGTTTAGTAGCGCAGCAATGTTAACAGTTTTGGCACTCCTTCAAAAAGTTTGGTTTGAGCACAGCTGGAAGGGCGAAGTCACATGAGTTTAATAAGACATTTCCACATGGTTTTGAGCACAGGTTGGTCAGCAGATGGTTTGAAGAAACGTAAATGAAGCACTATATCTATTTTGTAGGGAGCATGTTCCTATCTTTCAGGGCAGATAAGAGGAAAATCAATACAGTCTAATAGCAAGGAGATGGACATCATCAAGGTCAAAGTTTAGGAGGAGAAGCTGTCAGATAGAATATTTAATGTTTAGATAAGGTTGTTAAGTTATAATAAAGAATTTTAATCCTAATTGTATCAGGACTCTAGAACAGACTGTTTAACTGTCAGATGTAATTAAAAGTTTGTTTTAGCAGTTGATAGGTGTCAAGCTAGCAAATTCGAATTTTTCTCAAGTGTTTGGAGAGAATCCAAGAATGTAATGATGACTCTATAAGAGACAAGAAGTCGAATTGCATAGGGTTGGAAATTTTCACTAACAAGCATACTGTTTTGTTATAGCAGAAACTGTGATTTTATATTAATACAAAGATATTGGTTTCATCACTCAGGATTCAGAAAGGGTTATTGATGTTTGATATTCTCATGGTTTTCCTTTTTCAATTAATTTTAGTGGCATGAATGTATGTTACTTATAATTCATTGAAGGTGCTCTAACTTCCTTCATATGTTCATGAACTGTGTTTATTTTCTGTCCTACTGTTCTGTTGATGCATCTAAACCCTAAAATGCCCTGATTTCCATATGAAGTTGATACTCATGTTTTGTGAAAACACACTTGACTCCATAAGCCCAATAGATGTTTGTTGATTAGCAGTACAACCAATTATCTATTTTTATCCATTTTACTCATAGATTTATCCATCTAATCCTTATTTAAAAATCATAAACCCATTGAGAGAGCCCTCTCAGGTTGAGGAGGCTAAGCCTCAACTAAAAGTCTAGTTTGAAATAGTTACTCAGAGTCTTCTTGATCAGCAGCCTATCAGGGTCTGATTTTAAGATAACATTTTGGTGCATCTGTCGGGAGCCTGAAGATTAATCATTCCTGAAATCAAGAAAGATGAACTTCTGAAGGTAGTAGGAGCTCAGAAAGTTTTTCGATGCTGCAATCTACCTTGGTGACTCCATACATTTTCAAAGTTTAAAGGTGGCTTCGAGAAGGAGATATACACGAAGCAATCCTAATCCCAATCCACCTACCGCTGTGGACAATCCAAACACTATTTCAAGAGCCATTCAAAGAATTTCAGAAATATCAGGTACTCCATCTCATTCAAAAATTTTCTCCTTTGAAATATTAAGAAGTCCTGAAGACAAAAGAGTTGATGTTAAAATTCATGAAGTTTTTTTTATGTCAGAAAGTGAAAAGGAATTCATATATATTATTTTAGACTTGCAAAGGAGGGGAATTGACACTTCAGCCTTAGTAACCCAAGAGGACAAAGAAGAATTTTGGGAAGTTGTTACTTCTGAGCTGTTCTTAGAAAAAGAGTCTCTGGATAGAATTAAAGAAACTGATCCTTTTGAAGTCCTACTAAAATCCAAAGCTGGTTTGCCCCTTCCAAATTGGAGCTCAATTGTTAGTGGCTTTCAGAAACCAAGTAGTCCTCCTCATATTAGTTCTTCATCTTCTATTTCTGTCATTCCTAAAACTACTTTTCATCTCTCAAGCATGGCTACTCCTGCTAGGTATGAACCACTCGTACTCCCTGCTATTTTGCATGACCTTCCTAGTAAATATGCTGCTAGGATTCCTACTTCGGGTAGTGATGAGGAAATTTCAGCAGAGGAATTTGTAGACAGATTTAATGATTTTATAGATAGGGAAGAAGTTGATGATGAGGATGTGAAGTCAAGGTTATTTGCACACAATTTTATTGGTGAAGTTAGAAAATGGTTTAAGGCCCTTGCATCAGGAAGCATTAGAAATTGGGATGAATTTGAATATAAATTCTTAAAGAAATGGGGAAACAGAACCAATCCAGTTCAAGCACTTACTAAATATAACAACCTTAGAAGGGCAGTGGATGAAGCATTTGATTATGACTTTTATATCTTGTTGAGGGAAAGAGAATCACCTTCACTTTCTGAAATGCAAAGTGATGTAGTTAAGGCTGAAGTAAACATGATAGCTACTAAAAATTCAAAAATGGGAAAAACTAAATTGAAAGAAGAGGAAAAACCATCCACCTCAACTTCTGAAGACAAATTTGATTCAATGATGAAAACTATGGAGAATTTGATGGATAGGTTAGCTCTTGAAAACACTTCAGCTCCTCCTATGCAACATGAACCTCAGTTTAGAAATCCCCAATTCAAGAGACCTCAGAATCAGCAAAGGCCAAGAGAAAATAGAAATCAGCAGACTGATCCTCTAGTGAGACCTCCCTTTCAGCAGAATTTGGTAGATGAAGAAGATGAACCTGAAATTCCTGAAGAATCCATCCATTGCCTTGATGAAGAAATGTCGGGAATTTTCTTGACTAAGGAAGAACATGATGAGTCAGATTTGGCTAACCAAGAGGGAGAATCATCAGATTATTTCAAGGGATATCATCATGCCATTTTTGAGATGCAAAAGCAGTATAATCTCAGAAATAGAAATGTTCCTATCACTGCAAGAAAAACACAGCCCAAGAAAGATGCTCCGACAGTTGTTGAAGCTATAAATGATAGCTCAAAGGCGGCTGAAGGTAAAAAGGATACTCCACTTGGTAAGAAAGACACTCAACATCCTCCTATCAAAGAAGCTGAATTTTTTTTTTTTATGTTTTTAGCCTTGAGAATGAAATTTCAAAGATTAAAATATCAGTCCCGTTTAGCGAGATTCTCAAGGTAAATGAATATAGAAGCAAGATTGTCAAATTGTTAAATTCACAACCAGGAGTTGCTGATATTTTGAATGTTCAAGAAGATAATCCTACTATATATTTGGGTCCAAGGATAGAAGATGAACAAAATGAAGAGTTCCTCCTTTTTATGTAAGCATTAGTATTCATGATATGACTTTACATAATGCTATGCTGGATTTCGGGGCTTCACATAACCTTATGCCCAAAGTAATCATGGAAAGGATGGGATTAAAAATCACAAGACCATATAAGGATTTGTTTTCTTTTGATTCAAAGAGAGTTCAATGTATTGGTCTAATCAAGGATATTGTTGTTGGTATAATGCAAATCCCAGCAAAGACAATTGTTGTGGACATTGTTGTGGCTGATGTTCCTCCAAAGTTTGGTATGCTATTGTCAAGATCATGGGCAGCGAAAATCAAAGGCACAATGCATATGGATCTTACCTACACTACTATTCCAGTTTTTGGTGAACAAAGAAGCTTGTATCGGGAGACTAGAATGGCTTACATGGTAAGTGGAAAAGATAAGCCTCAAAATTTTCCTATTTATGCCTTTGATACCGAGTTGGGATCTGGCATTATTTTTAATGAGTCAGTTGATAGTGTTGATGAAGAAATAAGAGAAGAAAATCAACAACTAAATGACAAGCAGATGGAAGAATGGTGGTCATTGTACTTTGATGGATCGGATCAGTAGGAAAAGAGGGGGCAGGAGCAGGGATTTGGATTACAAGTCCAACTGATGAGAGTAAGTTCTTATCTTACAAACTAAATTTTAATTGCACAAACAACATGGTTGAATATGAGTCCTTGATTTTGGGTCTAGATCTTCTTTAAAAAATGAAGGTTCGAAATATCTCTATTTTTGGAGATTCTGAATTGGTTATTAGACAGGTTGAAGGTGTTTATCAAACAAAGGATGTAAGGATGAGAGCTTACAGAAATTTAGTCTTAGACATGTTGGAGAATTTTCAGTCTTATTCCTTCATAGTCAAAACTAGAGATCAAAACTCTATTGTTGATTCTCTTGTTGTCTCCGCAAGTCTTTTCATCATTCCTATGCATTCAAATGAAAAATATGAGATTGAATTTTGTCATAGACCAGCCATACCAGACAATATCACAAACTGGAAAGTTTTTGAAGATGATCAGCAGGTAAAGAATTTTATTGAGCTGAAAGAAAAAATTGAAAATACACATGTAGATAGGAAAAATCTGTTTGTTGAGTCTAAAGGAAATTCTGAAGTTTTTCAATTGAAGAATAATGCAATACCAAAGGGTCTTATTCCTCTTGAGAAGCTTTTTTATCATAATGATGTTTTTAAAGCACCAAAATTACAAGCTGATGAAGAGGAAGTAGAGAGCTATAATCTTGGTACATTAGCTTTGCCTAAAATGATAAAAATTTCAAAGTTTCTTTCCTCTGATATGAAATTCAAATATATTGAGATGATGAGGAGGTTTATGTATGTTTTTTCTTGGATTTATGCTGATTTAAAGCAATATGATCCTTCCATTATTCAGCATACTATTCCTATTAAAGACAATGAGAAACCATTCAAACAGAAGTTGAGGAGAATTAACCCCCTTCTCGGGCCATTGATTGAAAGGGAGATCAAGAAACTCTTTGATGCAAAAATCATTGTCCCAATTAGATTCTCCAATTGGCTTGCAAATTTGGTACCGGTTAGAAAGAAGAATGGAGAAATTAGAATTTGTATTGACTTCAAAAATTTGAACAAAGCATCGTTAAAGGACAACTATCCTCTTCCCAAGATGGATACAATTCTGCAAAATATTGTTGGTTCTCAAATAATTTCAATGCTTGATGGTTTTTCATGTTATAACCAGATTCTTGTACATCTGGATGATTAGGAGAAAACAACTTTCACAACACCATGGGGTACATTCATGTACGCCAAGATGCCTTTTGGTCTCATGAATGCAGGAGCTACTTTCCAAAGAGCAATGGACATTGATTTTTCTGAGGAAAAGGATAGATCAGTGGTTGTTTATCTTGATGATATAATAGTCTTTTCAAAGAAATAAGAAGATCATTTGAAACACTTAGAAAAAACTCTGCTGAAATGTAGAAGGTTTGGCATTTCCCTTAATCCTACTAAAAGCATTTTTGCTTTAACTTCAGGCAAATTACTTGGTCATATCATTTATGAATATGGAATTAGGATTGATCCTAATAGAGTTAATGCAATTCAAAAGGTAGATTTTCCAAGAAGTAGGAAAGAGATTCAATCATTTCTTGGAAAAGTGAATTTTGTTAGACGTTTCATTCCTAACTTTTCTGAGATTGTCAAAGATATTACAAGGATGTTAAAGAAAGAATTTGATATCAAATGGATAGCTGAAGCCAGAAGATCTTTTGAGAAAATCAAGCAGGCACTCACACAAGCACCGGTGCTCATCAGCCCAGATTTTTCCAAAGAATTTCTGGTTTTTACATTTTCTTCAGAAAACACAATTGCTGGAGTTTTGCTACAAAAAGTGTTAGTATGATTCTTTCGTCGTAAAAGATCACTTTAGCTATGCATATCAAGTAGCCCTAACATCAAGTATGGCTGCAAAATATCTTTAATTTTGCTGCATAAAATTAGATCTAAACATAAAAGATATTAAGCAGATAAAATGCAAAATGGCTCCATGCATCCAATGAACAAGACAAGAACAATGTATAAAAAGAATCTTATATTATATTAAAGAATGGGGCACCTGAGAGGAAAACAAGAAAGGTGTTTTCCAGTTCTCCTCATTGGGATGGGTTCTTGGAAGTCCTCAGTGTTTCAGATCTAAAATTCCTCTCTTTGGTTAATGTGGAAAACCCTAACAAACATGGAACTCAATGGGAGTTCAAAATGAAAACAAATGAAATTGGTGACCAAGAGTAGATCTAGTGTGATCTAATGCAATGGAGGTGACTAATGAATGGGGAAAACCCTCCTATTTATAACAAAATATTGGGGTGTTCTAGAACTCGGTGCATGAATAAAATATTATTAATCAAATTCTAGAATCACCCTTTAGGAATATTTTATTACATTTGTTGGAGGGAAAAGGGCTTTTGACTTGGGTCAATTCCTTTATTTATAAATAAAAAATAAATAAATTATTTATTTATTATTTTAAGGGAGATGAGGGGAATATAATTAAATAAATAATGGTTTATTTAATTATTTATGTGTGATTTAGTCAAATTTAACTAAGAATATTATTTAAATAATGATTTAAATAACTTATTCTTAGGAAATAATTAAATAAATAATGATTTATTTAATTGATTACCTTGTTTTGGGTTAAATATGACCAAGAAACGTAAACAAATGTGGTGAAAGAAATTTTACTTGGGGTAAAATTGGTCTTACATGGTGTACTTGGGTTCATCTAACGAAAATGGGTTAGATGACCAAAAAATGGTGTAACAAAAAGGAAAGAAAGTTACTGAGCAGCGTATTTCTTTCTTTAGTAAAACATTAGCTAATGCTGAGTTGAAGTATAATATTCTAGAAAAACAAGCCTATGCTTTGGTGAAAGATATAAAAGATTTCAGAATTTATATTCTGCATTCTCATGTCGTGGCATATGTTCCGAGTGCTGTGGTTAAAGACATTCTAACTCAGGCAGATCCTGATGGTAAGAGGGGAAAATGGATCGCCAAACTACGAGAATATGATAGAAACATCAAACCAACCAAGTTGGTGAAAGGAAAAGGCTTGGTGAAACTAATGACCCAGTCAAATCTGGACTGTCTTGATATAAATCTGAATGTAGAAATATCATAAATTTCTAATGATGAAGAGGAAATGGTTAAAATTGAAGAGAAATATATCATTTCTGAGTGGTATAAAGATGTGGTATTTGTTTTACAACATCAAAAAGCTCCTGCTGATTTAAAAAATTCCAAAGCAAGGTTTGTTAAGTTGAAATCTTTAAGATATTTTATATATGACAGAAATCTATTTTGGAAAGATACAGGAGGAATTTTGTTGAATTGTTTAACTGAAGCGGAGGCTGATAAATTCATTGAAGAATTTCATAAAGGAGATTGCGGAGGACACCATTATTGGAAGACTACAGCAAATAAGATTCTCAGAGCAGGATATTTTTGGCCAACAATGTTTAAAGACATTTATAAAATAATTGCTACATGTCACGAATGCCAAATTTTTGAAGGAAGAAGAAAGCTTGTACCTCTACCTCTGGTTCCTATATATGTGGAAGCTCCTTTTTAGCAGTGGGGGTTAGACTTTATTGGAGAGATACATCCATCATCATCGGGACAACATCGCTGGATTCTCACAGCAACGGACTACTTCACCAAATGGATAGAGGTGATACCAACAAGGCAAGCTAATGATTCTGTTATTATTTCTTTTCTAGAGAATAATATATTGTCTAGATTTGGCTATCCCATGAAGATTATAACATATAATTCTCAAGCATTTAAGTCCAAGAAAATGATAAATTTTTGCCATCAATACTGCATAACTCTTGGACATTCTACTACATATTATCCGCAAGGGAATGGTCTTGCTGAATCATCAAATAAGAGCATTGTAAGAATTATCAAAAAGATATTGCGGGAGAACAAGAAAGCTTAGCACTTAAAGCTGAAGTACGCCTTATGGGCTGATAGGATTTGTACAAAGAGATCAATTGGAACTTCTTCATATGAATTAGTCTATGGGGCTGAAGCTGTTTTCCCAACATCACTTGGGGTGCCGGTTATGAAGTTAATTCAAGGACTTGAAGAAGAACCAAATGCCATACAAAGGAGGATAAACTAGCTGATAGCCTTGCAAGAAAAGAGAAATGAAGTCTATGACAGTCATTAGCATGTTCAAAACATAATTAAGAATACATTTGATAGGAAGATCAAAGAGGACAGTTTTCAGATTCATGACAAAGTTCTGAAATGGGAGGCCAAAATTGAGGAAAAGGGCAAGCATGGTAAGTTTGAGAATTTATGGAAGGGTCCTTTTCAGATTGCTGGTTTTCATGGGAATAACAATTACATATTGCAGGAAATTGATGGAGGATCATATGCTGGAGGGCCTGTTAATGGCAGGTTCCTAAAGCATTATGTTTGTTGAAGTATTATAAATCACTCATGACATTATATATATTCATATTTGTCGGTTTTTGCTAATAAATGACAAGCTGAAACATAAATCTTAAGCCCGAGGTGAAGGCCCAACAGTTTGAAGAAGATGCTTGTCAACAAAATTTCTATTTTTTTTTATCAAAAAATGGATAGCACTGGAGCTGCGAGTTCTTAGTGTACCACAGGGGCACACTATCCAAAGTGGAGCCACTGTTATCACTATTAAAATTTTCTAAACTTGGTCAGTTTATACTTGCTCCTAATTCATGGTATTAGATAGGGTTTGAGTCATTTTTATGTTTTAGAGGGTCTACGCCATAGGTTACAAGTCTCATTTCATCACCAAATAAAGTTTATAAACCTTGCTTTACTCCTTAGAAGTCTCATACCACATTTTGAAAACCATATTTTAAGTTTTTTTTGAATAAGCCACGAAACCACGTTTTCGTAGCGCGCTCAGTGTAAAAAAATGCTTCTGCACTACGAAAACGCTGGTCTTTTCGTAGCGCAAAATCCCGAAATCACATTACCAGCGCTACGAAATCAGGGATTCGAAATTTTTCGGTTTAGCTGTCACATCCATCAATTTTGGTTAAATTTTCATGATTAGATGTCAGTCCACAAATCCTCCCTCACGCATGCAACCATCCAAAGCAATTATGAAATCATTATGAGATTTTTTAGGGGTCATTTGTCATTGTTCCTTTTAAAATTTGAAAAAAGGTTGGTTATCATCGATTTTTTCTCATGCAAATAAAACACTGCATGCATATCTATTGTTTGAAAGAGAAGCTCATGATAAGAAACTAGAGCTTTCCTCAAGTTTTCAAGTGAGGCAGAATTTCAATCAAGCAAGGCATAATTTCAATCAAGCGAGGATGAACCCAATTGATGTTATTTCAGCAGTTTTAATACTTTCTAATCAAGTGAGTTTGAAAATAATTGTTGGCTGAAGAAGGATTTCTAATCAAGCGAGGCTAAACAAAATTTTCAAGCGATCCAGTTCATCCAACAAGAAGGTCTATTACAGGTTTTCTAAATACATAGGGTTTTCAGGAGGAATATGACAGAAGAAAAGAGAAATCACAGGTCTGGTCACTATCTGAGAACAGAACCTGAAGGTTTAGAAGCTCTCACAAGAGATAAATCTGTTGAAGAAGCCTTCAAGAAGGTAGGGTGTTGGAGGTTCTGCGAAAAGCTTCAAGGAGGGCATAATCAGGTTACCAAAGAGTTCAATATTTTCACATGGTCAAACACAAAGGTTGGTTTTCTCAATTTACCAATTTCTTCTGAAGTTATATCAACAGTCACAGAAATTCCAAGGGGGGAAGATAGATGGTTCAAGAATTTTAGGTTTGAAATGCAACCCTACAAAATATTTTTGAAACCAGAGTTTATGGATACTGATTTGAACAAAGATGTGCCAAGAATTTATGCCAAGTGTTAGTTCCCAAATCCACCTCAGGCTGAAATAAGGTGGAAAAAGGACAACACCAAACCACGCTCAGCCTCGTAGCTAGCCCTACGAGGACAGGAGAGGGCTCTCTCCGGGT